>ML788019.1:795490-813302 GCA_009831015.1 Picea engelmannii | reverse complement strand
GAGTAGGGAGAGAGAGTGAGTGAGTGAGAGGGGGGCTTGGGGGAAGAGATAAGGGGGTATAGAGAGAAGGGGTAGAGAGTGAGAGGGAGGAGTTAAATTATGAGCTTGATTTCTTATGCATATTAATTCTTTTATTTTCTTCAACGCTTTGATTCCAGGTCAATACACTTCAACAATACCAAATCATAACCGAATAGAAATAACTATGTAGATAAGTAAGCATGCACATAATCAACACATAAACCCTGGGGAAACCCTGTACAGGGAGAAAAACCCTAGCAAACGATATTCCTTTATTGCATTAATAATGTATGATCACTTACATATGTCAACAATGAATTTTTTTCTCTTAAAGAGCTTGCCAAGATGACTCTGACCTGACAAAGACCTAAGAGACCTTGATGAAATACACCTCTGATATGCTACCTCTATTGATAATATACAAAACTTATATGTTGTTAATATTTGCCTCTGATATGTAGCCTCTATTGTTGATATACAACATTGATATGCTTCTTTGGTATGTTTCCTCTTTATCACTGATATGCTCCTCTATTTCTTCTCCCTTAACCTGCATATCAAAACTATGTTGAAGAGAGGGGTTGACCTCTTCTTATATAAGTTGAAGAGGAGAAGAGGAGAGACTTAGAATAGTAACCTATTTGCATGCTTTAATCATAACTCAGCTTCATACTTTAGTTTGAAATTGGAACTAGACTTGAGACTGATATACTCTAGTTTGAAAATAGAAATAGACTTGAGACTTCAGTTACAACTCAGCATTACACTTTAGTTCGAAAATAGAACTAAACTTGAGATTAGTATACTTTAGTTCGAAAATAGAGCTAGACTTGAGACTTCAGTTACAAATCAACATTACACTTTAGTTCGAAAATAGAACTAGACTTAAGAGTTGAATTGAAACTCAACATTACACTTTAGTTAGAAAATCGAACTAAACTTAAGACTTCAGTTACAACTCAACATTACACTTTAGTTCTAAAATAGAACTAGACTTAAGACTTCAGTTACAACTCAACATTACACTTTAGTTCTAAAATAGAACTAGACTTAAGACTTTAGTTACAATTCAACATTTACACTTTAGTTCTAAAATAGAACTAGACTTGAGACTTCAGTTACAACTCGAATCTTTACAAGGAAATTCGAAATTATCTTCATGGTGGATAATGTTACACGTGCCAATGCACTAGACCAATACATTTATATCATTCGCAATATTAGGAATATTGTTTGTTTCTAGCTCATAGGAATTTTATATTCAACCTAACTTTTGCTAGATTCCTTAATTTTTTCTCATGGATCACAAGGCTTGACTAGGTTCACAGAGGTTGTACATTCCCCCTTACTTTTTCACTAGTCTATCTATGCTCATAGAGGTTGTACGTTCCCCTTGACTTTTGCACTAGACTATCTATGCTCACAGAGGTTGTACGTTCCCCCTGAATTTTTCATTAGACTTACATAGCATCTCGTTTGTCCTGACTTTTAGTTTGACTCACATAGGTTGTACGTTCCCCTTGAATTTTTCATTATACTTACATAGCATCTCGTTCATCCTAACTTTTGGTTTGACTCACAGAGGTTGTACGTTCCCCCTGGATTTTTTCAATACCTCAGAGGACCGGTTGATTCTCCAAATCTCCCTAGATAGCCTCAGGGTGGCCCATATGGCCTCTCATTGGAGAATGACTATTGATGCTGCCAAATTTAACACTCCCTCTCAATGAGGGAGTCATTCTTAGCCACACCAAGCTTGTCGCTCAACTACACAAACTATCTTGAGGTCAGAGGCTTGGTCAGGATTTCAGCTATCTGCTCACTTGTGGATATGTACTGTAACTTTATAGTTTTTCTCTTGACCAAGTCTCGGATTTAGTGGTAGCTCATGTCAATATGTTTTGACCTGTCCTAAAATATCGGGTTCCTTGTCAATTTTATGCAACTTTGATTATCACAGTGAACCACCATCGTCTCTAGCTTGTCTCCAAACAACCCAGAAACCAATTTTCTGAGCCATACAACTTCCTTGCTAGAATCACTTGCTACAATGTACTAATGCTCTATTGTACTCTATGCGATGGATCCCTGCTTCCGGCTTGTCCAAGATATCATAGCAGATCCTAAACTGAAGCAGTATCTAGAAGTACTCTTCTGATCCACTAGGCTTCCTGCCCAATCAACATCTGCATACCCATGCGAAAATAAACCACCACTGAATGTATATCTCAGACCATAATTAATGGTCCCTCTGATATATCTCAAGATGTGCTTTGTTGCCACCCAGTGTCTCTATCTCGGTACAGTCATGCACTGACTCATTTCAATCACTACATAGCATATATATGACCTAATGTGGATCATGTACATCAATGATCCAATCAGCTTCCTAATATCTATACATGGTGGGATCCACCAAATCTGAACCTGTATCAGAATCATGAAACTTCCTTAGGTTGGTAATCATCGGAGTAGACATGGATTTGCAATCCATCATACCAAACCTCTTTAGTACATCCACTATGTATTTTTCTTGTGCCAGAAATATCTCGCCCTGTATTTTCCATACTTCCAATCCTAGGAAGTAATGCATCAAGCCTAAGTATTTCATCTCGAATTATGAGGTCAACTCCCTCTTACACCAGGCTATTATCCCTTTATCTCATATTAGAAAGAGATCATCAACATACAATATTAGTATAACAGGTTGGTTACCTCTTACCTTGAAGTACATATTTGCATCAAGATCAATTTTCTAAAAGCCATCAATCATGTCATACCAAACTCTAGGAGCCTTCTTAAGACCATACAAGGCATTCCTTAGCTTCCATACATGAGTGCCTTTGTTATGCAATAAAAAACCATATGGTTTTTCCACAAATACCTCATGTTCAATCTTTCCATTCAAGAATGTAATTTTTACATCCATCTGATGTAGCTTCCAACCAAGAATGAGAGCTAAATAAATAATAGTTCAAATGGAGGTATACCTAGCTACAGAAGAAAAAGTCTCTTTGTAGTCGATTCCTTCTTTCCAAGTGAAGCCTCTTGCTACAAATATTTCTTTGAAATTTTCCACACTTCCATCAGTTGCATGCTTGATCTTATAGATCCATTTGGAAGAAACCATTGATTTGTATTTTGGCCTCGACACAATGTCCCAAACATTGTTCTTTATAATAAACCTATATTCCTCAAGAATGGAATCATTCCATACTTGTAATTTATCTTCTTCTTCAAATGAAGAAGTTTCAGCATCACTAATTCTTCTTATTAGTGCAACATAGCCTCCAAACTTGTGAGGCCTCTTCCTTTCCCTGAAATTTCCTTTGGGAGAAGCTATCCTTTCTGCTTCCTGCATTATTTCTTTAAGCCACCCTAGCTTCCTTTTGGATGAAGGTTCTTCGAGATTTCTTTCTAACACTTCATCAGGTTCTAGGGGCTCATTACTTGGCCCTTCACGAGGTTCCTCCCTCTGATCATCCAACTCTTCATTTTCAGAAGAGGGTGAAGCTGGCTGAACTGCTTCTGATTCCTGTTGAATCTCTATGGATTTCTTAAATGCAGCTTCCTCATGGAAAGTCACATTTATGCTTACCTCTATTTGCCTATGACCTAGTACATAAATCCTATAAGCCTTGGATTTCTCACTAAACCCCACAAAAACCCCTTTCTTGCTTGAGGGTTCCATATTTGTCTCTTTTCCTTAGGGACATGAATATACACAAGACACCCAAATATCCTTAGATGCCTTACTTTAGGTTTTATCCCTGAGAAAACCTCTTCAGGAGTCTTTTCCTTCAAGATATGATGTGGACACCTATTCTAAATATACACGGCAATGGAGGTAGCTTTTTCCCATAAAGAATTTGGCATATCCTGGTCAAACATCATTTCTTTCGCTACCTCACAATTTTTCCTGTTTTTCCTCTCAACAACTCCATTTTACTGAGGATTATATGGCACGATCAACTGTCTCTTGATTCTAGTTGACTTGCATAAATCCTCAAAATGGAGAGATTCAAACTCTCCTCCATTGTCTATTTTAAGGATTCTGATGTGTTTCCCTATATTCTTTTCAATAAAGGCTTTATACTCTTTAAATTTATCAAATGTGTCACTTTTATCTTTAAGGAAATATATCCAACATTTTCTTGAGTAATCATCAATAAAAATGACATAATACAAAAAACCACTGAGTGAGGGAGATGACATGGGACCAGATACATCAGAATTAACCAGATCTAAGATACCATGAGATTTGTTGTCACTACTAGGAAATGATTTATTTATAATTTTACCTAGCATGCATCCCTTACAGATTTCATTTTTACTAAGAGAAATAGAGGGCATGCCACATACCATGTTTTGTAGATATGGAAGAACTTTGTATTGAATATGTCCAATTCTTCTGTTCCATAACTCGTTGGAGCTAGTCGCATCATAAGCCAATGCCTGAACTGACTGTCATGACATGACGTACAGTTCCAATGGGTCCTGTTGTACTTAATTGGCTACCTTTAACCCATAGTAGTGCCTTCATGTCCTTGAAGATCACCCAATATCCCTTGTCCTCAAGGGTTGCAATTGATAGTAGACTCTTCTTGATCCCTGGAACATATAATAGTTCATCAACATGAAGTCTAGCCCTAGATTCTAATCTGAAGGAGATATAGCCTACTCCCTCTATCTTGTAACATTTGTCATCCCCAAGCTCAAAATGCTCTGCAAAATATTTTGTCTCGAAATCTGAGAGGATCTCCTTGTACCCTGTCATGTGTTTTGATGCACCACTGTCTACTAACCAAGTTTTCAGCCCTGTGAAAATTGAACTAGATAAGGCAAAAACCAAGTAATATTATTTTCTATTTTCTTTCTCATTAGAAGGAATTTTCTGATTTCTTTTGGATTCATCATCCTCAACAGTTAAGGAATGATGTTTCCCTTTCCTTGGATATTTATTTATAAACCAACAATCTTTAGAAAAATGACCCAACTTATTACAACTAAAGCATTTAATCTTAGATGTATCAATATTCTTTCATTTGAATGTACCTTTGGTGTTTGGCTTCCTCTGAGATCCTTTCTGGAAAGTGCCTTTCTTATTTCCCTTGAATCTTGATGCTTAAGATGAGTGTTCTTCTTTCGCTAGCTCGCTCCTGGTAGATGTGTGACTCTCCTCCTAGAGGCAATCATGCCACAACCTCTCAAGCATGGGTTGAATCTCTCTCCCACTTACAATGGATAAGAAGGTCTCCCATGAATAAGGAAGACCATAAAAAATGGCTTGCACTAAATCATCATCGTCCACTATCAACCCTGTTACCAAAAGTTGATCTCTGATCTAGGTTATCCTGGAACAGAAATATGCCAGTGATTCACCTTTCTCCATCTTAAAATACTTAATCTTGTGCTTAAGTGTCCTCTTCTGACTTGGAGCCTATTTCTCATACAGATTCACCAAGGTATCCATACAATCCTTGGAAGTCATTAATGAAGTCATTGTAGGAATTATATTGTCTTTTACTGAGTCAAAGATGATTCACTTGGCCTTTGCTTGACTCTTCCTGAAGGCCACTCTTTCTACATTATTCGTGGGTTCCTCCACCACTGTGTTCACATACTGCTCGAGATCATGCTCCTGCAAGATATTTATTATCCATAGCTTCCACACATTGAAGTTGGTAGCTCCTTTGAGCCTATCCTCGGCCCTGACTGAAATGGAGGATGCCATGAACTTCACACTGTAAACTTAATCAAGCTATCTTAGATCTGTGTGTAACTGTTGCTACACTTCAACACGTTTAACACACCCTAAGCTCTCATACCATGTTAAATTATGAGCTTGATTTATTATGTGGATTAATTCTTTTATTTTCTTCAACACTTTGATTCCAGCTTAATACACTTCAACAATACCAAATCATAACTGAATAGGCATAACTATGTAGATAAGTAAGAATGCACATCAACAACACATATACCTCGGGGAAACCCTATACAGGGAGAAAAATCCCAGCAAACGATATTCCTTTATTGCATTAATAATGTATGATCACTTACAAATATCCACCATGAATGTTCTTCTCTTAAAGAGCTTGCTAAGATTACTCTGACCTGACAAAGACCTAAGAGACCTTGCTGAAATACACCTCTGATATGCTACCTCTATTGTTGATATACAACACTTATATGCTGCTGATATACACCTCTATTGCTGATATACAACACTGATATGCTTCTTTGGTATGTCGCCTCTTTATCACTGATATGATCCTCTATTTATTATCCCTTAACTTGCATATCAAATTGTGTTGAAGAGAGGGGTTGACCTCTGCTTATATAGGGTTAAGAGGAGAAGAGGAGAGACTCTAAATAGTAACATGTTTGCATGCTTTAATCATAACTTAGCTTCATACTTTAGTTCTAACTTAGAACTAGACTTGAGACTGTTATACTATAGTTTGAAAATAGAAATATACATGAGATTTTGGTTACAAATCAACATTACAATTTAGTTTGAAAATAGAACTAGACTTGAGACTGGTATACTTTAGTTCAAAAATAGAACTAGACTTGAGACTTCAGTTACAACTCAACATTACACTTTAGTTCGAAAATAGAACTAGACTTAAGAGTTGAGTTGCAACTCAACATTACACTTTAGTTCGAAAATAGAACTAGACTTAAGACTTCAATTACAACTCAACATTACACTTTAGTTCTAAAGTAGAACTAGACTTAAGATTATAGTTACAACTCAACATTACACTTTAGTTCTAAAATAGAACTAGACTTAAGATTTCAGTTACAACTCAACATTTACACTTTAATTCCAAAATAGAACTAGACTTGAGACTTCATTTACAACTGGACTCTTTACAAGGCAATTCAAATTTCTCTTCATGGTGGATAATGTTACACGTTCCAACGCACTAGATCAATACATTTATATCATTTGAAATATTAAGAATATCATTTGTTTCTAGCTCATAAAAATTTTATATTCAACCTAACTTTTTCTAGATGCCTTAACTTTTTCTCATGGCTCACAAACCTTCACTAGGCTCATAGAGGTTGTACGTTCTGCCTGACTTTTTCACTAGTCTGTCTATGCTCACAGAATTTGTATGTTCCCCCTGACTTTTTCACTAGACTGTCTATTCTCATAGAGGTTGTATGTTCCCCCTAACTTTTTCATTAGACTTACATAGCATCTCGTTCATCTTGACTTTTGGTTTGACTCACAGAGGTTATACGTTCCCCCTGGATTTTGTCAATACCTCACAAGACTGGTTAATTCTCCAAATATCCTTGGCTAGCCTCAGGGTGGCCCATATGCCCTCTCATTGGAGAATGACTATCGATGCTGCCAAATTTAACAGGAGGTAGAGAAAGATAAATAGGTAGAGGGTGGAGATTGGGGGGGGAGAGATTGTAACATCCCAATTTTAACCCTTATGAACTATAATATATTATGTAATTGTGACTTAGGCTGGTGAGATGGTAAAGTCAAAAAGGGGCTAGAGTTCCTAGGAAATGTAATACTTCATATAAATTAATAAAATACATCATTGGATGCAAGACAGACAAGTACAAAAGAGATAGGGGGTTATGATTACACGAGAGAGGGGGCTTGAAGGGATAAGTATTATTATTATTATTTTTATTTACCATAATTGATTTTATGGAGAAAAGTTGTTACATGGGATTCTTGGGGGAGGCCATGTGGTTCTTGGTTCTTGTGATTATATAAACATTCCTTGGGGGCTACTCTAGTTCTCTTATTTTCCCTGGTGTGTTTCTTTTCCCTGGTGCGCTTCTTCCCCCTGGTTCTTGTTCTTCTTTCCTCTTCACTCACTATTGCTAGTTCGTATGCTCTTGGGCTGAGAATGGAAAAGAATGGAAAGAAGAGGAGAGCCATCGATGAATGGATGTAATAATTATTGATCATTCTAGAAGGGAATGGATTCCTATGTGCATGAGCTTAATGGTAGTTCTGATAGAACTGTACACAACTATGAGTCCTAAGAGTCCCAGTAGGGATATTCTTAACCAGAAGGACTTGAGCCTTGGAAGGAGATGGACAACCAGAGGGACAGCATAGCAGAGAAGGGGGTCCATTATATTGGGATTGTTTAGGCTGGGTAGAAGAGAGTTGGTGTACTTTGGATTGCTGTGAGTACTGAAAGGCCTGTGATAGCTTGAGTGTTGAGAGGCTTGCTATTTATGAGACTTATGGAAGTTAAGATAGAACTGTCCACAACTGAGAATCCTTGGAGTTCCAGTAGGGAAATTTCCTGACTAGTAGCACTAGAGCCCAAGAGATAAATGGAAAAGCCTCAGGGACTTCATGGAAGAGAAAGGTGTTCATTTCTTTCGGTTGTGCAGGATGAGGGTGAAAGAGATATGGAAAATAGGATTTGTTGTGTGGTTGGGAAACTTGAGAGCTAGTTAGACAACTGTTGTGTGTTTAGACTTGGCCTAGGACCCATCCTTGTGGAGTCATAGCCATGGCTCGCGGGTGACATGTTGTTGAGAGTAAAAGAAAAACAATGTCTATGGTTGGCAAGAATTTCCTTGGTCAGAAGCCAGTTGGTGAACATTTACTTGCAAAGATAAGTGCTCTCTATGTTTTCCATGTAATGTTTATTTCAGTTGTGTGTTTAATTATATCTGAGATATGTATCGTAATGTGTATGACTATTAGTTATTTGTTGCACATGGAACTTTTTTTATATATTTTATGAAGTGGCATGAATATTAATTAATGCATGCGATTTTCATGCCTCTAACATTGTTGAAGAGTCCTTTGATTTTGAGATAAGATCAGAGAACTAAGTCTTGGGACTGCGGCGTGCCTTGCCTTTTGGTGGGTGTGTTACAATCGGTTTAAGTGGAATATCTTGGCCTATGGGTGGCTCGGTACATTAAATATTGGTATCAGAGATACTAGTTCAAACACTGGGCCAATATGGGCCTGATTTGTTGGTCAGAGTCTCATGGTTGAGATCGATTAACGACCTTGAAGTCGAAAATCTTAGGCGGAATGGAATTTCAAAGTCCACATAAAAGATAGAGAGTCATAGATCCTTGAAAGGGATCATGGGATCATGGTCGTCCCTTTCAAATTTGGGAGTGATCGCCACCAAGGGATCAAGGGAGATCTGGATCGTTAGATCCGAGGGATAGTGAGTAGGAGTTGTTCGATGAAGTAAAAACCAGAATTTGGGAAAGGTTAAGTCCCAGCCATCAGATATAGAATGTTGATCATCATTTGTCGATTGAGTCCAAGAACGAAAGGTAAGACTTTGAAACTTCATTGCTTCAGCGATATTGGTAGGTAGGAAAAGCTAGAACTACCAAAGGTCAGAGTCACAAAGTCCCGTCAACCATCCGATTTGATGGAAGGCGTGGGGAGGTCTCTGCCATTGATCATGGTGAGATGAAATTGACCACTTTAGGATTATGTGACTACGAGAGTTTTTAACTTTGTTGAATTTTTACAGCCCTGATCTCAGGAGCGACGAAGTCCCAGAATTCTCGTCGACCATTATATCGAGGGAAGGACTTTAGGAGTGTTTCGAGCCATCAAATATAGAAGTGGTAGAGGGGTAGCAAGGTTTGTAATTCATAAATTCATCACTCCAGCGATTACTAAGTATGTTGCAGAGAAAAACCTCGAAGCGTCGGAGCCTCGAAGTGTCGAATTCATGAAGTGTAAAACTATGAGGTCACGTGGACTATCGGATCTGGAGTAGTGATTGTGGATTTTCCATGTAGTTGATGACGTGTCTTATGCCACGTGGTAGGGGTGTCGTGTGGGGACACATGTCACCCATATTTGGTACCTTTTCAACTCCAATCTATTCATTTTTGAGTGACACATGGAATATGTGCCACGGGTCCACATCACCCTAGATGATGTCAGTGTGTCATGTCATCTCTGGGAGTATGTGACTCTGGGGGGTTTCTAAGTTTCTTTCAATAAAAATGTGTCGAAGCCCAAATTTGAAAAGGCATGCAGGTCATCAATCTAAGATCCCATTCGAGACCTCTCTCGACCATTGGCTCAAGTAGAGGGAGCATAGGTATGTACTTCGGAGGATTGTCTCTTTAGGGAAGTGGAAGACTCGAGAATGAAAATATCCTAGAGCCTCGGAGCACTAAATTTATGAAGTGTGTAAGGATCGTCCATCCCAACGCCTGATTAAGTATTGATCGTATGATTGATCCATTGATGAACAAGGTAAGTACTTCGTAGGATTGTCATTGTGGGGAAGTGGGAGACTCAGGAATGGAAATATCCCGCAGCCCCGGAGCACCAAATTTTTTATTTGGTTGAGATTCATCCATCTCAACATGTCATGATCGTTGATCTCATTGAATCCTCGAAATGGTATCAAATAGGCCAGTCGATGGGAGATCAAATATTGACCATTCGATATGCTAGTAGATTCGTTGGAAGGGATTCGACAAAACTTAACTCCAAGAGAAATAGGAGATTGAAAAGGGAGAATAGCCAAAGGCCAAAGTGTGGAGGACTTGGTCCCCGCGTCGGTCTTATGATAAGGTAAAGGGGTTGTTTAGAGGCGTGAAGGGCCTAGAAGTGAATAATCCCTCAGACATTATGTTTGAACGAGGTCTTGTGTAGAGAATAAAGAGAAAAACACTAGAGGAAGGTGCTAAAGAATTAATAAGCCCATGGTTTCGAGCCATGGTCATGTGGATTATGGTTTGAAGGAAGTGCCTATGTGAAATTCACTTTCTGTATCAACTAAGGGGGATGGAAGTGGTTTTTCAGGGAGCCCTAACTTTCAACTCAGTTATCTGATTGGGGAAAGAATATATCCATTGGAAGGTTGATTCAAAGGAGAATGGCATGTAATTATTTTAATTTGGATAAATGTGATCAATTTATTCATAAATTAAATAGAAAAGGTACCTGCAAATTTAATTGACAATTTTGTTTGATATGTATAATTCTAACAATATGATTTCTTGTATATTTTGGCAGAATTAAAGGTACAATCAGATCAATTCCAGTCCATGATCAAATGTTAAGGTCATGGAAGCATGACTAATATTACATAAGTTGGATGGGGTACTACAAAAGAAAGAATCCTCACATATGATATGAAGCTAGAAGGTTGAAAGTGTCACGGAAGGGCATAGAAAGAAAAATTAAGGCTCCATAGCCTTAAAGGTAGAAATGTGTAGACAGTTGCAAATCTTAATTGTGAAATAAATCCACTTATGATATCAGAGTTCACAGTGGACGTAGGATGCCAATGCAAAGAAATTGGATGCTCTCTCACTTAAAAAATATGTCACTGAGTGAAATGGACTTCCATTGGGGAATGGTATTAAGTGTGAAAGGTGTGGTTTCATAGGGAAATGTGAATGAAGTAACATAATGAAGAACTAGGAGTAACAATATTTGATTCAAGAAGATTGCAGTAGAATGATGGAATGTTTTGAGATACTTCATTCTAGGGTGCTAGAATGTCTCATAAAGGTAAAGTTGGGCATGACTACCCAAGGGGATATGTTTCAATTTGATTACATTGGTTGGATTGTAGAATTACCAAGTGGAACTTGTCTTGAAAGTATTCAGACAAGGGAACAATAGTGCAAATTAGTAGAATGGGAGCATGTAAGGAAAAAACGATTTGAAGGAGTTCAAGAACAACCAACTACAACAGAAATAGATAAATAAATAAGTGAATTAAAACATAAATGAAATAGAATTAATGAGGCATACAATGAAGTTAAAATGCATATGCATTAGTAGGCATGCTGACTATGAATTCTTGGTGCATGAGTATGTGTAATTTTGCATATGTACATGCTTGGATATGCATATAACATGCTTTTGAACTTATAATAGTATATTATTATGAGATAATAATTGAGTATGACTAATGATGGATTATGTATTCAGGAAAAATGATACAACAGGGTTAAAGACATGGATGTTGTTGTTTCTTATGATTTCTATCTAGGTGAAGAACCATGAGGGTGGCAAGGATGGTGATCAGAATGATGAAGGAGGAAGTCTATGAGATTCTGCAAATATCAATTGGTTAGATAGAAACAAGTAGGTTGATAACAACTAGGAAGGTATGCATTTATTTTTTGTTGATGCATACATGTTGAAGGGGATTGAGGTAAGAATTCCCTTAGTTAATTTTCAATATTTAAATCGATATGTAATGGTCAAATTCCTAGAGTATGTAAATGTTGTTGATGCTAGAATGCATTTAAATCAAATGTTAGTTTTATATTATGTTATGTTTCGTTATGAGATCATAATCAGGTTAATTCAGGAGACATACTCCTTCTATGACAATGAATATACATAGAGGTATTCATGTGTGAGACCATGAGATGGTTGGATATGGAAGGGATATAGCGCTATGTGAGTTCTCAATGGTATCTACTATATATTCGATTTTTGGACTACAACATCTTTGCTGACACTGAAAATAACTTAAGAATTATATTCTTGGTGTTGTTTTTTGGTTGAAAAGGAAGGCATCCAAATAGTCATACAATCAATAGGAAGTTTCTGGATGATGTGTTGAGGCATTGGCTAGACCTTCCAACTCACCTTGGTGAATGCATGACATAATTATGTGGTATTATGTAGCCAATGCATGGATGCATTGTATATATTTGGCCATGGGTATTGGCACATTGATTGTTATTTGATTTAGTAATAAGTTGTTGCATTATGAAAATCATGTAGTACTGAAAATACGTAATGATGGATAGATTCGTTATATTTAATATGAATACTATTTGAAGGTGATTCGATTGTTGTTGTTACAATTCCAAGATACGTTTTGGAGCTATTAAAATGTTACAAGTGATAATACATGAATCATTGAATGCATTAGGTGAATGCATGTATATACTATATAAATGATTATGCTAACAACTGAAATGATGTGATTATTGCTAACTCATGAAGTTGAAAACACTTCAGGAAATGTTAGATATTACAACAAGAAAGTTGCAGGTTAAAGTAGCTACATAATGAGAAATTACATAAAATATTTGTTGGGGGAGACAGAGTGAAATTTCTATAAAGTAGTGGTTGATAATACATGTTTATGTAATGATGAGATCATTCCAATTGATAGTTGGATCGATGGAAGTAAATGAATTGTAGTAGAATTTTTTTTTAAGATCACTTGTACTTGAGATATTGACAATTTGTTTGGATGAGGAATGTTGAAATTGCAGGAAGAAAGGGTCTTGGATATGGTAGTGTTGTAATCCCATAAAGAAGACCAATGCCTATTGTTGCAAGAGACAAATTATTATGAGCATAAGTTCATGTCTGGAAATTTTATTTTTCCTACATGAAAAAGTTTTGGGAATTACAATTTAATAAATTACTGACAAATTGTTTTGGTTGAACGTAAATCAAGGAAATTGCAGGTAGGATGGTATTGAATATGGAAGGAATGTAATTTGATAAGGAAGACTAATATCTACAGCCGCAGAGCCAAAAATTATGAGCAGAAAGCTCATGCTTGGAAAATTTTGTCTTCCTCTATAAAACATATTTGACATTTATGATTGAAATTATTATAACAATATCTCATGATGACTGCATTTTTATAATATAGATGAGATGTTGGTTATTGAAGTTGGAATCTCACGAAAAATAACACCATAAGGAAATCAAGCTCAATGATGAAGGCGTGGAATGAAGAAAGTCCAGTGGACTTGTTGTAGCTAGAGTTCTTGAAGCCGCAACTCTAAAACTTCCTGGCCAAGTGCATTAGAGCCCTGGAGAGAAGTGGTACATCCTAAGGGACTGAATGGAAGAGAAAGGGGCTCATTTATTTGGGTTCTGTAGGGATGAGAAGGAAGGAGAGCTTGCTGGTTGGAACTTCTTCTAGAATTATAAATTATGAATATCATTATACATGTTTTGGGTTAGAATACCTGTGTATACATGTTTAATTTTAGGCTAGATTTCCTATGTGAATAAGAGTTGGATGGAATGCATGTGTGGATTAAGGAAAAATATCCTAGATTTGTAATATTAATAACATTGGAATGGTGTTGTACACTGAGGAAAGTGCCAAAATAAGGGAAGGGGGATGTAACATCCCAATTTTAACCCTTATGAAATATAATGTATTATGTAATTGTGACTTAGGATAGTGAGTCGGTAAAGTCGAAAAGGGGTCAAAGTGGATAGGAAATGTAATGCTTCATATAAATTAATAAAATACATCGTTGGCTGGAAGACGGACAAGGAAAAAAGAGATAGGGGTCTATGATTACATGGGAGAGGGGGCTTGAGGGGCTAAGACTTTTAATTATTATTTTTATTTACCATAATTGATTTTATGGAGAAAATTGGTTACATGGTATTATTGGGGGATTCCATGTGGTTCTTGGTTCTTGTGATTATATAAGCATTCCTTCGGGGCTTCTCTGGTTCACTTGTTTTCCCTGGTGCACTTCTTCCCCCTAGTTCTTGTTCTTCTTTTCTCTTCACTCACTATTGCTAATTCATATGCTCTTGGTATGAGAATGTAAATGAATGAAAGGAAGAGGAGATCCATTGATGAATGGATATTAATTAATGATCATTCCATAAGGGAATGGATGCCTGTGTGCATAAGATTGATGGTAGTTTGGATAGAAATGTCCACCGCTACAAGTCCTCAGAGTCCCAGCAGAGAGATTCTTAACTAGCATCACTGGAGCCTTGGAAGGAGATGGACAACTTGAGGGAATGCATAGCAGAGAAGGGGGTCCATTCTCTTAGGGTTGTGCAGGATGGGTAGAAGAGAGATGATTTACTTTGTATTATTGTGAGTGTTGAAAGGCTTGTGATAGCTTGAATGCTAAGAGGAATTTTAGTTATGATATTGATGGTAGTTTAGATAGAATTGTTTATAGATGAGAATCCTTAGAGTTCCAGTAGGGATATTTTCTTACCAGTAGCACTAGAGTCCTAGAGATAAATGGAAAACCTCAGGGACTACATGGAAGAGAAAGGTGTTCATTTGTTTGGTTTGTGCAGGATGAAGGGAAAAGAGAGTTGGAAATTAGGATTTGTTGTGTGGTTGAGAAACCTCATACCTAGTTAGCCAACTATTATGTGTTTAGACTTGGCCTAGGACCCATTCTTGTGGATTCATATCCCTAGCTCGGGGGTGACCTGTTGTTGAGAGTAAAAGAAAAACAATGTCCATGTTTGGGAGGAACGTCCTTGGTCTGCAACCAGTTGGTGAACTTTTACTTGGAAAGATAAGTTCTCTCTGTGTTTTTTGTTTAATGTCTATTTTCGTTGTGTGTTTAATTATCTCTGAGATATGTATTTTAATGTGCCTATCTACTTGTTATTTGATTTGTATGGAACATTGTTTATCTATTTTATGATGTGGCATGGATCTTGATTAATGCATGTGATTTTCATGCCTCTAACATTGTTGAAAAATCATTTGATTTTGAGATAAGATCAAAGAACTGAGTCTTGGGACTGCATCGTGCCCTGTCTGTTAGTGGATCGGTGTGTTGCAGCCTATTTAAGTGGTGTCTCCCAACTTGTGGATGGTTGGGTACATGAAGTGGTTGGGCTTGATGTGAGAGAGAAAGAGAGGGGGACCCAAGAGGATGGAAGGTGGAGAGAGAGAGTGTAATATACCAGATATAAAATTTATGCAAAACATAAATAAAATGCTAGAAATGGCAGAATAACAGTAATATAACCAACATAATATCCACAATAGAAAAAAAATGATATAAGAACAACAACATAAATAACTCTTTGATTCAGAAAGCAATGTTCACAGGCCTCTTCGAGGGGGCAACCTCTAGTTGAGCAACGCTCTGTTACAATAATCTCCAAGCTAGGGTTTTCATACCCTCAACCCTTATTTATACTAAATATGTCTATCAAGGGAAGCATCTAGAGGAAGATCCTTCTAGAAGAAGAAGCTTCTATTAGGTCTTCTTACATCCGCCTTATTCTATTTTATTGAAAGGCCTTATTAATATTGACCTTTATTACATCCAAATATATTGCTCTACCTATGTGTGGGTTAGGACCCTAACATGTCTGCCCCCTTAAAAAAAACCTTGTCCTCAAGGCTTGAGATGTGGAAACTGCTGCAGAATGGTAGCTAGTTCCCAAGTGGCATCTACTGGAGTTGTATCTTTCCACTGGACTAACACTTTCTTGATGGTTCTCTGATACAAGCGATGCTCACACTGGTCCAAAACTGCTTCTGGCTATAGCCAAATGGATCCTTCTTCATCTAACTCGGGAAGGTTGGTTTGAATTTGTCACCTAGTTCCAATCACCTTCTTTAAGCATGAAACATGAAAAATAGGATATATATTTGAATGATTAGGCAGAGCTAATTGATAGGCGACTTGTCCCACATGCTTGAGAACTATATAAGGACCATAAAATTTGGGCACTAGCTTCTGAAAATGCTTGGCCTTGAGGGAAGTATTCTTGTATGGTTGCAGTCGTAGAAACACCTGATCCCCTTCTGCAAATTGACGTTCAGAGCGACCTTGATCTGCTTGTTGCTTCATGCAATTTTGTGCCATGACCAAGTTCTCTTTGAGGGTACAGAGAATATCCTCTTGAACTATAAGTGTTTGGTCAACCGCCTGGACCTTCGAGGTACCCGGTAAGTATGATAGAACTCAAGGTGGCTTTTGTCCATATACCACTTCAAAAGGAGTCATGTCTGTAGTTGTATGGTAGGAAGTGTTGTACCACCATTCAGCTAGGGGTAACCATTGAGCCCACTGATTTTTCCTTTCAGAGGAAAAACACCTCAGATATGTTTCCAAACACTTGTTGACAACTTTTTTTTGACCATCAGTATAGGGATGATAAGCCGTGATGAGATGCAATTGGGTGCCCTATAGCTTGAACAGTTCTTGCCAAAAATTTCTTGTGAAAGTGGGGTCACGATAAAAAACAATAGAGTGTGGCATGCCATGAAGCTTGAAGACCTGGTCCATGAAAATTTGATCCACCGTGGATGTAGTAAATGGGTTTTGAAGAGTGAAAAAATGAGCATACTTGGAAAGGAGATCCACAACCACCATTATGAATGATTTATTTCCCTATTTGGGTAAGCCGATAATAAATTCCATAGAGATATCCTTCCAAATAGAAGGTGGAATTGGAAGCAGTTGTAGTGTACCCGAAGATTTGACTGTTTCTCCCTTGTTGCGTTGACACACATCACATTCAGCGACAAAATTATGGATGTCCTATCTCCTACCATCCCAGAAAAAAGAATGTTTGACCCTGTCATAGGTTTTCGTGAACCTGGAGTGCCCTGTTGTGGGTGTAGCATGAAGCTTAGAAAGTACCATGGATTTAAGATTTGATTGTTTAATTAAATACAAATGGCCTTTGTATTGAAGCTCATCCTGGAGCCAAGAGTACCATGGGGGAGCTGGAGCATTGGTCTGCAATTGCTGGATCAGATGCGAACTTTTGGGATCTTGTATCCATTCTTGGCGAACAGCTTGGAGCCAATCTAGTACAATGAAGGAAACAGAAAAAAAGGGATCCTTCTTCTTCATATTTTCAGGACAGTGCATCTGCCACCACATTGTCTTTTCCTTTCTTGTAAATGGTCTCATAATTGTTAATGTTTTATGCTGATATTATAGTTCTTTGCATTTCATAAGATAAGAGCATAATAAGAGTAAGATCACTGAGAAATACACATCCACAATAGACACAGCATTTATCCTGGGAAACCCTCTAGGGGAAGAAAACCCA
>ML788019.1:764584-775511 GCA_009831015.1 Picea engelmannii | reverse complement strand
CTCTGTTACAATAATATCCAAGCTAGGGTTCGCATACCCTCGACTCATATTTATACTAAAAAGAAGCATCTAGAGGAAGATCCTTCTAGAAGCAGAAGCTTCTATTAGGTCTTCTTACATCTGCCTTATTCTCTTTTATTGAAAGGTCTTATTAATATTGACCTTTATTACATCCAAATACATTGATCTACCCATGTGCGGGTTAGGACCTTAACAACTTTCCACTAGCTTATGATCTATATAAATATGACTATCTCCTGAATCAATTAAAATAACAATGGTTTGGTTGTTGACCATACCTTCCACTTCAATCATATGTGACTGATACTCTTCTTGCTTGTTGTCCAGGGCTGCATAGATCCTTGTCACATTTCTGCCCATGTCCTCCACTATTTCAAGTTGTTATACATTGTGAACAGTTCTCCCTTTTTTCACCTCTGTGAGGACAATCTCTGAACATGTGATCTCCTTTACAACCCCAACATTGAATAGGTGGATGTCTTGGCCTTTGACCCCCTGTTTCAATCATTCTGGGTTCTCTAGGAGTTTGTTGTCCCTGTGGATTGTTTTTGAAGAATGGTGGCTTAGATCCCTTATTCCTCTGATCCGTCTTGAATTTATTTTTGTCTTCCCAATATTTTTGGAAATTTGGCCTTGCTTTTTGCTGATCATATAGACATTTAGCTCACCTTATGGTCTCTTCGAATGTCTTGGGATCATCATACTGTATTTTTTCATGGAAATCCACTCAAATGCCTTTGAATCTTAACTGTCTCATCCTTGATGAAAGAGACATACTTCAATAGTTCTAAAAACCTTCTCCCATATTCATCTATGATCTACTCCTCATCTTGAGTTCAAAGAACTCTTTCATTTTCTTGTCATAGTATCTCTTAGTCAAGTATTTCTTCTCAAAATACTTCTTGAATTCCCTCCAATTGACACTTTTCTCTTTAATGTGATGCACCTGCACAAGTTGATCCCACCACATGGATGCTTTTCCTTTGAGTTGATAGATGGAAATTCTACCCTCTTCATGAGAGGAATAATTATGAAATTGAAAATACTTTCTCATGCCCAACAACCATGTTTTTGCATATTCATCCTTCTTGTTCTCACCATCAAATGTAGGAGGTTTGATTTTGTTAATTTATCCTCACAGATCATCCACCCCAGACCTCTCATGCTTCTAGATAGGGGATGGACTTGATTTATTGTGTGATATCTTATTGGAATTCCTCAGGGAGTTATGTTGATGTCTGTTAACACTTTTTTCTTTTCTTTTCTCATCATGAGACCTGTGATTTCATGACTTGCTTGAGCCACTCTCCTTATCCAATTTCTTTTCTATTATGTTCAAGCTCTCCAATAACTTCATGTTGAGGTCATCCTGTTACTCCTTGTCTTTCATCATCCTTTCATTATCAAATTTATGGCTTTGGACATCCTTTTGAAAAATTTTAATGGTCTCTGCCATATTCATGTTTTCATCTCTTCCTTCTCCATGTCCATTGGAGTTTGTTCCTTCAATGCCCAAATGGACATCCATCCCTCTACTCTCATATTGTTGACTGCAATTCCTTTGTGCCTCTTCCATTCCTATGAAATCTGCACTGATATTCATCTGATCTAGTTGTTGTTAACTCTGCAAAATGCACAACAAACAAAACTTTGTTAGGCTAACTGTTTAAACAATTTCCTGAAAATATGAACCATTTTGGTTCAATAATATATCATAATTATTTCTTCTAATTTCCTAAAATTTTGAATGCCCTGATCAATTTTCTAGGTGAATAATTATATTCTTCTATCCAAGACCTTTCCTACACCTACTCACATGCTCAATTCCGAGTCTTGAGTAGAAAGTTATGGATATTTAAAAATTTCCCATTAAATTTTCTGTTCATTTTTCAACTTGGCGCAACTATGCACTATAAATATGCATTTTTGCACCTAATCCATTGGAATTTTTATAGGAGCTCAATTGGGTTTCATCATATACATATTATGGACACTCTATCCAAGTTTCAACTCTTTCTAGGATCTTGCCTTCTAGTTATAGCCTGCTGAAGTTCTAGGCCAATTTGTGTTTTTGGTCTGGAATGCTATAGGTACCTTATTTTCCATATTAAGCACCTTTAAAATACCCAAAAATTTAATTCTTCTCTGTGAATGTCTTCTATGGTTCAATATATTTCCATTGACTACTCCTACACCTCAATCTGATTCTGGAGTAGAAAGTTATGGCTTTTGGAAGTTAATAACTTTCTCATAAAAGATCCATTTGACGAATAGTTTACACCATTAGAAATCTCTCTCTGAGCTCTTTTATTTGAGCTACAAAGATAAAAACTCTCTTAAGGGCCTTAAAAACGTGATGCAAAATGATGATGTTCAAATGATATAAAACATCGCAGAAAATAACTGGTTTTTTGTTGTTGTTAACCCTTCAAACGACTTCACACACACAAATTTCAATATGTGCACTCATATTTACCATGTACAGCAACATCTCAAGGTAAATCGTGCTTCACGCAATTTAAAACCACTGTGTATCATTTCTCTGTCGTGTCAAAATCTTGTGCACAATTTTGTGTCGAACGCCAATATCCACCACGCATAGTTTTTGTATCACACATTGATATCCACTGCGCGCATTTCACTCGAAACACTACACCATGCCAAATTTTGGTACACCCCACTACACACCAATACTTTGTGTGCACCATTAACTAAATTGTTGCGCGACAACATATACTCACATTGCGCGTGCACCAACCAAATTCATCTATGCTCTGCCAATACTATGCACACCATGCACGTCACTATTATGTGTGTGCACACCGTGAAATGCTAGATTTATCGCATGGTCTTGTACACCAACATTTTTCCGCGCAGCACTGAATTTTAGCGTGCACACCTACACACTAACACTTTTTCCGCATGACACCAAAATTTAGTGCGCGCACCAACACACTAACATTTTTCCTCACGATGCCAAATTTTACCTATCACAAGCTTTTCACTGTGCATCATGTATTTTTAGTGTGCCCTCTTGCACACACTCATTTTGATGTGCATCAATTCCATGTGAATTCCACTGCAGAAATTGGGGCTTTTGCTTAACTTTTTTCCCCAATTTACCATAGACATTCTACAACTATGAAATTCGTTCAATTTCACCCCAATAACATCCGTTAAAACTTTGCAACAACAATCATTGTGGGTTGACATTTATGGAATGAATTTGTCCGAAAATCAATTCACGAATTGGGAATTTTAATTACCAATTCGCTCCATCTGTCATGGCTTCACTGCGACATCAAATTCGACCAATTCCAGGTCTGAATTTTCTAGAACAAATATTAAACCATTAATATCTCACCACTTGGATGAATTCATCCATTTTCCCATGAATTTAACAACATAAATTGGGGCTTTTCCCAATTGCATGTTGTTGTTGTTACTTTTTACCATGAACGCTCTACAAATTGAAATTTGGACATTTCGAAATAAATCCTTTGTGGAATTTTTCTTCAACTCAACTTTCTCAGCCCATCCAGGCTCAGTGTCGAAAACTAAAGCTCTTATACCATGTTGTAACGTCCTTGACCATCCATGTCGAGCCACGCTATGCCAAATAACTCTCTTGTTCTCTCTACGGAACATATTGTAACATACCCAACATCTAACTGAGCTATGCCACATAAATTTTTTGAACTGCATGTAATTAAAATACATATGCACATAGAACTCTTACAGAAGAATATATATATAAAAATGTAGATAGAAAAATACGTTATGTAAATGCACAGATTCATACTAAAATGACAGTAAACATATACAGCAACATATACAGGAAATACCCATAAATTTACAGAGAGTTATAAACACACATAAGATAAACCCATAAATATAAACACATACATAAGAATGCAACATGTAAATTTATCACGCAGATTGGCACTTATATTGGTAAGAATGTCACCAACTACATGCAAACCTTCCACGAACCTCCCACCCTTAGACCACACTATTCATCACTCTCAACAGTGAGTCACCCCCGAGATGGGACTAAACTCCACCCAAGTAAAGGGATTCCTAACCAGGCTAAAGGCTCATGGACAATAGGGAAGACTCTGTCTCAAGTGCTCACTCAACTAACAACCTATAGTCCCTCATTCCCCACATGTCTGTCCCACCCCAGGAAGTGTGCCCCTTCTCTGCTCAACAGTCCCTTGGTTTCCCCACTTCCCTTCTAGGGCTTCAACAACAGGCTGGACAGGAAGTCTCAGAGCCCTGCAGTTGTAGTTCAACACCTTCAGGAAATCAATACCCAACAATTATATCACCTAGAGAATTGCTCACAGGTTTGACAACCCGTTTCTTCAATCCATCTCACAAGCTAACTAGATAAACCAACACAAAATGGCTATGGATACGAGTTCAGTTACAGTCATGATGATACAAAAGATAACTCAATGGTGTGTGAATACTCATGGATGATTGACTGGATCACTAAATGATGGAAGGAATCATGGATAATGATGATAGGAAATGAACTAAGTCCCAACAATATGTATGCATGTCCCCAATTTGACACTTGTCACGTTGGGAGCTACTTTGGCCCACTTGTCCCCAACTTTAGAACTTAGGATAAAATAATTATCCATACTTTATATTTAAGAAATATTAATATAATATTCCTTTTTGGCTTAAGCTCCCTAGCTTAGACCCTTTCCCTAACTTAGCCCCTCCCTTTCCCTAACCAGTGGAGTTTAGTCCCCCATCTCTTTTTTCTTGGTCAGTCTGCGCACAACGATGTATTTATATTAATTATGAGACATGTACAAAAATAGGTGCACTGGCCTTTAACATCTAGGCTCTCCGACCTAATCAAAACATAAGCATCCTAGATTATAATAACTAGCTCACCAACCTATAAAACATAAAATATACACAAGGCTCATTGGCCTCACAATCACGCACACTCAAGTTGTTGTGTGTGGTATCCAAGAATGTGCACACTTCCTCCTTTTACTATGCAGTACAAGTGCGCACTATACCATGAAATGTGCATATAAAATGATGTCATACAACTCACCAGCTTAAGTACATTTTCATCTATATTACAATTGGGTTTGGCCTTAGGGATATTACAGGTCAAACCCTAATTGTATTATGAAAATTAAGAAGTCATCCCTCGGGCCTAATTAAATTTGTTTTAACCACTAAGAAGACAAGTTGGCCCTACCTAGTGAAGAGACACCTTTCGAGTGCTTGCTAGCTTGTATAAATAAAAGAATCCAATGCTTCATTATCTCACTCACTCATTCACTCATCAAGTGTGCAAGTTTGGTAGCTGCAGTTGGTAGAATAAGGAAGAGAGAAGCGCATTTCGCAGTAATTTTGGTTTATTGTCTTGGCATTATATTGGCTATCTATATTAAGGAATTTTTTGCTAGTTTTTTTCCCCCATGAGGGTTTCCCAGGATAAATGTTGTGTATATTGTGATTGTGTTTCCCTTGTTGATCCTACCTATGCTATTTTTATCTAGTAAAGAAACCTAATAATAGATCAAAATTTAACATTGTATCAGAGCCATTCTGAAGAGAGCACCTTTCACTAGATAAGCAAAAACGTCATTGTTTTCGTACAAGAAAATTAGGGTTTTTTTTATTGGAAATGATTTTTTCCCTAAAAACCATCTACAAAAGTGTGCCCCACCCTAGTAAATCTTTTGGCATATTGAGAGAACCTTTTTAGTGGATAGAGCCTCCGAAAAGTCAAATCCTAGTTTTGACTGGTACTAAAAAACCAAAAAAACAGAAGTACTAGAAAACTAGAAAAACCAGGAAACTAGAATCAATACTAGAAGTACCATTCTAGATTTCCGCAAGTCAATTTTCAAGGGAAAAAACTTAAAATTTTTGAAATCTAACAACTCTAGCAAACTCGCCTCAGCTGAGTGCATCTAGTCCCTACATCGGAATTTCAAAATTTAAAGTTTGAAAAAATAGTTTTTTCTCATAAAACCCTAAGTTGCAGTTGCAGTTTCAGAATTAGTTGCAGTATCAATTTCAGTTGCAGTGTCATTTTAAGTATCAACTACAGTACTATTTGCAGTCACCCTTGAATTTTTTAAAAGGGTTGGTAATTATTACCGCTACTACCAGATGGTGCCACTACCTACAAATACTATTAGAGGTATGCACTTACATATGTCTAAATTGTTAATCTTGTATTTGTAGGAGAAGGGATCTCTTGCCATAGATCAAGAAGGATCTCATATCCAACATGTTCAGAGAAATAATTCACCCCAGGTTTGATTATTGTGATTTGCATCTACTTGTCGTAACATTATTTTGACCTCATAAACATATAGGTTATATGTTGAAATCATACTAACCATTGGTAAAAAATATCAAGGTTGATTAAACTTGAGATCATAGAGTTTATTCTCTAGCCCATCCTTCTTTAAAGATACCATATTGTCTTAGTACAAAAGACAGGTTGAAGAAACAACTTGTCATCTTGAGTGAAGGAGACTTGGAAGAAAATAAACACACTCATTCTTGAGGACAAGGCTCTAGGTTTGATTAATTAATTTGATAAGATTCAATGTTGCACATGAAAAGTTGATAACTACCCCTTTACAAGTAAACACTATAGTTGAGGTATCCTTCTTTGAAAAGTATTATAATTGGTAGAATGTGAGCATATTGAGATAAACGCTTAATGTAATCATTTACTAGATACAAGTAACATATCCTATAGGAGAAACTTCATGTGTTGGTTCTCAGTTACCATGGATGAATGTTTGATCAAAACACTATAAGAGTGTTGATCTCATTTCGTATTGTATTTCTTAATTTTTATCTTTGTTTCAGGAAGGTCACAAGTGATAGCTCTAAAGGAGCTACTGTGATGATTATTCATGCTATTGTTTTTATCAAAAAGAGTATTATTCATGCATGTTGTTTTGTTGACCTTGGTTTAGGTCATAGGTGATAACCTTGAGGAAGCTATAGTGAAGGTTACATAAGGAAACATATTAGATGAGACATGAAGTAGACTACCAAATTCATGGACATGGAGGTATACATCCATGTACCAAAGAAGATGAAGAAGAAGCCATTTTTGAGATCTAGAGTATCTCATATGAAGATTGATTGTAAGGAGCAGAAGAATCCAAATATGACCAAACATTAGAACACGAACTCACTTAAGACTTGGTCAAAGGATAATGAATCCACCTTGACAGGAAGAACAACTCATTTGAAGTTTGACTCAACCTTTCATATTTAGACTTGGTATTCAACACCAAGTATACCCCATAAGAGATGTTGAAGTCCTTGTAGGCTCAGAAGAAATCAAGAGTAAGCCTGATCTCAGAAAGGATCATATGAAGAGACAAATTCTAGGACTGGGAGACAGATTCCATGAGAAGACTATATCGTAGCTTCAGAAACTTCTAGGAGATATGAAATCTCCTGGGAAGACTCCCTTGTTTCAATAACGGAGAAGGAAACTAGTCAGAAGGACTAGGATATGGATTTTTTCATGAGACTAGAAGAGAAGTTAGTATTGACTTCCAATATTTATCTAATATATCAAGAATGTTACAGATGTACAAATTATGATGTGTGTCCAGAGGATTCTCTCAACAAGAGGGGGAATACTATGACAAGAAAATTACTCCAATAATTGAAGAAATAGTTTGAGTATTCATGAAAACAACCAGAAAAAACATGATTCATATATAGTATGATATGTAGGGGGAGAAATCCCCATATTTAAAATTGAGTGGCATATGGTGCAGTACATTAGTTGGTTCATGGATACATGACTACAATAAAATATAGAGTTACCTCCATGAAAGAAGAAGAGTTACCTTGAGTATCAATTATTGAGCCACTCTTAGTTTCAGATGAAGTTGTTGTCTTGGTGAAGTAAAGGAGTTACTCTCATATTTCAATAGTCATAGTGAGAATGGAGAAACCATTTTTAGCTTCAGAGAAGATGCAGGTACATAGTCCCACTTCCATATGAACAGTTGTAGAAAGAGTCGAGGACATACTCTTAGACAATAAGACAGATATTTCTTTGCATAAAACAAATATAGCTAGCACATGACTGTGCAGATTGAGTTGCAGTTGAGCAAGTGTACCAGGTTGGTACAAAGTGATGTGAAAATTTGATTTGAATTTGAATATAGAAAGACTCATGTCTGCAAGATGAAGAAAGCTCATAGAGATTGGTATGGCAGAATTGACAGCTTCCTAATGAGCTTGGGATTTACCAATATTAAATTTGATTCTAACCTTCAAGGTTATGAATGATGAGACATGGATGTTTCCACTATATGTAGATGATTTATTCTTGAAGAAAAATCTCATCACGGATTGCAAGAAGAATATCACTATAGAGTTTGATATGAAATCTAATGCATTATTTATTAGGTCTTGAGTTTTGGCAGAGCACAAAAAATATCTTCCTTAACCAAGGGAAGTATGCAGTTGAAATAATGAAGAGGTTTGACATGTTGGAATGTAAATCCATGAACACACCCATGGAAATTAAGTTGAAGCTCCTGGTTGATACCTCGTTAGAATTGGTTGATGCTTCTCTGTATAGACATATTATTGGTTTCATGATTTATTCGACGAATACCAAGCCAGATATATGTTTTTCCTTGAATCAGTATCTGGTAGAACCCAAACATGTTCACCGTGATGATGCAAAACATGTCATGAGACACCTTAAGGGTACATTGGATTTTGATCTTTGTTATACTAGAGATCATGACTTTAGATTGTATGGATATACTTCTTCATATTGAGCTCAAAGTGTCTCTGATAGAAAGGGAACTTCAAGATGTTTTTTCATTCCGGGGTCAACCATGATCTCATGGAAGAGTAGTAAGCAATCCAATGTTTCTCTCAACACAACAAAAATAGAATATAATACAACATGTTTTGCCAGTTCTGAATCCATATGGCTTCAAATGTTGTAGACAGATCTATTTTATTTGGAGATGGAAACCACTGTGATCCTATGTGATAACCAGAGTTGTATAAATATGATGTGTTCCATGATGAGTCAAAACACATAGATATGTAGTATCACTTCATTCAATATATGATGCAGAGGGGAACTATAAATCTCCAATATGTTGGCACAGATGAGTAGGTTGCAGATGTGTTGACCAAGCCTATATCTCTTGTAAAGTTTGAGCACTTTCGATAAAATCTTGGTATAGTCTGAAAGGACCTCCCTAGAAAGGGGGAGTAGTGTTGATGATAGTATGGTATCCTGACCAATAACGGGTATCTCAGTTAGGATTTTATATCCTAGAGGACTGATCATCCTTGGACAGATCTCGAAGGTCCATAAGGATGGGTTGTCAAAGTACTTGTGCATGTATATGCTAACTTTGGTCAATAGTGGTAGCTATATTAGGATTTTATATCCTAGGGAATATTTTGATTCCTGGGAAGATCCTTTGGATCTATCAGAGTACCACAAGATGTTGATTCTAGCCTTGTGGTGAAGATTTCTAGATTCGTGTTGATGTTGTTGAGATTCCATCCTAGTGCTAAAGATTTTGATCTTCGTGTTGATTTTGATGAGATGCCAGCATCGTGCTGAAGATTTCCAGCTTCATGCTAATGTTGATGAGATGCCAGCTTCGTGCTAAAGATTTCCAGCTTCGTGCTGATGTTGATGAGATTCTAGCTTCATGTTGATGATGCTCCAGCCTTCGTGTTGTGATGATGTTGTTGCTCCAACCTTCGTGATATGATGATGTTGTTTCTCCGGCCTTCATGCTGTGATTATGATGATGATTTTGATTGTTGATGTTGTATCAGCCTCGTTCTTTTATTTATGATGATGATGCCATTCCATCTCCTTGTTGTGGATGATGATATTGATGATGAGAAAAACTTTCGATGATTTATAGATATGTCAGTCAGTGTTCCATATGTTGTTGATGTTGTTTCCCTCTCTCTCTTATTGTTGTTGTAGAATACCCTTCTTGTTAAGGGGGAGTGTTGAAATATGATAATTGCAAAGAGTATTCTATTTATTATTGAGTTATTATTCATGTGATCAATCCCCTTTTGTAGATTGATCATGTCAGGCATTGTAATTGACCAAATCCACTTTTGCATATTGGTAAAACCCTAATTGTATTATGCAAATTAAGAAGTCAGCCCCCAGGCCTAATTAAAGTGGTTTTAACCAATAAGAATACAAGTCGGCCTTGCCCAGTGAAGAGACACATTTCTAGTGCCTGTAAGGTTGTATAAATAAAGGAAGCCAATGCCTCATTATCTCACCGACTCATTCGCTCATCAAGTGCACAAGTTTGGTAGATGAAGTTGGGAGAAGAAGGAAGAGAGATGCACATTGCTTAGTGTTGGATATTCTCTAGTGTTTTGGTTTATTGTCTTGGAATTGTATTGGCTATTTATATTAAGGAATTTTTTGTTGGGTCTTCTCCCCCATGAGGTTTTCCTAGGATAAATGTTGTGTATCTTGTGACTATTTTTCTCTCAGTGATCCTACCTGTGCTATTTTTATCTAGAAAATTGAAAATAAACCTAATAATAGCTCGAAAGTTAATAGGAGGGAGAGAAAGAGAAAGAGAGGGAGACCTGAGAGGGAGAGAGAGAAAGTGGGGGAGAAATAGGGATTGGTAGGAGAGAGAAGAGAGAGAAAGATATTGGGAAGAGTGGATGAGAGAGAGATAGAGATTGGGAAGAGTGGATGAGAGAGAGAGATATTGGTAAGAGTGGATGAGAGAGAGAGAGGGGGGGGAGAGAGAGATAGGGGGGAGTGAGGGATGGGCAGAGAGACATAGAGGGAGACTCGAGAGGGAGAAGGGTGGAGAGAGAAGGGTAAAGATGGAGAGGGAGGGAG
>ML788019.1:698172-708652 GCA_009831015.1 Picea engelmannii | reverse complement strand
GATGGGTTCGTCTACCCACTGATCGGAATAGTACCCGAGCAGGGCGCACAGTGAGGAAATAATCTGATTTCCTTTGGTGGAAAACAGAGAAGATGGGTACGGAGGATTTGTGGTCGGGAGTGGAGTGGAAGTGGGGAGGAAAATCTCCACGATATGAGCTCTCTGCGGGAAGGTCATTTTTTGGTAGAGCTCAGTGAGGATCTCCAGGTTGAATGGGGATGAAGACTCTGGGTGGGTTATCTGCATCATTTGGTCGATATCCGCTGGGGTAATGAAGAAAAGGGCGTCCCCAGAGGAAGAAACAACGACTTTTTGTTCGGGGACGTAGTTTGCTTGGCACTTGAGTGCAAACTCTGGGAAATGATGAATTTGTGGGAACAGATAGAGGGGCAGATTGGATTCCCAGAGCCCAATCTCATCGCTCTGGTCTAGGAAAAATTCCCGGAGCCATGATTGCAGATCCGAGAATTCAAAACTGCATATGGTGTCCGCTATCAACCTATCTTTGTCAACCAGAGGGATTTTATCCAGGTCGACCAGAGGCGGAATGAACGGATTCTCTTCCTCTTCAGCTGGCTTTGTTTTAGACACCATCTCCGTAACTGTACCTCCAACAAACAATCGTTAGTGGGGTCTACAGGGGGTGGAGGAAAATGATGGGGAAACAGTGGGGAGATGATAGATACGTTCTCTGGTGCGACGGGTGGTTCTGGCGTGAGGGATGAATAACGAGTGAAAATTGTCGTAACGGTATATTTATTCAAAACTGGGTTGGTCGGACACAGGAAAATGGTCAGCATGAAAACGGGCATATAATCTAGTTATTAATGGACAACGGGCCACTTGGGGTGATATCGTAGGTGATGGTGACCAAAGTATACGGACGATTGACATGGAGGTTTGGGATTGGGCGTAAAGTCGCCAAAGGGGTTGTTCATGAGTGAAGGGTGTTATGGCACTGACACCATGGACTGACAGTAGTAACGGGATGGGACTTCGACCTGGGGGCAAGTGGGACAAGTGGGGATAGTGGAGGATGACGTCCAGGGGTAAGGGGATGTCAGGTAGCAGGCGATGGATTTGACCTCTGGACTGATAGAAATGTGCCATGTGTAACAAGGGGCCTGCTGGAAGGAATATCCATTCCAGACCCCCCCCCTTTGATTAAAGACATAACACCAAGGGGGGTCCAGAATGCATTAAGAACCATCGATATGTGTGCTTGTATGATGGTCGTCCAGATCTGCGCACTCCTTAATATCAATTCTGGACCCCCCCCCTCCATTAAAAGCAGAACGGAGGGGGGGGTCTGGAATCCAATGTGGACCATCGATTTAAGCGCTGAATTAAGAGTCCTCCAGATCTGTGCCCGATTTATAACCAATTCCGGACCCCCCCCCCTTCCGTTAAAGGAAGAATGGGTGGGGGGTCCGGAATCCAATATGAGTCATGGATTCGCGCGCCCCTTTCAGGACTGTCCAGATCTGTGCAAGCATTACCATCGATTCTGGACCCCCCCCCTTGGTTAAAAGCAGAACCCTAAGGGGGGTCTGGAATCAAATTTGGACCGTTGATATAATCATCGTGATCTGGATCATTGAAATGTGAATGAGACATAGGTAGGGGGCAAAAAATGTCACATGTAGGAAAACTTAGGATAAGGACTTTCACATGGGTTTTGATTTGATTTTTCTCATATACACCACCAAGGGGGCATCAATTCAATTACACTTCGGCATTGGAGTCACAGGGTAACATCTTCATTGATCTGGCTTTATTTTGGCAAGGCAATCAAAGAAATTAATCTACATCCTAACCTACTGTCATTAGGCAATTAACCCAGGTTAAACAGTTGGGTTAATATTTTATTCTTTCTAGGGGCTATCTGATTAGGATTTGATGGTCTGATCAGATGTATTCACTAATCCTAGCCTAGGGGCTATCTGACCAAGATTAGACAGTATGATCAGATGCATTCACTAACCTATCAACATTGACAATTAAAATAACTTGGTCATGCTTGGAAGGTATGACCAAGTTGCTATTATTGCATGGGGCCTTTGCTTCAATTCTTTTAGCCCTCTTTTCTTTTTCTTTCTTTTTTCTTTTTCTTTCTTTTTTCTTTTCTTTCTTTTTTCTTTTCTTTCTTTTCACAAATTATTTGAAGGATGCAATATCATTTTTCCACCAAATCGCCAGATATATATAATATCCAAGTCATCAATTGATTCCCATAATTTATGGGGTGATAACAGGTGGCTCCACATGGGGATGGCACTTGCCCTGTTAAGTGCCAAGAATTCAGTTTTCCTGTCATCCTAAACCAATCTGTCTGGTAATCGTCATCGATCTAATTTTAAGAAGGTATTGAAGAAGTGTGATCAGCAGCTTAGGGCCTTCTCTCCGGGCTTCAACAACTGACCACCGTCCTTCATTCGGAAAATGCAAGTAAATACTGAAAATTAAAACCGGTATGTACAATGGAGAGTGGTTTCTTCAAAACTCTTACTAGGGAGGAATATAATGTTTCAGCATTCTTCCATTCGTAGGTGCTCCTGGAAGATCTGAATCATCGGCATTGTTCAACAAAAAGGCGTTGTTTCCTCTAAAAGCTTGGATCATGTAAGGCCCTGTCCACAGATGATCAAATTTCCCATGCTTTCCCTTGTCCTCATTCCTGGCATCCCATCTCAACACCAGGTCTCCCACCTCGAAATCGTCCTCTTTGGTTTGTTTGTCAAAGATCTTCTTAATGTTCTCTTGGATGACCTGTGTTTTGTTGAAAACATCCTCTCTAGTCTGATACAAATGAATCATTTGGTTAATTCGTCTCTGAGAGTCATTTGGTTCAGCTTGCATCTCTTGAAGTAACTTCATGACAGGGACTCCTAACGAAGTTGTGAAAACTGCCTCTGTACCATATACCAGCTGGTATGGTGACATACCAATGGATCTTTTGGTAGTCAGTCTATCTGCCCACAGAGCAAATACCAGCTTATCATGCCAAGATTTTTTATTCTCCTGCAACGTTTTCTTGATGATATTTACCAAAGTCTTGTTTGAGGATTCCGCCAATCCATTCCCTTGAGGGTAGTAGGTTGTTGAATGTCCCAAGACAATGTGGTAACAACTGCAGAAATCAATAAGCTTCTTCGACCGAAAGGTAGCTGCATTGTCAGTAATGATCTTCCTAGGACAACCAAAACGGGATAAAATATTATTTTCAAGAAATTTAATAATAACAGCGTCAGTGGCTTGCCTGCTTGGTACAGCTTTGATCCATTTGGTGAAGTGGTCAGTGGCAGTGAGAATCCACCTGTGTTGGCCCGAAGATGGAGGGTGTATCTCTCCAATGAAATCAAGTCCCCATTGCTGGAATGAAGCCTCAACTGAAATTGGTTTGAGAGGAAGAGGAAGGAGCTTCCTTTTACCCCTAAACAGCTGACACTGGTGACATGCTGTTACTTTCTGATGCACATCTGCAAACAGGGTGGGCCAGTAAAAACCAGCTCTAAGTATCTTGTTAGCAGTAGCCTTCCAGTTCATATGGCCGCCACATTCACTTGGATGGAACTCCTGCAACACTTTGTCAGATTCATCTTTGAGCAAGCAATTTAAAAGAATACCTGCAGGGTCTTTCCAATACAAATTTCCTTCTAGAATACAAAATTTCAAAGCTTTCAACTTTAAAAATCTAGCTTTAGTTTTAGTTAAATAAGGGGGAGCTTGTAAATTTTGTAAAACAAAAATAAGGTCTGCATACCAGGGAGAATTTAGAAAAACCTCTTTAACGTGTGGAGTCACCATCTCGCCCTATTCATCTGCCACATCTAGAAAATTAATGTCAAGAGCTTGCAAGTTAGTTTCAGCAATCAGTTTGGCTAGGCCTTGGCCTTTGATCAATTTTGTGGGCTTAATTTCTATGTCGTATTCTAGAATAACTGCAATCCACTTTCCCCTTCTCCCATCAGGGTTGTCTTGTGTAAAGATATCTTTCACCACCGCGTTCGGGACATATGCTATAACGTGTGAATGAAGAATATAGACCCTGAAATCCTTTATAGCCTTCACCAAAGCAAAAGCCTGTTTCTCCATGATATTGTAGTTTAGTGCGGCATCTCTCAGGGCTTTGCTAAATAAATCTATGGGTTGTTCATACCCTTCACTATTCTTCTGCAGTAATACAACTGCTATTGTATGTTCGGAGGCGAAAGAAAAAAGATAGAAATCTTTAGTGAACTCGAGACTAATCAAAACTGGGGCTTCAGTGAATGCTTTTTTGACTTGTTCAAAGGACTGTCTAGCTTCAGAGTCCCATTTTATCTTAGCGTCCTTTTTAAGCATGTTCGTAATGTTTCGGAGGAGCTCAGCCAGATTAGGAATGAATCTTCGAAGAAAGTTAATTTGTCCTATAAATGACTGTAGTTCTTTAAGATTTCTGGGGTGTTCTATCTTCAGTATGGCCTCTGTCCTGCTGGGATCAATCCTAATTCCTTCTTTAGAGATGATATGTCCCAACAATTTACCCTCTTCTAACCCAAAAATACATTTCTTGGGATTTAATGAAATCTTGAACCTCCTACACTTTTCGAAAACTCGTCTGAGGTGCTGCAAGTGTTCATCATCAGATTGGGAAAAAATAGTCACATCATCTAAATAAACTACAATGAACTTACCTGTCTCTTCAACGAAGGCAATGTCCATTTCCCTCTGGAATGTTTCTCCTGCGTTCATCATACCAAAAGACATCTTCACGTACATGAACATGCCCCATGGGGTGGTGAAAGCAATCTTTTCCTGATCATCTGGGTGAACTAAGACCTGGTTGTAGCCTAAGAAGCCATCTAGTAGGGAAATTCGACTGGACCCCACCACACATTGCAGGAGGTGATCCATTTTAGGCAAGGGGTAATTATCTTTCAAGGATGCTTTGTTCAGGTTTCTGAAATCTATGCAGAGTCTGATTTCACCAGTTTTCTTGTGTGTAGGGACTAAATTAGAAACCCACTTAGAGAAACGCAGCGGGACTATGATCTTGGCATCATACATTTTCTTGATTTCTTTTTCTATCAAAGGAAGCAACTTGGGATTTATCCTCCTAAGTTTCTGCCTAAATGGTTTTTGATCTTCCTTTATGGGAATCCTGTGTTGTATAATGCTGGTGTCATAGGCTTTCAGATCTTCATAGCCCCAGGAAAAAACATATGAATATTCTTTGAACAGTTCAATGTACTTAAGCTTTTGTTCTGGGGGTAAAGATTTTGACAGTTTGACCATCCTAGGCTTCTCGTTAGTTCTGATATTGCAGTCTTCTACTTCTTGCCCATGAGCCTCTATTTTTGGTTTCTTAGCTACATCATCACTATCAAACAGATCTTCTAAAGGGACGAGACCTCTAGGTAAAACATTTCTTTTCAGTTGTAAAACATCGGTATCCGCTTCGTCATGCCCTAACTCTCCTGAATCCACTGTATCTTCTACACCTACTGTATTTACAGTATTAACTCTATCTATTACAAATTCAGGGTTATTTACATTCTCATTTTCATTTTCTAAATCTATGTTTGTACATTCAAAATCGTTCTTGCATTGCAGAAAGTCTTCTATCTGATCGTCATTTCCAAACACTTGTCAGTACCTGATATTATTGGGCACCATGGGTCTACATCTCACATCAACCGTGTATGGGCGAGTTTGGAAGAAAGGAATCTTGCAGGACGCGACTGACGTGGCTAACCCGTCGGCAAGAATATTCTATCCTCTTGGCATTACCTGCATGTCCACCTCTGCAAAACATTTCAACGCATCCAGAATGGCATTTCTGTAGGCCCTAAGACGTGGATGTTTAGCAGCATATTCACCTTTAACTTGTTTAATAATTAATTCAGAATCACCCCTTACCATTATTTGCTTAGCACCAACTTTTTTCAACAGCTTCAGACCGAGCATTAAAGCTTCATACTCAGCAACGTTGTTAGTGCAGTGGAAATTTAACTTATAGGAATGGTTTTCTGAATACCTTTTTCGATGGTTATGCAACTAGACGCCAGCCCCTGCTCCTTCTTTACTCACAGCTCCATCAAAATCCATGCTCCATAAATCAGCAGGGAACTCTTCAGCAGTTTCATCTTCCGTCTTTGCTGCCTCATCGCTTTCCGGACTTTCATCTTGACTTTTTACACCTTCTATCAGCTGAGTACCTTGTTCTTCAGTATCACCATCATTGTACAAGATGAATGAATCTAAATCTGAGTGGGCGGAGTAGAGGGGGTAATTATGAGGTTTCTCTTGACTACTGACCATATACTTCATCAGTGTTTCTCTGTATAACCTCCTTTGTTGTCCAAAAACTGGGACAGTGGTGTAGGACATATCCAGTTGTAAGGTTCCTTTGAGCTTATCTCCCCAAGACCGAGACAGTAGCATACCATACTTTGGTGGGATGTCTGGAACCACCACATCCATTACCATGCTTTTTGAAGGGATCTGAACCAGGGTGATGCATAGATCTTTAATCAGACCAATACATTTGACTTTGCTAGAGTCAAATGAGTGTAAGTCTTTGTAAGGCCTGGTGACCTCCAATCCAAGCTTTTCCATTACTGCTTTAGGCATCAAATTGTGTGAGGCACCTGAATCCAACATGGCGTTATGCAATATCAAATCATGTATGTTCAAACTGATATAAAAGGGAGCTACATCATCGGTATCGTCTCGACCATCCACTGCAGGTCCGAAAAGGAGTTCGGGGCGATCGTCAGCGAGGTTCACAGTGTCTAAGTGGGTCACTGATCCGATAGTCAAGGCTTGGGTGCCTATGCCAGGCTCGATGGCTAATGCCTTTAGTACCTATGAACGATAACTGCCTCGGCTTATCAACTCTGTCAGTGGGACGGGAATTTTAATTTTGGCCAATTATGCTTCTAAGCTAAAAGGTGTCGGCGTTCGGGTCTGACTCGTTGATTCTGCTTGGTCCATATCCCTCCGGTCGGAAGTACTAGGCGGGTTAGCAGGCGAGACTTTGGGCAGTGCCGGTATTTTTAGTATGGTGACGTTTTTCTTCACAGGGGCATCAGTTTTACCTTTCTCGTAAGATTTCTCAGAAGTGGTTTTCTCAGGAGTTTTTTGGGTCTCGGCTAACTTCTGCGTTTCGGTCTTCTTTCTTGGGGAATTTCCTTCTGTCTTCTTGCTCCGCAGGTTGTGCTGTCGGTGTACTTCCAGAATAGCATCTTCCCAGGTTGTGTGCCCCGCATCCTTAGTCTCCCCACTCACCTTTGTTTGGTTTAGCAGAAATAGTTCCTTCTCTTCTTGAGTAAGGAAAATAGCCTCATTGTCGTGTATTCCCATGAGGTTGATATGAGTGTCTTCCAATTCCTCTATTACTTCCCCTCCATCATCAGCATATCTTTCCTGTAGGGGAGGTCTAATCGGTGGATCTGGACCTCTTTGTTCTCTTTGATCCCTAGGATCTCGCTGATCTCTTTGGTCTCTGGGATCCCTTTGCCTGATTTGAGGAGGGTTTCTTCTAAAATTGGGGTTTCAGATTTGGGGAGCAGGAGTTTCGTCTCTCGGAGGATTTCTGTCTGAAATGTGTGATCTTTCTAGCAATAATGCCAATGATCTGACGACAGTATCCATTTTGGTATCATTGTTGGACGTGGAAGGTTCTTCCTTGATCGTGACTCTCCTCTCATTCCTCTGGCGCGCTCGTTTTGCCAACAGATTGGCTTCTACACTAATAGTGCTCTTTTGCATATCTTCAAGGGTGGTAGCATCTCTTTCTCTTAATTGATAAGACATGTCAACATCGAACCCATCAAGGAATTTAATTAATGCCAAACCAGGGGGAGGTTTGATTTCAGTTGGAATAGCATTATACAGGTTATTAAAATGGGTGCAATAGTCTTGGACCGATTCACCTTGATTTCTTTTAATATTCTCGTATTCTGACAGTATTTGGAGGGGGTTTTTCTTTACCTCCCATCTGTCGAGGAAACTTCTTTGGAACATGACAAGGTCAGGGATTGAGGCTGCGGGTAATGCTTTGAACCACTTCTTGGTGTCTCTTGTCAAACTCTGAGCAAACTTCTTGTAGGTGCAAGTAGTCGTTCATTTTATCCACATGTTGTTATGCGCTTAATGTTCCTTTGGCATCAAACTGTGGCAATCTAGTTTGGTAGTCTTGGGGTATGGCATGCAGAGGTGCAGCCAACACCAAAGGTGCATATCTAGACACCATGATGGGCGGAGGAGGCGGAATGACGACCGGGGTGATAGGAGAGGTAGAAACAGAAGACGAGGGTGACGAAGGACTGGGTGGGGCTGAGGTATTGATTCGTAGCTTAGTAGTAGGAGACAAGACTTCAGGGGTTCGGGGTTGCACCATAGTTGGGTCAAAGATGAGCTTAGAAACAAAGGTTTCGGACCGTGTTCTACTAAGGTCATGTGGCGCAATAAGGCCAAGATCAGGTTTTTGAAAGATATCCCGTCCTCCGGGAAAGGAAGGAGACTTGTGAAGGGGAGTGTAACTCGCTGAACTTGTAGCTAAGGTCTTCTGCCTTAACAACTGCTCAGGATTATCTATCGCTGTAGAGGGTTCTGGGTCTGGATGAGATCGAGTGTGAACTTTCTTGGGAGCCAGAACTCTTTTTGGTTTTTATATATATATTAATTTTTATTTAATTTTATGATAAAAAGAGACTATGGGAGATTTCTGCGTTGACTTCGTCTCACTTCCAATTGTTCTTGAGCCGCTATGTCTCGTTCAATGGCTTCCCATGAACGTTCGAGCTCTTCCCGGTTATTGGCGGTTTTGAGGATTAAGTCAAAAAGGTTAGACGCAATGTGAGTTTGATTCGCTAGCCCTGGCTCAATATTGGGTTGTACTGCTGCAGGGATAGTCATAAAGGAGCAAGAGGTTCCAAGAAAAATACTAGGAATAATATGTACAGAGTTAATCAACCTCTAAACATTAGTTTCTCCTCAGAGTCAAACTTTCTTCGGGGGAAAGAAGTCGTGAGATATTGGTTTCAGTTCTTCCCCAGTGGAGTCGCCATTTATGTTAGCACTCGGTAAATTTCCTAGAGGTTGAAAAAAGAAGAAATCTACTAAGGTAACCTTAACCAACCACTTTTAGAGCTGGGATCTAGCCCTTCTAGCTCCAGAGAGGGATCTCTCTGTATAATTTAGCTTTGTTTTAAATTAAAATATTAGGCTAGCTATAGAAAACGTTGGTTTTGTTGTAAGGGTTTTTTGAAGTTGGTTGAGACAAACTACACATCCATTGGGCTATGGGGTCTGTATTTAAAGAACTCGAGATAAAACCAAAAATGCTGAAGAAGTCTTTCACAAGGAGAGGTAATACATTCACTGGATCTTTAATAATTTAAATGATGATCAGAAGAAAAGATAAGGAAATAACTCCAACCAACAGGCACTTAAGAATCTCTTAATTGAAGATATTTAGAAGATAAACACTTAAACCTCTAGAATCATAAACAGGGTATCAGAGATAAATCTTGTAACATAACGCTATTCGTAAAGATTAGATTCAGACAACAAAATGAAATATGGAGAAAGAAAACATTAACTGAGGGAAACACATTACCAGTAAACATACGCAAGAATCCTGTAAATTTCCTCTTCTTTATTAATGGTAGATCTCCTCAAAATTGTTACAGCTTGATAGCAATGGGATGTGAAAATCAACAACCCCCAATACATTGGAAAAAGAAGTATTTATAAGCCAAAATACAAACGTTCCTGTCACAACTAATCAGGATGTGCTCATCCTATTTTTAGCATAACTAACTTAACTAATCAAAACTGCTTTGATGACTCGATGCAACTGTTTGCTGAACTTCTGGGTAGGCCGTTGGCAAGGTGCCTTCGCAACCTCTTCTGACTGGACAGGTGACTAGATCATGACAGCTCATCTGCTAATCTAGCAGATCACACAGCTCCTCCCATCTGATGTGACTTGGCACTGTAATTTTAAGCAATCTCCTGTACACTTCATCCATATCCGTGTATTTAGCAAATGTGGGCTTGATGACGAATATATGCTTAATTTCATGTTGGATATCAATATACAACTGCAGGGCTTCTATGAATGATTTTCCCGTGACACTCCCCTGTACCCCTGCAAATTTGGAACTAGAAGCTTCAGTCAACTTCTTCTTATAATCGGGGAGCGTCATCAATTTATCATTGATGACCTTCATACCAGGTAGGCCTTTTCTTTGTAGAGAATCTATCTTGTGGAAAAACCTTTGCACTCCTTGATCCATAACTTGGATTTTCTCCTCAAGCTGGAGAATGAGGCCTCTTTTAGTCAAAACTCTTTTCACCTCCAATATAGTTTCTGTCCTGTCCTCGATTTTCAATTCTTCTAGTTCCTCCCTGGTTTTTGAATTTAGGAACCTTATGATTTCATTAGCTTGGGTTGGCATGTCTCCCAGCTCTGTCCTGATTTTCTCCA
>ML788019.1:625708-667454 GCA_009831015.1 Picea engelmannii | reverse complement strand
ATAATCATAGTTAGTAGATTGTATATATAAGTAGTTAGTAATTTATAGTTAGATTAGTGTAGTTAGTTTAGTTTGCTTTATTAGTTTCTAGTTTCCTTTATTAGTTTAGTTCTTTGTCTTTGTTTTATTAGTTTCTAGTTTCCTTTATTAGTTTAGTTCTTTGTCTTTGTTTTATTAGTTTCTAGTTTCCCTTTAGATTTCTTAGCTCAAATCATTTCTCTTTGGTTTCCATACGAGACCTTAGGGAAGCCAACGGAGCCGTTAAAATCGTCAGGGTGGTCCATTTCAAACGGCTTGGGTTATTAGACAACCTCGAACCGGTTCCACTCTCCCAGTTGACGGACGGTCAATTTTGCCCATCAACAAGATGCTGGATTCCTGTAACCATTTTTGGATGAAATTTTAGTGATAACAGATGCCCCCTAATGGATGAGGTTAGGAGCATATGTATAGCTGAAATTCATCAATGTTTCTTCTATTAAGAGTGCCATTGTAAGAAAGAGCGATAGTAAGAGTATCAAGAGTGACCCGTTGGAGGGAGAAGGGAACTCGTAGGACCCAACCTTTCATAAGGTATGTAAAATAAATTGTGTACAAATGAGGCGGGCATGCCCCATGCTCGTGTCATGTAACTCAAAAAGAAGGGTGTTCTATAGTAACTGAAACTGTGTGTTGATGTAGACAACTGCAGCGACCTTGAGGGCAGTTGTGATAAAGGCAGAGGACAATTCTGAGGAGGAACATACTCTGAACAGTAGGCAATGACACCTATAAGAAGTATCATGGATTTTGTAGGAACTTATAGCCCAACCAAGTTCAGAGGTCTTCGGAAAATATGAGAAATAACTGCAATAGTCACAAAGTAAGACCCACCGTAACATGAGAAATTGTTGAAGTCGAATGTTATGGGGGTCAACGATAGCAAGGAGAAATTATGGTTCTCCCTGTGTCATCCGAGACCTCTCACTGGAAAGGAAATGAGAGTCAAGATACTGTCGCCCTTCTGGAAACTATGTTGATGTTGACAAAAGGGGGACACAACTCCAAGAAGCAAAGGGCTTCGTGAAATCTACTAGGTGAGGTTAGGAACTGAGGAGGTACATGGATGAAGTCAATATGTGTGGAGACTCAATACTTCCCTTGGTTGGGGGTATATGCAAAGTATAAGTGGCTACAACCATTCAACTAGGTCAAGTGTTAGGGGGACAACAAGACGTGGGATAAGTTGTGCCAGAGGCGGGACAAAGTGAACAAACACAGAGAGTAGAGGTAGGTGGCCTGGGGGATACTTGTAGGTTATCAATGATGTCAATAGGAATAGATGATAAGGAGTGCCCCATCCAAGGGCGACATGGGTTGCGTTTTCCAGGAAGGTCGCCAAAGGTGACAAATTTTTTTTATGTAACATGATGGAAATAATGGCTTAATTACAAAAAGAATAAAAAAATCTGTGGGGATAATAATGCAGATACAGAAACGGGTGCTCCAGTGTAGGATGTCTTGGCCTAGGGATGGCACAAGTTGGTAGAAAAAACAATTGGAGGGTGGGGGCCCCATAGGATGGTTTCTGTAGTAGGGAAATGTATGGAGGGAAATAAGAGGATGGGAAGACTGATGATGGGTAAATGTGGCTGCGGGAGTGAAGTCAAAATAATCCGTGAGGAAGTGCCCTGGGAGTCCGTTAGGAAGGCTAGCAAAATGAGGAGGAGTATGTGGTTGATTCATGACATGATGTAAGACTATCGAGACTCCCATCCCTAAAGGTTTGAAAACAACATGAGTGTCAAAGTGCCAATGGGTCTATGAATGGGACAACTCATGTGGGGGAGAGTGCTACCGAGTGAAATTACCCAAAATGCAATGGAGGTGGCAGTACTGCAAAGCCGGATATGGGGACCCTAAAGGAAAATTTCAAAGGGTGTGACTGGAGATGCAATTGAGATTCAGAGGGAATGATTACATGCCAGTGTTGATTATATACCTGAAGGGGTTGTTCTGGTGTATGATGACCAAGTACCTACACACATGAAAACCAAATACCTGTTGTGAACAATATCTAAAGAGAATCGAATCATACAAGCATTTATTTGATAATTTTGAACATGAGCATATGTACTTGGACGGGGTAAAAAAAATAAAAAATGGCTCCCCGGGGGCTAAGGATGAAAAGCAGCCTGGGGACTGTCTTGATGTAGAGAATGGAGCACTAATCCCATGGCTAAATATGGATCGAAAAACAGACACCCGGAGCTCCCAGAATGGGGTTTGGAATTTTGGCAAAAATGATTATATATAGTTGTAGGGCCCACATTGCCACCTCATTTGTACCTGTTGTCAGAGTGATTGGACGAGAGATATTCAAAGGAGATTTGGAGATTCCGGGAGAATGAGGCAGTCGATTCAGGACCAACGAGCTTCAGGTTAGTGGTCTTATCATCCTGCATAGAATTAGGTTTTCTATTTGTGGGCAGGGCCTGTACAGAGGGTCGTACAGGGAGTTTTGTGTGTGTGGGCCCCCCAGTGCATGGGCGATTCGAAAATATGCATGCATGGGTGCGTTCGAGAGATGAAGATATTGTTCGAGAGATGAATTTATGTCGGGCTCCGTGGTAAGTATCGGGGCTATGGATGCTTTGGTGCATCGCTGTGTAGCAATGATGGTTGTGAGGGTTTATGGGTCCCTTGCGACTCAGCGGATCAGTGGTGGTTAGTTGAGGATTATGTGGAGGGCATTGGAAGGGGAGCATTTTTCCTAGGGCTTGATGCTACATGCCAAGATGGTAGGGTAGCTCAACAGGTGTCAGGTTGCAGACTCAGGGGACTTTTCCTTTGGGTCCATCTTGGTGGCATGGTTTTTGGAGAGGGTGTCAATGTTGCACCCTAGAGTTTTATTGGGTGCACCTGGTGCATGAGAGACACGACTGATGCAGTGGTCGCGGATTTTGATTTGCCACGGTGGTGGGGAGGGTGGCCATTTTTTCATGGCCGAGGCTGCATAGGTGTGGCGGCAGATGCCGCAGATCCTACTGCAGTATCCGTACAATGGGGTGGACTTCTGGGGTGATCTGGATATGGTTTTACCTCCAGGAGAGGTGTTTGACCACCGAGGTATGATGTGATGTTTTATGTTTTGATATTTAGATAGTATAGCATGTGTATTATGTATAGATGGATGCTAATGCTATCCTTTTCTTATTTGTATGTGCAGATGTGGGACCTCACGAGCATGAGGTTGAGTGGGTTAGAGTGTCGACTCATCAGGGGCCAGTGAGACCTCTGCGGGGAGAGCCACAGGTGGGAGAGAGATGACGACGGGAGGATGTGGAGGTGAGACCAGCTGGTGTTGAGAGAGCATCTAGGAGACATCATTTTGATGACCCTAGTGCAGGGCCATCACATGCTCCTTCGGCCGAGGCCAGGGGAGATTTTGAGGATATTTGTCACCGCTTGGAGGAGGTGCTACAAGGTGTGCCTGAGGGCATGTGGTCACACATCTAGTATGAGGGCATCCTGGAGCAGTGTGTGGGATTTTCACTGATGTGGTGGACCATGGTTCGGCGAGCAACAGTAGGAAGTGTTGTTATGACCAGGTGGTTACCTCCAGGTCCAGAGGGACCGATAGTGGGTGGGGCACCACCGCCTGAGTGAGGACCAGGAGGTGGTGCTCTAGAGGCACCATGAGTGTCTCTGTGTGTGTATATATATATATTTTGTATATTATATAGGTTGGTGAGCCCGTTTGGTGCGGAGACACCAGATTTGTACCAAGGTGCTTCACTGGCCTACAAATTTTGTATATGATGTACTCTATGTGTATGTAAACATGTTGATGGTACTGTTGACCCGAATTTATATATATATATGGATATACATTTTTTGGGGGTCTTCATGATGTTCAAATGTGTGTGAGAATTGTTTAATGTTATGTATGATGTCTAATCTATATGCTGTGACAGACTTTTGATGGTTTATGTGTGTGTAAAGGTGTCTTGATGTGATATATGCCAATCGAATATAATGTTAGCTAGGTTATTTGTAATTTGATTAAATTTTCTTGGAATATGTGTAAATGTAATGAAATCAAAATGTCGAGATAAAATTCTAACTTGTAGGTATTTGTGAAAAAGGAAAGGATCGCGGACATGGTACACATTGTTGAGTTGGAGGATGAATAGTTGTGAGTCAAGTAAGATGCTAAGGTGACGAATACGATGATGGCTGGCATCGGTGACGAGGCCAATGATGGTAGTGTATTCGGCTTGGTTGTTGGTTGTTCAACCCAAACATATGTCGCTAGAGTGGAGCAGTTCATGTGAGGGTGAATAGAGGGCCCAAGTTGCCGAAGAGAGATTTTGTGTCCGAAGGCTAGCGCCGTTGTCGTAACCGATGTGGTAGGCTGGTGGAGGAAGCATCTGCCAATAACAAAAATGATAGTTTAGACGTGAGGTATGAAAAATAGATTAAAAACACTATAAAATAAATAACCTAATGTAGAATGGCTACGCTTAGGCGTAAAATTTCTTTAAGTATAACTCGTTGATGGGTTCTTTGAGAGAGAGGCCCTCGGGGGAAGCTAGGATGTGTATGCCTTTGGTGAGGCAATGTTGGATAATGTAGGGGCCATGCCACAATGACTTGAATTTTCCATGACCAAGGGTATCATGATCGATATCGTAAGCAAGGACAAGGTCGCCTTCGTGAAATGAGCGAAGGTTGACATGGCGATCAAAGATGGCCTTTGACCATTTTTTGGCTACCTCATTGTTCTGTAATGAAGATCGACGATCTTCATCTAGGGACTCTAAGTTCAGCAAACAATGCTCCATTGGAGAAGTGTCGGGTAATAGCTCAATTGTGGTGTGTAAGGTGGGAATTTCACACTCGATAGGAAGAGTGGCCTTGACCCCATGGACTAGATGAAATGGTGTGAAACCAGTGGTCATTTTCATGGATGTACGATAATTCCATAGCACAGAAAATAACATATGATGCCAATTGGTCTTATGTTTGTTAACCATGCACTGTAGCATGGTCTTGAGGACCTTGTTAACTGCTTCAACCTATCCATTGGACTGAGGGTAATATGGTGAGGTAAACTCATGGGAGAATCCTAACCAGGATGAGAGTTCGACAAAAATATCATTCTCGAAATGTTTCCCGTGATCAGAGACTAGTTGGAGTGGTACTCCAAAGTGGAATATGACATGATTAAAGAAAAAATGCGATGTGGTGTTAGCGGTGTTGTTGAAGGTAGGCATGGCTTCAGCCCACTTTGTGAAGTAATCGACTGCGACAACGATGTAGTTGTGGCCATTGTTGTATGGGGGGTTACAAGTCATGAATTCGATGCCCCATTTACAAAAGGGTCCTGCAGTAATGACTGGGTGGAGAAGAGTAGGTGGTGCTCATGCTTTGTTGGCGTAAAGCTTACATTTATCACATCGCTTCACGGCATGAATGAAATCGTGAAACAATGTAGGCCAAAAGTAACCTGCATGGATGATTTTTTGAGTAGTGGACATACCTGAGAGATGGCCCCTGCACGTGCTACTATGGCAGTCGTTCAAGACTCTATCGGCCTCATCGATAGTCAAGCATCAATGGAGTATGGTATCTACCCCTCATCGATATAAGATACCTCTGATGAGGAGATAGCGAGGGGCCTGGTGGTGAATATAGCGACGATCATCTCGTGAGAGGTGGTTACCAAACTTTTGGGTTCGGAGGTAAAAGAGGAGGTCACCGTACCAAGGGTTATCTGAAGTGATGTAAAAGAGGTGTTCATCGGGGAAGTCGGTATTGACAGAGGCACTAGTAGTATCGGAGGGGAAGGCTGTGATGAGTTTGGTGAGGACGATAGATTTCTTGCTCTTGGGTGTTGAAAATTCAAGATCGTATTCCTGAAGGATAATGATCCATCGGGCAAATTTTTTATTAATTTTCCAACGAATGAGCAAGTATTGCATGGGGTTGGAATCCACTATGAATTTGGTTGTGCGAAGAAGAATGTAATGGCGCAGTTTCTGGACTGTGAGGATGACTGGAAGGGATAGTTTCTCTTCGTTATTATACTTCAAGGGTGGCCCTGAGAGGATTTTACTAATGTAGTAAATGACATGCACACGATCGTCATCGCCAATTTGAACAAGAACTCCTGCTAATGAGATGGCTAATGCTGATATGTAGAGGATATCGTTGCGATTATAGTCGGGTGAACTAATTAAAGGGGTGTTGGAGAGTGCCATTTTAAGATCATTGAATGATTTTTGGGCATGTTCATCCCAGTGGAATGGGATGTCATGGTGTACTAAACGAAGGAAACCATGTGCTTGAGTGGCATAGTCTAGGACAAATCGCCTTAAAAAGTTAGCTTTTCCTTGTAGGCTCTGGAATTGGTGTAAATTCTGGGGGGGTGGAATTTTTGTGATGGCCTGGACTTTGAGGGGATCCATGGTAATACTGCTTTGGGAAATGATGAATCCGAGGAGGCGGCGCCCGGTGGTGACATAGAACACACACTTGAGGGGGTTCAAGCGGATGTTGTACTGACGACACCATTGGAAGATGATCCGTAAATCATTAAGATGTTGGGTGCATTTTTTGGATCGAGCTGTGAGGTCATCTAAGTATGCGAGGATGATATGAGCTAGATCATGAAAAATGTATGTCATAGCCCATTGGAAAGTTGTGCCAGTGTTTTTTAGGCCAAAAGGCATGACACGATATGCAAAAGTACCCCAAGGGGTGATGAATGCGGTTTTGTATTGATCGGCTGGGTGGATTTGGATTTGGTTATAGCCAGAGAAACCATCCATGAAAGATAAAGCCTTGTGGCCTACGCAATCGTCGATAATTTGATCGATGAAAGGCATTGGAAAGTTGTCTTTGGGACAGGCGTGATTGAGATCACGAAAGTCCATGCATACTCGGATAGTGTCCTATTTTTCATTAACGGGTACAGGTTTGGAAACCCATGAGGTATAAGCAATGGGATAGATGAACCCGAGAACACATAATTTGTCAAAATCATCTTTGATAGCCGCGACTTTGGATGGGTGTAGCGGTCATTGTTTTTGGCAAACTGGTGTGATATCAGGCCAGGTGTCTATGCGATGTTCAAAAATAGAGGGATCAAGGCCAAGCATCTCTGTGTATGACCAGGAAAAAATATCTTGGTATTCTTGGAAGAGGGCTTTATAGGTGGTGATTTCTTGAGGAGTACATGCGGCGCCAATGGTGATTTCCTCGACGACTCCATTTTTAATGGAAATATTGATTTTGATGGTGGGGGATATGTTGGCCATATTGCCTTCTTCAAAATCATTAGGGGCAGGGATGGGGTTGTTGAACTAGTTGATACTCCCTGATGGGATAAAATCCTTGGTTTCGACTGCGTATATGGGGTGTTGGTTAGGAGGCGTGAAGGATTCCTATGAAAAGAAGAGTGCTTTTTGGTGTAGCGCATCCCATGGGTAGTTGGGGGTGGTTAACTCCTCGAGTATGTCCTCGTCATAGTAGAATTATCAAGAATACAAGGGATCGAAAAGAGTGATATCGGTGACTGTCACCGTGTGGTTTTCCTCTGGTGATGAAGAAGCAGCGGGAATGACACAATGAGATTGCGATGGTTTGCTTGACATAAACCAAATATTGAGATACTGAGGATTATTAGTGGTAGTTGGGCGTAAAATTTCGGTGGGGAAATGAATGGGAGAATTGAGGGGATTTGGGGGTAAATCATCGTATGAGTCATCCAAGAACCATAGAGGAATAGGGAGTGCTTATGGTTCAGGAGAAATAATGTGAAGAATCTCTAGTGATGGGGTAAGGTTGATCATTGATTCTATATGGGGTGCAGGGGTTTGAATCAGGATCACTTGGCATTTCCTGTATTCAATGATCATAGGAAATTGATATGTAAAATGATATAAGGATTCCCATAGAGATAAAGGGCATCTCATGCGTTCATTGACTGAAGTCGTGACATAATGGATGTCAGTGATGTTTGGTGGGGATGATGTAGCTAGATTGGGTTTGTGTTGGAAGCTTTGGCGTACTACTACTAATGTCTATCAGAATTGAGGTAGCGTTGGGTAATGGTGTGTATAATGGCCATATTCTGAACATATGGCGCAAGCAAATTTGGTTTGCAGCCCTTTGCTACTTATGTTAGGGGAGGTAGCAGTATTACTTGCTAAAGTGACGAACGATGATGGTGTTTGATTGAGTTGAATTAGGTTACGTAACTCGGGTAGAGATGGGAATTTGTTGGTTGGGTGTCCATCTTTCTCACATAGCGCGTAAGGAGGTTGGACGCATGGGGGAAATGGAGTTGTAGGTTCCTTCTTCTTTCGCCTGCCCCCAACTGTGGTAGGGAGGTTAGTGAGTGGGGGTGTAGAGGGTATGGTGGGGGTGAGTATGGTAATCTGCATTGGGATTCCTTCTTTTGGGGGGGAGGGGATGGTTGAGGAACCATCTCTGTTGGATGTAAATACCAAACTAGAATTTCCAACACCATATTAGGGAGAGTAAGTGTTGCGGATACTTGGAAAGCTTGTGTGCTTGGTGGAGGGTAAAAGAAGGGGATTTGAGTAATGGCTTGGGGAACTGTCTCCCAAACTAGGATATGGCCTTGGGGTGAGGTTAAATCGTGAACTAATGGAGTTAATGAGTTCGTAGGAGGCTCGTGAGGGAGGGGCTCTGCGACTAGTGGGATGTCAAATATGAGAGAAGCCTCCCTGGGAGGAAGCGTATCGTCAATGTCAGTTTATTTGGACGATATGACACATACTTGATTGGAAGGATGAAGGAGCGTTGGTGTGCCATCGTAAGTTCCTAACAATGATGGGTCTTTGAAAATTCCTGGCCCCATTTCGATGAGTGGGTATTCTTCAGGATTAGTGTGGACGAGGGGGAGAATGTTATCGATGTTGGTAGAGGGGTTAGGCTCATAATGTGAAACTTGGTCAATTGTAATGATATTCCCATTATGGGGGAACATCATGGTTCGAAAGATGGAAGAGGCAACTGCCTTCATAGTGTACATGTAGCTACAACTGAACAAGATATTGTAATTGAGTGGGGTGTCGATAACTTCAATGTCAATGAGAATGGTATTTCCCCCGACTTCTACAAGGACATTTTGGAAGAGCCCTTCAGAAGAAGATGGTCGTCCGTCATAAGCTCTTAAGGTAATGGCAGATGGTATGAGTTCGAGGGATCCAAGTTTCTACCATATAGACTTGGACATGATGCATGTGGATGCACCTTCATCGATGATGTACTGATGAACTGTAATGTTCTGAATTTTAACAGGGATTTGAAAAGCGATGAGAGCGGGTAGTCGAGGTTTGCCAATGTCGAGATCAAATGTGATGAGTTGAGTATCCATGGGGTTGACTACCCCCAAGGAGGAAAGTAATGATTTCCACTGAGTGGGACAAGTTTGAAGGACTTCTAAGACAGACATGGCAGCCTGGGACTGTGCTAAGTCATCAACCAAACTGTAATTATGAGCCTCCCTAGCCTGCGGGTTATGGACATTTCTGTGCAATGGGATGTAAGGGATGAGAAGAGGTGTTTCCATGTTAGGGTGAGGGATCATCAAAGGGGGTCTTGTTGGTGCTAGGATTGTTTATGGGGGAGTGGAAGAAGACTCAGCGGGTTCATGGTATTGACAACTATGTGTCTGTAGGACTTCTTCCTCGCTAGTGAGGAGGATAGTACAATCTGCGGGATTGTTCGGGTTGAGATATTGTCCCAACTGTGGTGGGGTAGAATGCATGTCCTGTTGGGTGTTCATCACACCCTGGTGCAGAATGGGGTTCTGCAACACGGTTGGGGGAGGTTTTTGCACGTATTTTTGTGGGGCCTGCTGAGGGGTAGGTGGTGCTGGAGGATGTGGTCCATTTCCTAAGTCTTTCATCATTTTAAAATCAACGATTTGGGGACAATGATGAGTATAATGACCTAACTCACTGCAAAGGACACAAGGGAAGTTGGTTCGAAGATTATTGTTATTTTTCCCTTGATGTCTGTTGTTATTTCCCCCCCTGGGGGTTCTGATTCCTTTGGTTCTGGTTTCCCCCATTAGGTTGGTTCTATTGGGGGTGATTCCCACCTTGACCTGGGTTGCTATTGTTCCATTTTTTTCTTTTCTTTTTGGCATTATTTGATTGATGGGTTAGTTTTTTCGTATTTCGCTGTTCAAAATTTTGATATTGCTGAATGGGATAGGGTTGAAAAAAATTCACCCCAGCGTGAGGGTGTCCTTGTGGTGGGGCCATGGGAGGTGGAGGAATGAGAAATGGAAAGTATGGATTCTCTTGGGGTAATGATCCGCAAGGTACATAGGAAGGAGTGGTGCTTTCACTAGTACTTAGAGTATAAGATGAGGTAGAGGGAGTACCAGAACTTGTTTGGATAGGTGGGTGTGTTGTGGGTGTTGGTGGTGGCCCACTGATGGGTGGAGGAAGGGAAACCGAGTATGGTTGTTGATAAGGGGTTGAGGGATAATAAGGGGTTCCTCCATATGACGGTAGATATTGAGGTGTGTCATACATTGGTGATTTTTGGGGTTGTGGATTGTGGTGCATGGTGTTACCAATCAATCCATCTGCTGAGTGAGACATCCCGAGTTTATCTTGGCCAAATGGAATGGGTTTTGGGAGATCAAGAAGTACTGTGTGCAAGTACTCTGATTGTGAATAGATGAGGTCATATTGTTGAGCCTTACTGATGGATTCTTCTTCTGATTGAGGGAAGGTGGAAGCCACATATTTACCAAGGAGAGAGACAAGTGATCTGAGAAACCAATCAAGGAATTGTTGTTTGGTGGTTTCTTCTTTGCACAAACTACGTTATCGATGCCACTCGTGAATGTGATCAACAATATTTGTGGCTGATGTTTGTTTAAAATTAGAGAGTAGTTCAAGACCATTGTCATGGCGGATTGGTAATTGGAAGAAGGTCAAAAATGCTTTGGCCAAGGACTTGAAAGTTGCATGGGACCTTGATTTTTTGTCTACATACCATTTAGTTGATGGGCCAGTGAGTGTGCATTGAAATAATCATATTTTGATGGAATCATCCATAATGTTGTTGAAGGATCACCATAAGTGGAAAGTCATGACATGGTTGGCAAGGTCATCTCCTACCTTTCCTTCAAACTTGGGGATATCTAAAGGTAGTTTGGTAGGCATTACAGGCCATGTAGGGTCATGCAATATGGGATCATTTGTGAGTTTTATTAAATATGGTATGTTGAGAGAGTCCAAGTATGGCATATAGAGTGGTGGTGGAGGGTTAGTTCCATTCATTTTATAAGTGGTTTGTGAACCTAACCCTTGGGGGGGACTAGGTGGGTTTGTACTTCCCCCGTGAGAGGAAGTTGGCCCCCTGCTTCCATGTAAGGGAGAGTGTGTGGAAGATGGACCTTGGGAATTGGACCCAAGTAAGGTGGAACCAAGCAAAGTTGATCCTAAGATAGTGGCACTCACTCGAGTGTGAGAAGGTGGAACCAATGAGTTGGCAAGACTAGGAACTCCCCTTAGAATAGGATGGAGGTTTAGTAATCTTTTGGAATGAAGAGTGTTCTATGGGTCCCCTATGATGTCCAACTAGATAAGTGGATGTGCGTGAATGCTGGTGAGAGTAATAAATAAACAAGAGTCTTTGTTTGCAATTTTTGAACTTTACATGATATATATCTAAATCAAATGTAAGCAGAAGTGCATCATACATGAAGTGTTTTGATAAAGAAGCATATATGTGGATAAGTGGATTTTGTCCGTGTGGGGAAACAAATGCTCGTGTCCTAAAAGACATAACGTCCTTCCTCTCAAAATATCATTGGACCTTCCAATAGCACTCGACAGTGGGGTCTGAAGCCACCGGAAGAGAAACTAGTGAAGGATGAAGTGATCAGTTATAATGAGGGGTAGAGGGGGCATATCCCGAAAGAACTAGTGATATTTCCCAATAGCCACACAAAATCTGATCAAGGTGCAATTGCAGCCCACAATTGCCACCTGGGTAAATGTCCTAAAATTTGGTCACTAGGTACCTCGGTCAAAGTGAGACATTTAGATTTTTAGCCTAAGAAATGGGTCACAGGCTGTATCCCGTCCAAGAGGTGGGTGCCTCAAGGTGGGATGCACAGAACAACCAAACCTCGGCCTTCAACCCTTCATGGGTATCTCCTTGCCTTATGGTGTTAGGAACACTTGACTTGGAGGATTTAAATTTCCCTATTTGACAACTTCTATTGTTTTGAAAATGTGAGAACCAAATAACGGGGAGTTATTTGGATGCCTATCCCCGAAATCCTACCTAGAATAAAATATTTCTTTTGGCACCTCCTGTAGAGGAAAACTTAGTGAGTTTTTAGAAAACAATTAGATGTAGTTGTTTGAGAGATTGGGGGTGTAAGCCAATCTCATTGAAATTAAATGGGAGTGGATAGTTTCGTCAAGAAAAGGGTGGGGTGTTTCAGAATCCCGTTGGAGGAAACTTACTTTGACCTCCACATTTCAAGATGAAAACTATGTGAGTGATAAGTGACTTTTGTGTGTGAATGAGTGAAAGTGTGCCAATGTTTTAATGAATTAGGTGTCACCTTGTTGCATGTGGACTTCGCTTGGTCCTTACAAGTGTTGATTACCTAATTAACTAAATGCCTTTGGTACAACCTTGCATAATTCAAAAGTTCCTAGGAAGCTAGCATGTAGACATGTGGGTCCGTTACTATTCCTTTAACTCCCTATTTTGATTTAATCTAAGAAATCTTTGAAACTATCCTAGATTGTGATCATGTGGGCATGTATGGGCCTGTTACAAAACCTTTAAACTTCCCTAGTGATTTAATCTAAGAAATTAAATTTCAACACTATCCTATCTTTGTAGCATGTGGGCATGTATGGGCCCATTACAATCTTGAGATGTTTTTGAAAAATAAACTAACAGGAGTCCCGAGGGGGCTGTTGTCCTCTCCTAAAGGTTTTAGTCTTTTTAAGGGAGATGAAATAGTCCTACAACCTTTTTCTGATTCTCAAGGTCACTTTGAAGCATGAGAGAAGAGCATACTAAACAATTGTTATCCAACTTCTGGTCCCAATGCAAGTTTTATGTGATTACAAATGATTCCAACTTAAACTCTTAGTCAAAGCAAGCCATCCATGTAGAAAAATGAAAGCAAAAGAGGAAATAATGATTTTAAACCCTCTAAGTGCCTATGTGTTTTGACTAATCTCTTTATATGGAGAGGGAACTAAGTGTGGTGCAGATTACAACATGCATGAAATCATTTTTAAGAAGGCTAGGGGCCTTCCACAAATCACAAAAAACGCTTTCAATTTGTATTTTTCTTCACAGGTGCATGGGTCTCAGAGTAGACAAAAGCACACTGAGAACCTATGCACAAACTGAAAAAGACTTTTGGGCACAGGTGCATGAAGGGCACTGAACAACACAATAATTTTGGTGCGCATGTGCACGATGTGCGATTGTGGGCCAATAAACCCACGCACACTTGTCAGACGACCGTGAAGAAAATTTCGAATGAAATTCTCTCAATTCAGCTTTGAATTGGATTTTTTGTAGGTCGGCTTGGGCTGGTTAAGGTACCTGCAGGTTAAATAAACCAAAAGAAGAGCTAGAAAAACCCAAATGGGGTAGGAAATTGATACCTTTCTCCAGTGGAGTTGCCAATCTATTGCGCCTCTTTTGTCACCTGAATGAGAAAAATAGAGGTGCTTACAAGCTTAGTTGGGTCAGCTAAGCAAGAAAACAATAAAGGAAAGGGTTAGAGAAAGAAACATAAAAGACTAAGCTAATAATTAAACTAAGAAAAGAAAGAACAACTAAACTATTGAGCATAAGAAAATAAGAACAAGAAACCAATAAGAATCATGTCACCAATGGAAATGATTGTATTAGTGAAAAGAAAACACTGAGAAGAAAGAGGACTTTGGGTCCCTTCTTCCTCCAAGGGAGGGCTCTTGGACCCCCACAATTGAGCTCTTCTTACAACTTTGAAACTTGAAAGAAATGGTGAAAGAATCCCAAGCTAATCCACTCAAAAGGTGAGGTGGATTGCCCAAATGGAATGATGCTAGTATGCTCTTGATGAGAAAAGAGGATTCCCCAAGAGAATAGCAGCAACATAACCTTGCAAATGAATTCCTTGAAAATGTAGTGCACCCATGGCCTTGTTTTATAACACCACATTGAGGTATTGTGCAACTAACTTTTAGTGTGAAAAGGGGTTGTTTAGGGTATTTTTAGGTCTTTGGCCAGCCACCCAGTTAGATCCAGTTGAGATTTGGATGTCAAATCAACTTGGAAGATGAACCAGAAGTGGGTGGGAGGCCGAACAATCTCATAAATGCGTCTTTCTCAGTTGTGCATAGCTTTTAGTGACCACAGTCACGCATCGTGCACATGTGTGCTTTTCTTGCGTTTCTGGATGGCGCATGTGCACGCGCGCCCTTTGTAGTCATAACACACCTTGATTTTATAACTGGTTGTATAGTTTTGTACCTTTTGGAAATGATTTTTTGGTAATTTTGGCTTATTGGTGAACTCATAGCTGTTTGAAGATACTGGATTCCTGTAACCATTTGCGGAAGAAATTTCAGTGATAACACTTAGTACATAAGACATTTTGAAGAAAGCACTTGTCATATTGAGTGAAGGAGACTTGGAAGAAAAGATACACAATCATTCTTAAGGACAAGGCTCCAAGTTCTAGGTTTGATTAATTAAGTTGATAAGATTCAAAGTTGCACATGAAAAGTTGATAACTACCCCTTCACAAGTAAACATTATAGTTGAGGTAGCAGTCTTTCAAAAGTATGATACTTGGTATCATATCATGTGAGCATGTTGATATGAATTCTTAATGTAATCATTTACTAGAAAAAAGTAATATATCCTCTAGGAGAAACTTCCTTTGTTGGTTCCAGGTTACCATAGATGAATGTTTGTGTTAAGTTTTAAGCTATTATTAAGTTTCTTTTCAATTCACTAGATAACCATATCATATATAGGATCACTGAGAGAAACACAATCACAAGATACACAACATTTTTCCTGGGAAATCCTCATGGGGGAGAAAACCCATCAAAAAATTCCTTAATATATATAGCCAATATAATTCCAAGACAATAAACCAAACACTAGAGAATATTATCCATTGTGAAATGTGCCTCTCTCTTCCTTCTTCTCCCAACTACATCTACCAAAATTGCACACTAAGTGAGAGAATGAGTGAGTGATCAAATGAAGTGTTGACTTCCTTTATTTATACAAACTGACAGGTGATGGAAAGGTGTCTCTTCACTGGACAAGGCCGACTTGTCTTCTTAGTGGGTAAAACCACCTTAGTTAGCATAGGGGCCGACTTCTGAATTTGCATAATATATTTAGGGTTTGACCAATCCACAAAGGGGATTTTTTCAATTAAAATGCTCGACATGATAAATCCACAAAAGGAGATTGATATAATGAATAATAACTCAATAATAAATAGAATAGTCTTTGTAGTTACAGTATTTCAACACTCCCCCTTAACAATAAGGGTATTCTACAACATCATTAGGAGAGAGAGAGGGAAGAAACATCAACAACATCTGGAACACTAACTAACATATTTATAAATCATCATATTTTTTTCTCATCATCAATATCATCATCCATGGAAGGGAGCTGGAATGGAATCAACATCATCTGCATCAACATGGATTAGTATAACACTAATACATCATCATCATCAATAAAAATAGAAGGATGATACAACATTAACAACAAAAACATCACAACACAAAGGATGGATAATCATAAACAACAACAACATCCCATCACGAAGGTTGGAGCATCATCAACAACAACAACAACACATCATGAAGGATGGTGTATCATCAACATCAACACTAGGCTGGAAATATTCAACATGAAGTTGGCATCTCAACAACATTGAAACAAAGCTATAAATCTCGAGCATGAGCCTGGAATCTCAACAACATCAGCAAGAAGATGGAAATATTTAGAACGAGGTTGGAATCTCAACAACATCAGCATGAAGATGGAAATCGTTAGCACTAGGCTGACATCACAACAACATCAACATGAAGATGGAAATCTGTAGCACTAGGCTGGCATCAAAAAAACATTAGCAAGAAAGTGGAAATATTCAACACTGGGATGGCATCAAAACTACTCCCCCTTTCGAGGGAGCTCCTTTCAGACTACACCAATCTTATCTCGAAAGTGCTCAAACTTTACACAAGATAGAGGCTTGGTCAAAACATATGCAACTTGTTCATCCGTGATAACATACTAGAGATTTATGGATCCTCTCTCCACCATATCATGAATGTAATGATATCTAATCTATATGTATTTTGAATTGTCATGGAACACATGGTTCTTTGTCATATTTATGCAACTCTGGTTATCACATAGTATCACAGTTTCTTCCATCTCCAGATCAAATAGAACTGTCAACAACTTTCGAAGCCATATGGATTCAGAACTAGTAGAACATGCAACAATGTATTCTTCTTTTGTCGTGATGAGAGAAATTCTTGATTGGTTCCTACTCTTCCTTAAGATCATGGCTGACCCCAGACTAAAACAACATATTGAAGTTCTCTTTTTGTCAGAGACACTTCCATCCCAATCTGAATTAGTATAACCACTTAGTCTATATTCATGATCTCCATTATAACTAAGACCAAAATCTAATGTACCCTTAACGTACCTCATCACATGTTTTTCAAAAACTAGGTGAACATGTCTGGGCTCTACCAAAAATCGACTCAAGGTTTTCACAGCAAAACATATAACGGGCCTGGTGTTCATCAGATACATCAATGATCCAATGATCTGTATGTACAATGTAGAATCAATCAATTCTAAAGAAGTGTCGACCATGAGCTTCAACTTTGTTTCCATGGGTGTATTCATGGGTTTTCACTCCAACATATCAAAACTCTTTAGTATTTCAACTACATACTTCCCTTGGCTAACGAAGATATTCTCTAGGCTTTGCCAGACCTCAAGACCTAATAAATAGTGCATTAGGAAAAGGTCTTTCATCTCAAATTCTGCAACGAGATTCTTCTTGCAATCAGTGATGATATTTTATTCTCTATTTAATAGTAAGTCATCCACATACAACAACAATATAACATACTCATCATTCATAACCTTGAAGTAAAGGCTAGAATCAACTTTAATCTTGGTAAAGCCCAAGCTCGTCAGGAAACTGTCAATCCTTCCATACCAAGATCTAGGAGCTTGCTTCAATATGTACAAAGCCTTCTTCAACTTGCAGACATGAGTCTTCTTGTCTTCAACTTCAAACCCTTGAGGTTGTTCTATATACACTTCTTCTTCAATGACACCATTCAAGAAAGTTGTTTTCACATCCATCTGGTGCAAATTTCACTTCATCTTAGCTGCAAGAGCTATGATGGTTCTGATTGAAGTGTATATGGCTATAGGATAAAACATCTCTTCATAGTCAATTCCTTCCTTTTGATAAAAGACATGAGAAACAAACTTTCTTTATATTTCTCAATACTTCCATCAACAACATGTTTTATTTTGAAAATCCATTTGGAAGATACCAAATCCTTTCACTTTGTTCTGGGAACTATTTCCCATACATCATTCTTTATAATGGATTGGTATTCTTCTTTCATGGCATCTGCCAATTCTTTGTTCTGAATATATTCTTCAAAGCAAGATCCTTCTCTAATAGATCACTCATCAAATCAATATAATTGGAGAATGACTTGGGTTTCTTGACTTGTATCATGGTTCCTTCGAGGGCACCATACTTCTCTCCATATTGAATAAGTTCCCTTGCCCAGGATAGCTTTCTCTTTTAAGAGATCGTCATATGGGGAGGTTTCTGAGATTCTATTATGTCATGATCTTCTAGAATCTCCTCATCAGGGGAAGTTATGACTTCCATCACTAGTTCTGCGACTCTAGGAGCCACATTTTTTTCTTCATATACTTCTCCAAGTAAGCATCTTCTTGATTTATTGAGTGATACATATTCATCAAAGGTTACATACATGATGATCTCAATATGATGGTAACCTGGTATATAAACTATGAAGGCCTTTGAGACCTCACAATATCCAACAAATATTCCCTTCTTTCTTGAAGGGTCCAACTTGGTTCTCTTCTCTTTCGGAATGTGTACAAATACTGGACAGCCAAATATTTTTAGATGGCTTACTTTTGGATTGTTTCTAGAGAACATCTCTTCAAGGATCTTTAACCCAAGTGCACTATGGGATAATATATTCTATACATGCACTGTTGTTCTTGTTTCTTCTTCCCATAAGCACATTGGAAGATCTTGATCATAGATCATGGTATTCATTGGTTCCATTATAGTTCTATTCTTTCTTTCTATTACACCATTTTGTTGAGGATTGTAGGGAGTGGTGAGCTCCCTCTTGATCCCAACATATTTACAAAAGTTTACAAACTCTTTTGAGGTGCATTCTCCTCCATTATCTGACCTGAGTATCTTGATCTTTCTTTCAGAGAGATTCTCTATCAAGGATTTGGATTCCTTGAATTTACCAAACACTTCATCTTTTGATTTCAAAAAGTAAACCCAAGTTTTGTGAGAATAGTAATCAATAAAATACACATAGTATACATACCCACTAATGGAGGTTGATGTCATTGGGAAACACACATCTGAGTGAATGAGCTCTAAGACTTATTCTTCTTTACTGTCTCTCTTCGGGAAAGGGTTCTTGATGTTCTTTCCTTGTGCACACCTGTTGCACACACCTTCATGGTCAAACTTTAATTCTGGTAGACCTATGACTACCTTTCTTACATATGGAAATGCTTTGTAGTTGATGTGAGCTAGTATTCTATGCCAAAGTTCACATGGATTCTCAATGGAATGGGTCAAGGATGCTTCTGAGTGACCCTTTAGCTTATACAAGCCACCTTCTTCTTTTCCAATAATAATTTCTTCTTCCATGGTTTTTCCTTTGGGCCACATACGAACTTATCCATCTTTGAAAGAAACTATGAAGCCTTTCTTCTCTAAATATGAGATAGAAAGTAAGTTCTTTGTCAATTATGGTACATATAGTACATCCTTCATCTTCATTGGGGTCCCTAAATCAAGTTTGTAAGTTGATTCTCCTACTCCTTTGATGGGGTATTGATAATCATCTCCAAGTGTAAATTTTCAGGGAAAATTATTTTCTATAAGGAAAGAGAGAATGTCTCTTTGACCTGTCATGTGCTTGGAAGAACCACTATCTATGAGCCAAGTGTCCTCACCAAGTGACCCTGATCCTGAGAGGACATAGATTAAGACATAGTCTTCAATCTGTTCTTTTATCATCTTTTTGGGTGGCTCTTAATCTTCAACTATATGAGAATGGTTCCTCTTGTTTCTCTTCTTGTATTCTTCTCATCTAGCTAGAGAATTTTTAGAAATATCAACAAAATGGAAACATTGGTAGGATGAGAAATATTTTTCTCTTCTTTGACCTTTCTGAAACATTTGGAATCTCCTTGGAGGGTGAGATTCTTTATGTATGAATTTATTTTGGGGGTGAGACTCCTTATGAGTTTATTTTTGGAAGTAATACATCTTTATTCCTCCTTTAGTATGAGTAGCTAGGGATTGATCTTCATCTCTTGATAGTAATGCTTCTTGGTTAGCTACTCTTGCTTCTTCTTAAACACATTCTTCCCAAAGACTATCAAAGTTTGAATTCTCCTTTCCGACACAAATAGTTTGGATGAATGAATCCAAAGGTCCTATGAGACCATTAAGGGTTGTCATTATAATTTCATCTTTCATCTAGAGTATCACCAATTGCTTCTAGTGGTTCTTTGAATTTTGATATTCTAGAGAAATATTCATGAATTGTTTCTCCTTTCTACATCCTTGTAATTTTGAGTTGAGTTCTTAGATTCATCTTTCAATTGATGTTATTTCCTTCATATAATTTGGTTAGGGCATAAAAAAACTCTTTTGGTGTCTTCTTTGAAGCCACTTGAGGAATCAAGTGATCTTTAATAGAATCTGCAATGATTCTCTTGGCCCTAACTGTGTCCTTTTGGTGTTTTTCTTTAACTGCAACATCAGTAGGTTCTGCTACATATTTAATGAATCTTTCTAGGTAATTCTCTTCAAGAATGAGTGCAATCCTATACTTCTAGGAACAAAATTTTTCCACACCTTCTAGCTTGTCAACAAGCTTAGTTCTTGCAAACATCTTTACCTAGAGCTAGGAAAATGACTAAAATTTGAAAGTGCTCAGAATTTAATTTTGAACTTACCAAGAGGTGCACCTGGATGAGGCGAGTAGCCTGGTGCAACAAGATTTCAAAAAATCCATTTTTTCCCCTTCAAACTTGACTAGCCAAATTTTGGACTGGTACTTCTGGTACTGGTTCTGGTTTCCTGATCTTCTGGTACTTCTGGTACTTCTATTTTTTTGGTACTAGTGAAAACTAGGGTTCCACTTTCTAGGAGTTCTATGCATTGAAAAATTTCATTGAGGATGCTAAAGAGTTTTCTAGGCCAGGGTGCACTTTCTTGATGAGTTCTAGGTTGAAATTCCTCTTCAATAAAAACCCTAATTTTCTTGTACGACAACAGTGACGTTTTTTCTTATCTAGTGAAAGATGCTCTTTTTCATCTTATCTCTGATACCATGTTAAGTTTTAAGATATTATTAGGTTTCTTTTCAATTTACTAGATAACCATAACATAGATAAGATCATTTATAGAAACATAATCACAAGATACACAATATTTATCTGGGGAAACCCTCATGGTGGAGAAAACCCAGCAAAAAATTCCTTAATATAGATAGCCAATATAATTCCAAGATGTTGGCCCTAGACGAAGTTTTGAGGGAACCTTGGTTAGGTTTGGAAAACATTTTGGACTTCGACACATTGGTCGAGAAAGGAGTGCCCAGGCAGAGATGAGATCTCGAATCTCACCGATTTTGCAGGCCATGTGGATGCAGTAAGGGGTCTCTAGGGTTTTGTAATGGGGTTATGGGATGTCGGCCCATGGGATTTTCCCATGTTAGGCATTATTGTAAGGGATTGTAAAAGTGTAAATAAAATACAGATGTATGGTAGAAGTAGTAGGGTTTTTGGTAGCTAAGTGAAAGTAATGGGATTAGCTTTGTGCGAGGAATGTATGTGAATGAGGCTTTGTTCTTGATAGATAATTGTCTCTATGCCTTGAACTAGTTTTGGAAGGAGGATCAAGTGCTCAGTGTGCAGATATCTTGTCCTATGCAAAGCTCAACTCTGTGTCTTAGTGCACATGAGTCACTGAATGTAATATAATGAATAATAATAAAGAAGATGAAGTAGTTGGTGGATGTAGCCCCACACTAGGGTGAACCACGCATATCTTGTGTCTTTGGTTTTCTTTGTGCTATGTTGTTTATGTTATGAATCTGCTCAGTGCTTTGATTATTATGTATGATAGATATATCTGTAGTTTCTTAGTGTTTACTTGAATAAATGTTAGATCTAACCTAATTCTATGTGCTAAAGTGGTTGAAGTGCTTAATCTTTATTGTTACTGCGTCAATCTCTATTAGGGTATGTTCTGTGATGTTAATAAAGTTAATAAACTAATGCATATCAATGTCTAAGTATTGTTAGAATACTTTGCGAAGTGTTGTTATCATAGATCTATGTCCCAACTTGGTTACAAACACATGTGTCCTGTAACCCCCCCTACTTCTACCTCATGTGAGAGATTGCCTGCTTCGCAGGTGTTTCTGAAAGGTCCAGTAGTCAAGGTTTTGTTGGTGCACTATTAAGCATTGAACCTTTGGTCTTCCCCTGTTCCAACAAATGGTTATATTGTTGGGACCTAAAACTGTGATTGTTGGGAATTGAAGTAAAGAAAAGAGAATCTTTTTGCGTAGATCTGCTGCTAAAGTGCACAATACTCTACTTTACTCGTGAATATCTATGCTAAGAAATAAATATGGTCTGAAGAAAGAGGTAAGATACAAAAAGAGGTAAATATTTTTTCATTGATAAGAGTAAGATAAGTGAAAATTTTTGTTTCGAAAACATGAATTTAAGTATGTTTAATAGATTTTGTCCCATTCTGAAGGCTAGGGCACAGTTGGAAGAAAGAGTTGATTTGAGTAAATTTAATGGAAATGAAGGAAGACATGTTATTCCTATGCATAGAAAGAATTTATGGACTAACAAGTGGATGCAGGAACCTAGAAGAATTTTTTGCAGTTTGTAGATCTAACACCATGATCCTAGTGCGTAGTATAGAATAGGTTGGGGAACGTTTAAAAGAAAAAGAGGATTTACATTGTGTTATAACTGCAAAAGGTCGGGACATCTTGCTAAGGAATGTCCTGGTATAAGTCCTATTTGTCTTTTTTGTAAGATTATTGGTCATGAGGTTGAGGATTGTCTAAGGATGATTGCTAAAGATGAAAGAATGAACATGAGACAAGAAAACTACGAATAAAGTCAAGAGACTAAGAGAATTTTAGATAATCATAAAGAGAAAGAATCAGAGATGATAAAATATAGACAAGAAGAACAAAATGGCGGAAAAGGCATATTAGCCAACACATAATTATTCACTCCAATGTTACATATTTATAGTACAATGGGTGATGCCACCTCATAGAGATATTTTCTCTAGATCCTAAAATCATGCATGATGACTAGGCTAGGCAATATTAACAAACTCTTTAGTCATCACTTGAGGATATATTACTAATATCCTAAATGAATAATACAAATATATGTGACAATTTAGACTTAGTGATTGGTAAAGGTAAGCCAAAGGCTAACAATCCCCCCCCTCAATCACAAGTCCGATCAATAATACCAGAAATAAAGCATAAACTAGTATCAATTCCATGTCTTCATAGTGAAACTCCTGAGCTAAGCCTCAATGAAGAACTGCCTGAAAAAACGTCAATCTGGATGCTGAACATGTTCATTTGAAATGAACTGGAAGAGAGCTGAGATATGGAAGTGAATAGCTGCAATATCTGAACATTCTCTGATTGCTTGACAATTTGATCATTTTTCCAAGTATTTTAGCTAGAAGAATCTGATGTCTTCTACTAATTGGTGAACATGTAGTATCACCACTCTACTATCAGTGTATCACTGAAAGTGCTCTCTGGATCTGTGGTTTGGGATGACCACTAACCAATTGATACCATGTATCTGATGGTTTTGGATAACCACTAACCAATATTGACACTTTTAGGTGTCCAACAACATCCTAATGTATCATGTGTATGATTCAATTACAAGTCATTGAACCATAATTATGCCAAAGTCTGTCATCTACAGACCACAGTTGCCCATTTGGAAAAATTCATGCCCATTTGGCATACTTGATGTTTGCTGTTGGTGAAACTTTATGTCTGACAACCATATTCAATTCCATCATCAATTCCCCCCCCATTGTCAGCTAAAAGGAGAGACCACAAGTGGTTTCATGAACCATCATCACTGGAATTTTGAACTCGCCCCCTTAAGGTGCGTGAGAGTTACATAATTTTACTCCCCCCTTCTAGGCTCAAGAGAGTACCATACTTGTTCCATTTGAGTACAACACAAAGTGGGCATGCAGAAAAAACCACATGTTATCTCATCCTGTGAGGGCCATGCTCGAAAGCTATGCCATAAGGGGACCACTTATGTGAGGTACACGAATGTTATGTGATACAAGATTGATCTTTACTCGAGATTTAATTCTATGGTAAGACTTATATAATCACTTGGTTGTTGATGACCATTTCCAAGGATCAATCCACTCATAGTGAATCTTCAATCTTGCAGGTTTCTTCAGTGTTGAAGATTTGTCTGAAGAATGGTTATGCTTGCCACAATACTGGCAAGGATGGAGATCAAAACATTGATTATCCTTGTGACCAACTTGATTACAATGTTGGCACTTATCATTCTAATGTTGAACTTGAACAGGTGAAGTTGAAGCTTCTTGAAGGAATCCAACACTTTGGAACTTGATTGGTCTGGAATAATCAGGAATATGAAAGGTAACTTCCATGTCATATCCAAGTCCTGTTTTATTCTTGTCATAGATGATTTCTTCCCAAGGTATGATGATGGGCTTGGAAAGAGTATTATGAACCTGCTTCTTTGAAATCCATGGAAGTGGATTTACAGCATGTTGATGCATCATTGAAAGGTTTTCTTCACTAAAGTCAAAAGAAAACTCTTGAAATGTAGGTTCATGAATAGATTTAACTTCGTTTGAAACTGATTTTGAAGTTGTGTCACTGCGTTGTTCCTTCACTGGCTATTGATCAAAAGCATCATCATCATCAAAATCATAAAGAGATTTGTGTTGAACAAAAACTAGTTCAGAACAATTCATTGGCTGTTGATTTTTGAGATCTATCAACTCATCATTCAATAGCTGGGATAGAGATAGAAGAAGTCTAACTTTATCTTGCATCACTTGAAAACAAGTTAACACTGATTGAAGAGTTGTTTTGTTCAATGTCACTGTGTTGTTTTCAGTGGTGTTTATTAGAGTGTTTAGTAACTCTAATAATTCATGACTTCACTCCATTTGAACACACTCGCTTGAACTTCTTGTTCACTTTCTCTTCTCGTTCGCTTGAATTTATTTCTCGCTCGCTTGAAATTTTCTTTCTTTCTTCTAAGAAGTTGAGGATGTCGGTTACCACAAAAAATGAATCCAAAACTTGATTTTTACAATGATTTGAGTTTCAAGTACTCATCCTTGTCAATTACGACTCAAAATGACTCTTAGGGTGTTGGGCTCAGCTGAAAATGCACCTTATGACAAATTCAATTTAATTCAACTTGATTTCAAAAGACAAGTAAACTTACAAAAGGACTATTTGTAATCTACAAATTATCGTTGATTTAGAAATTGAATGGATATTTGAATTTGATGGTGCTTTGATTCCAAGTCATGTCCAATTCTTCTTTGATTGCGAGCTTGATTTGTCTATTGTTTCAATGATTTGATGAAGAAATGTTGTTGAGAACTTGATATTGTTCCAGTTGTTTGATTAGTTATGCTTGATCGTGCATGTGCTTCAATATTCTTTGTCGCTACTTCATTACATGTGTTTTGATTGTAAGTGCTTGATTGAGATGTGCTATATTATCCTTCTTTGTACTCCATGTGTTTGTGATACTATCAAAACTAGACATAAATCAACTCATAAAACAACCATGAAAACATTTACCACCACACATAATGACAATGTCCTTAGACCCCCTTATTCAATTTTAGGACAAGTCTAGGATGAGAGCGACCACAAAAAAAATGATTTTATTAAGATATCCTCTTTACAGTCACAATGACGCACTCGTCATTTACAATACAATTCAACTTATATTCGATTCTTACAAAGTTGAATTGATCTTCAAATTTCTCCATATATCATTTTGAAAAGTCAAACAAGAGTTTTCACTAATGAAAATATCCTTTTAAATTCCAAGACACACAAAGCCCTCTTCTCTTTGTCACTATGCTCATTCTCATTTACTAATAGAAAACATATTAAATTCACTCACTTTAATAATGAAAAGGTTTAAAGTTATTTTTAACTCCACCTTATCACTTTTATCCAAAAGTGAAAATATTATAAAGTAATACTTAAAAATGCTCTATGCTTTTCCCAATTCTTTTTGAAAAGAGGTTTGGAATAAAATACTTAAATTTTTCATCAATCCCCCAACCCTCTCACGTCAAAATGTCCACTAAAAGACAACAACCTCCACTGAGTTTTAAAGAGACAGTTCAAACTTGAAACCAATAGGCACATGCCATGCAGATCCGTTGACTAATGATCACATGAGCAAAATTTGGAGCAAGTCGTGATAAAATCACCATTTAGTTGTTGACAAAATCGTTGAGATATGGAGGTCACACATGTGCTGATATGTAGAGTGCTCGAGAGAAAATCATGGAGATTTGGAGGTGAATACTAATTTTTGGACGTATTCCTAAAAAGATGATGTCTTTGAAGCCATTGCATATGGAGCAGGTTCAGGAAAATCATCAAAGACAACTAAATTGCACAAGCCATCTTTTTTTACTAACAACAAAGGTAGCGGTGGCATGGGCTTCAGCTGCGCAGTAATTTTTATTAACATTATCAACACCAACAACTCCTGTATCTTTGCGATTACCCTTGTGAGTGTAGTCGTATGAGATTTTTGGCAGATTTCTTGATATGATTGAGGTTGATTTTGATGCGATCGGGATTGGCATGTGAAGTGAATTTGTAATGCACTTTGTCCTCCTTGAAATTGTCAGAAAAACACACAAGCAGACATCCACAACATCACATGATTGAAACTCCAGAGATCTAAGTCATATATACTAAAATTTCTATCTGCAACGATGGCGAAATCCAAGCCGGATTTGTTTTTCCATCAGGTCTGTGTAGAGAGAAATTTTAACACTGCACTTCACTCCCATGGTGACATGAAATATCTCTATCAATATATTCACTTCCAACAAATGCATCTATGTGTTGACTGTAGTTTCATCAATAGATATGGATGGATGGAGCGGGATCCTCCTTTTAGATTACTAAGCACACAAGGTGGTCACTTAATGAGAGGTTGATTTATGCACAGCCAGATCGGTGCATAAGCCACTATCAATGTCTTTTGAAAGGGGATAGGTTTTCTTTAGAAGTGAACTTATTACCATGCACCTGGGGTTACCATGGATTCAGTGTAGGCATGAGATCAGATTTGAGGTCCATAAATGACTGATAGATCTGGTGAAGGTTGGAGGAGTGATTTCTCTCTAGAAAATATATGTTGTGATGGTAGGAAATTTTCATATAAAAAATGCACCCCAACTCGCACCATTATTCTAGATTGGTTTACAACACCTTACATTTCACATGTTGTCACTCCCCTTTATTTAGGGAATATTGATTGAAGATCAGATCATTTTCTTCCAGAGTCAAAATCAAGCGACGATTTGTTGAAGCTATGATCTTCTTGAACACCAAGTAGAGAACCAAGGAACTTGTGTGCATTGATTGCAGATCTGTAGAAGCTTCTTCCTTTGAAATCATCCCTCATCTCATTCAAACCTACACTTGGATCCATTCACAAGTAAATCAGATCAATTCCTAAAACCCACACACGGATACATGTCTCTTGATAATCTACAGAGGAATTAGATCAAAAAATACAGATCTGACATTTCCTCAACAAACGCATCCATAGAACAAGGTATCAGAAAGAGAATTAATAGAAATAGATCATAAGGGCATTATGTGCACCATTTTACTTTCATAATTGTAAAACCCTTCGTCCTTGGACATTTCATGAAATATCTTGATAAATAGAACAAAACAAGAACATTAACTTTGGCAAAATATGATGGGAAGATCGCCTGCCATTTGTTTGACTATTGGCAAGCAATTACATTGCTAACAACAATATTTACTACTGGTGAGAAATTACATACAGAATGCATAGGTATTCCAGATATAACTCGAGGCTTCTAAAACAGAAATAGAGGAGAAAAATGATTTTAGAATTCATTAAGATTGCATATTCTTATATCTCATCTTTTACCAGTGATAGAAAAGTCTCTGTAACTAGATTTATGCAAGAGTTCTAGGATCTTGGCTAGAAATGGCTCACATATTCTTGATTAGAAATCCACACTCTCTATTACCGATTTTTCTCATAGCTATGGCGCCATATTGTCTGTCCAATACAAAGGTTGCTTCCAGACCAAATTCCTCCCTTGGAAAACTACCATGAAGAAACTATGAGGCTGATATTTTCATCCTCTTTTCACCATGGCTCTGATACCAATTGATAAAATACAGACAATAAGAACAAAATGGCGGAAAAGGCATATTATCCAACACATAATTATTCACTCCAATGTTACATATTTATAGTACAATGGGTGATGCCACCTCATAGATATATTTTCTCTAGATCCTAAAATCATGCATGATGACTAGGCTAGGCAATCTTAACAAACTCATTAGTCATCACTTGAGGATATATTACTAATATCCTAAATGAATAATACAAACATAGGTGACAATTTTTCTCTTGGAATATTCCTGAAGGAGCCACCTTCCCGGAGATCGAACCCTCAGATTCGTTGGCCGCTCGGTTTTCTACCTTGTGGTACACCAACGAAATGACAAAACAGTGGAAATCCAATGTCGTGTTTCATGCATACTATCAACAACTGAAGGTTTCCATTGAGTCATTTCCGTGCATGACACCGCAGACCCTGCACCAGTACATACCAATAGAAAAGTTCCACGTAGATCCATATTTCATATATAGCATTGTGCGTAGAGATGAGAACAAGGAAGAGTTACAATCGTACTACAAGCTAATAGATGAAGACATGGAATAGATCACCAAGGAATGGCCAGAGGAGTTCCTTGTACCTGCCAATGATGCAGAACTCTATGACATTGACACCATAGGAATCCCCATGGTCACCCAAATTGAGCATGTCAGAAAATTGAGTGGGATGAAGAAGAAGAAGAAGAAGCAGGAAGAATTCCAAGATATAGATATCGATGCGGAGGACAACACCTGTGAAGAAAATGGATCTGGCTCGCTAGGAGGAGGAAGAGACGAAGAAGATGGACAAGGAGGAGGGGATGATCAAGGAGGAGGAAAAACTACACCACCTAAATATCCCCCTACTGAAACAATAACACTGCAGAAGAGGAAGGTTTCTCCAAATAAACCTTTAGCAAGAAATAAGACACACGTTAACAAGCCCCAATTACAGGAAACACTCACGAAGGACGATATCAGTTTGGTCTTTGGAGCTATGGAGGATGCTTATGAGGACATATTCCAGAGATATGGAGTGAAGCAGGAAGAAATGTATGGAAGGGTTGAGAAGGAAGTGAAGGAATTACAACAAGCTATTCATTTGGTCTTCGCAGTACATACTGCATCACAGATTGCAAAATTGAGGGATGAACTCGCCCAATTGAGAATACTTATAGATGCGACAGAGGATCAACTTTAGAAAATCTAGGAAGAGAAGGATAAGGCTACAGAAGGCTTGAAATAAGAGAATTATGAAGTCTTAGAATAGTTACAAGTAGTGTGGTATAGTGTGGTCACCTACGAAAGTGAGAGAGAAGAATTTCAGATGATGCTCCAGAAGGACAAATCCTAGCTACAGAGAGAAAAGGAGTAGTTGCTCGTAGAACAGGCCACAGTCAAAGAGGTAGTGATTAAATCATGTCACTCTATGCCAGGCTTGGCATAGGAGGAACATGAGTCATTCAAGGATCAAGTAGTGAAGATCGCTGAGACCATCCAGTAGCTTCATGCTAGGATAGCAGAATTCGAGGCTCAAGCAATGTCGAGCACCCCACAAGAAGTGCATGATCAAAGGGAGGAAACCACTAAGAACATAGTAATAAGGATAAGAGCCCTTACCTTGGAGTGAAAATATCTGAGTAAGATAAGTGCATAGACATATGAACTCGTCATCGAGGATCCAAAGCTAAGATAGCTAGAAATGAAATTACAAGAGGTGCAACAACAGGCATTTTCCATGTAGGCACAGATGAAGCTTCTCTCCATTGTTGAAAGAATGAAGAGACATCAAGAGAAACATGCACTATAGCAACAGATCACAGGCCTCTAGGGAAAGGTAATGGAATTCACTTAGAAGCTGCAACCTATGCAGGACAAAGCTTGCAAGGTGTTCGAAGAAATTGATGGAAATGGATCGCAATTGGACCAAATGGTTGCATTAGTAGAATAGTGCTTGGAAAGGCATGTTATAGAGAAGATGATCCAGGAACTTGCTGAGAAGGAGGCTTAGGCGAAGAAGCAATTCGAGGCATCTCGAGTTAATATCGAGGCGTTCGATTCAGCATTGACTAGAACTGAGTGACTCAAGACGAGCCACAGGTGAGTGTTGGGGGCCTGTTGGCCCTCGACCAAGTTTTTAGGGAACCTTGGTCAGGTTTGGACCAATTTTCAAACTTTGACACATTGGCTGAGAAAGGAGCACCCAGGTGGAGCTAAGATCATGGATATCACCAATTTTGTGGGCTATGTGGACCTAGTAAGGGGTCCGTAGGTTTTTGTAATGGTGTTATGGGATGTCAGCCCATGGGATTTTCCCATGTTAGACCTTATTGTAAGGGATTGTAGAAGTATAAATAAAAGAAGGATGTATGGTAGAAGTAGTAGGGTTTTTTGGAGCTAAGTGCAAGTAATATGATTATATTTGTGTGAGGAATGTATGTGAATGAGGCTTTGTGCTTGATAGAGAATTGGCTTTGTTCCTTTACCTAGTTTTGGAAGGAGGATCAAGTGCTCCATCCGCAGATCTCTTGTCCTATGAGAAGCTCAAATTTGTGGCTTAGTGCACAGGAGTCTCTGAATGTAATATACTAAAGAATAGTAAAGAATACAAAGTAGTTGGTGGACGTAGCCCCACACTGGGGTGAACCACGTATATCTTGTGTCTTTGGTTTGCTTTGTGTTGTGTTGTTTATGTTATGAATATTGTAAGTGCTTTGATTATTATGTATGCTAGATATATATGTAGTTTCTTAGTGTTTACTTGAATAAATGCTAGATCTAACCTAATGTTATGTGCTAAAGTGGTTAAAGTGCTTAATCTTTATTGTTACTACGTCGATCTCTATTAGGGTATGTTCTATGATGCTAATAAAACTAATAAACTAATGCATATCATCATATAAATTTAGCTAAAATACTCTCCGAAGTGTTGTAATCACAGATTTGTGTCCCATCTTGGTTGCAAACACCTGTTGTTGGCACAGGGGTAGACCCAGGGTTCAACGCTTCAACATCGCACCAAAAAAACCCTAACTACTGACCCTTTCGGCAACACCTCCGAAGCCGATGAATTCTTACCCGAGGTAGAGGCAGGGGGGGTTGTAGGAATCAAGTGTCTACAACCAAACTGGGACACATATATGTGATTACAATACTTAACAGAGAACTTATCCAATAAAATGCATTAGATTATGATCATCATTTACATCACATATTTAACCCTTATTACAAAGCAATGTAGTAATAACCAAGATCTAACACTTCTAATCAAATCACACAACATTAGCTCAAATCTAGCATCCATTCACATTATTAAGCACTAAGTTACAATATCATATGCATCCATTGTACATAACATAAAAAACACTAAGAAAATAATCACATAAGCAACATCGCACAAAGCATATCAAGACATAGGATATATGTGGTTCACCCCAGTGTGGGGCTATGACCACCAACTTCTTCTTCTTCTTTATTAGTCTTCGATCTCTTTACATTCATATGATCCTATGCAAAAATACACAGATCCCAACTCAATAGTGGACAGGTGATCTGCACACAGTGCACTGGATCCACCTTCCTCAAAATCAGGTCAAGGCACACAGCCAAATCCTTATTATCACAAAGCACTTACAACTTCTTTCACTAAGCCAAGATCAACCTATCATGCACATAACCACTAGTAGTCATGCACTAAGCCAATTCCAAGGACTACTTCTTACATCTCTTAGCTACTTATTTATACAATTACAAAAATGCCTAAACATGGGTAAACCCATGGGCAAACATCCCATAACCCGTTACATATCCCTAAAAACCCTTTGTTGGGTCCATAAGCCAAGAAAACAAGCAAGATCCCATGATCTCTGCTCTTCCAAGGTGCTCCATCTTCGACCATCCTGTCAAAGTCCCAAAAGAGGCCAAACACGACTAATGTTTCTTCAAAACTTGGTCAAGGGCCAAAAATCCCCCAACACTCACTTGTTACTCATCCAAAGTCACTCATCTCTAGGAAGGTCTGCTTCAAAGGCGTCGAGCTTAGCTCGAGCTTCCTAGACTTGTTTCTTCACTAGAGACTCCTACTTGATGAACTCCTAAATCACTTTCTCTATAACATGCCCTTCCAGGCGTTGTTCTACCATCGCAACTACTTGATCTAGCTGTGAGCCTTGGACTTCAATATCTTCAAAAAGAATGGAGGATTCATCCTGCACCAACTGCAGTCTCTGTGTCACCTCCATGAATTTTCTCTAGATGGAAATAACCTGCTATTGGATTGCACATTGTTCCTGTGATCGCTTCATTTTCTCAACTGCAGTAAGAAGATTCATCTGCAACTACATAGTGGATGCCTATTGCTTCACCTCCTGGAGTTGTGATTCCATTTTCTTCAGGTCTGGGTCTTTTGCAAGGTGATCATATGTCTACACACTCTAATCACTCAGTTTCTTAGAATCTAAGCTGAGTTCCTTGATTCTTTATTTTGAATTCCTGGCAACTTCTTCCCTCTGATCGCGGACTTCTTGTGGAGTGCTAGGTACTGCTTGGATTTATATCTCCATTACTCTTGCTTGAAGTTGTTGAATGTCTTTTCCGAGCTTCCCCACTTGCATCTCAGTCGACTCTGGTTCCTCCTGTGCTAAGCCCAACATAGAGTGGAGTGCCTTAGTCACTGCCTCTTTGACCACAATCTTCTCTATGAGCAGCTGGTATTTTTCTTTATGCATTTTCACTTTATCCTCCTCGAACATTGCTTTGATTTTATCTTTATCCTACTGCGCAACTCGAAGTTTCTCTAAGACCTCCTCCTTTTATTGCTTCACAGCTTCTATATATTGCTCCTTTTCTTCTTGGAATTGACGAAGTTGAGCCTCTATTGCATATTCTAATATTCATAATTGGGTGGGCTCATCCCCCAATTATACACTTTCTGCTGAAGAAGGCACAGTAGGTAGTGCGTGGCTAAAATGGATATCTTGTTGTATGTCCTTCAACTCCTTCTCTATTTTGTCATATCATGTTTCTTGCTTCACTTTGTGTCTCTATAGGATATCCTTTGAGGAGTATTCTATAGGCGTGATGATGAGATTGATATCATCCACTATGAGCACATTCTTCAACTATGTCTTATTGGCTCAGGTCTTCTTCCGTGCTAAGGGTTTCTGTAGGGAAACCTCCTTTTCTTCGATGTTTCAGCCTCTGTAAGGGGATCCTTTGGTAGTGTAACTTCGCCTTTGTATTTATTTTATCCTTCTTCCCCTCCTTATTCTTGGTTCACTTCATCTCCTCCTCCTCCTACAGGTGATCCCGGTCTACTTTCCTCTGAGGCATTGTCCTCCTCATCGGTTTCTATGTTCTGCACTTCCTCCTTTATCTTCTTTTTATTTGTTCTAGTTTGTCCATCATGTTCGACCCAGGTGACCAAGGGACTTCCAATGATGTCGAGATCAGGAATTTTTTCATCTTCCACCGGTATGAGAAACTCTACTGGCCATTATTTGGTGGTCTCCTCCATGTCTTCGTCAGTCATCTTGTAATAGGACTATAGTTCCTCCTTACTTTCATCCATGCACGCAATGATGTAGATAAAGTGTCGATTTGCGTGGAACTTTGATAGTGGCCTATATTGATTCAAATTTTTGGGTTTCACTCGCTGGAATTCTTCAATGATGCGCTTCAATTGTAAGTAGAAAGAGTGGAATGTCATGTTCGATTGCCACTGTTTCACCATATCGTTTGTATACCACAAGGTGGAGAACCTTGCAACCAACGACTCTGATGGCTCAACTTCTGGGAAGGCTTCTCCTTCTGACATTTTCCAAGAGAAAAATGCGATCAATATCAGTAGCCAACTAAAATGAAACTCATATCCCTGATCTTTCACTTTGCGGCAGTCCTTCTCAAATTCGTTAATGAGGTAACTCACCCAGTTCATTTGCATGCCTTCTACGTACTTCCTTGCAAGGTATACTACAAATCCAATGACCTGTGTTGGGTGGTTCTTTCTGACGATATTACCATCTATAAGCTGACAAGCTAGGCGCACTGTTCCATCCCGGATGGAGGCTACCTTGTAGCCTCACTTTCCCTTCTCTACATCTCCATTGGCTTCCTTTATGCGTTGCGCCAGGGAGCAATTTGAAGTTTTCCTTAGGTAGAACTGGTGAGGGTCTGGTCCCTGCATGCTCAGTCCTTTGATGAGGTGGATCACTGTCGAATCCACAGTGAATCACCTATCAAGCCAAATATACGCTCAATGGTAGCATGACAGAAGGAGTTTAATGCAAGCGTTAACCTCATGATGTTGATCGAAGTGGGGAATATTCATTACATTCAATATCGTTGATTGTGCAAGCTCCTTTATCCATGGCTAGGAGACTATGCGCGACTTCTTCCCAGTTGTCTTCATCAAATACTTATGCGGTGCGAGCATTGCATATTTCTTCCTGTCTCCATGGTTGAAGTCATTGCTCTTCAAATATGGAATGTGTCCTAACTACTGTCCAACTGCATGTATCCCCTTCGGGATGTACGTAGTTATCAGCATGTACTCTAAATACTGTGGGATGCTCTCATGGTTAACCGCACCAACCAAGGGTGGGATGTAGTCTGACAAGACCAATGGGATCTACTTCGCGTTAGCCAGATCGTCACAGTGCTTGCTTCGTTTCCCAGAAGTGCAGCTAGAACATCGTCCAGTTGATGTGGATGCTTGCAATCCTCCAATCGACGATGCTTGTATTTCCACAGACATGACTCTCTCAGTCATGAGGTCTACAAGTATTTCCTCCACATACTTCTCTAGTGTTCTATGTTTGCGTGACATTCACACTTGTAATAAAATAAATTGGGTAGGTGAACAGACAAGAAAGATACTCAAATGGGTGGCGATGTCTAGAAAGAAAAATTCCATAGACAATCGATTATCTGTTAGCTTAGATATCTCGGTTCGATAAAATTGGTCCCAGCATAGCTACTGATGGGTTAAATAAGAAACATCGTAACAGATTCCTCCAACAGGCAGGAATGTGTCCATCAATGTGCATTCGTCCGTTATGGTGCGGTCTCAATGGTCCAATGGTGGTTTTTTCAGAAATAAGTTTGTTTCTAGCAATTCTGAAGTGTCATTCTAACGGTCGGGGTGCCTCCAATGGTCATATAGATTCATTGTGGTGAAGTCCCATTCTACATTGTTTTTTTTTTCCAGCGAGGTTCAAGTTCTGTAGATATGTCTCCTGCGAAGTCTTTTATGGAATTTCTCGTAGTTTTTCTAACTTGTCTTTATTCTTACTGACATTCCTTGCCTTCTTTCCTATGATCTGAGTCTCTGGATGCCTCTTTCCATTCTTATCTATTTTAAGCGTAGTGACTTTGCGTTGCTGATGTTCCTTCAACAGGTTCAAAGATAATACCTCTTTTCTTATTAGGTCATGGGTGGACATACTTTCTTCTTGCATGGATAAGTCATTCAACCCTCCTCGCGTTTTGTCGAAGTTGACAGCTACTTCTCTTTCATTCTGCTACTTCGACTCAACTTCTCGTTCTTCTATCAGTCGATCTATTCTTCGAGTTATGAAATACCTTATTTCTTTCTTTTTATTTTTTGTGGCTTCCTCCTCTTCTTGCCTTCTAATCCTATCTTTCTCAATCCAAGTATTTCCTAATAAAAGAGGGAAAGGGGCATTATTCTCAAAAAACCTAATAACTTCAAATTTCTATTTTGTCGATGTTTCATGAGAAATCATAGGTATATTAGTAACTCTTCCACATAGTGTTATCATCTTTCCTTTAAATAAGCCTATCCTTGCTAATGAAAGTATCATAGTAGGCTTTCCCAAAATTTCCCAAGTGATTTCTAGCATAATGTTCACATGTGTTTCATCATCTAATACATAGTCTATGTCAAAGTCTTATATTCTATCAACTATGCAATGTTTTTCTTTCAGAATCTCTGGTAAACTTATGTCTCTGTGATCATCCATTTCTACTTTTAACTTTATTAACATAGTCTCTAACTCTTTTTCTATATGATTCTCAGTCTCTTGGCCTTCTTTATAGTTTTCTTGTCTGGTGTTCATCTTTTCAACTTTAACAATCATTCTTGGGCAATCCTCAACCTCGTGACCAATGGATTTAAAAAAAGACAAATAGGACCTACACCAGGGCCTTCTTTAGCAATATGTCCCAATCTTCTATAATTATAACACAATGCCAATCCTATTTTTTATTTTAAACGAGCTCCAGCCTTTCCTTTATTACGCACTGGGATCACATTGTTGTACCTATAATCTGCAAAAATTCTTTCTAGGTTCGTGCATCGCTTATTAGTCCAAAAATTCTTTCTATGGATAGGAATAACAATTTTTTCTCTATTTCTATCAAATTTATTCATATCAACCCTTTCTTCTCATTGTTCCCTAACATTCAGGTTAGAAAACAATCTATCAAACATACCTAGATTCATATTTTTGGAGAAAAAAATTCCACTTATCCTACCTTTACTAGAGCATAAATATTTAATATCTTACTTCCTTCTTTCAAATCCGGTTTCTTTCTTATCACAGATCTTCGCAAGTCAAGTAGAATATTGAACACTACAACAATAGATCTATGGACAGAGTTTTCTCTTTTCTTCAGTTCCCAACAATCACAGTTTCAAGTCTCGGAAATGGAACCATTTGTTGGCACAGGGGAAGACCCAGGGTTCAATGGTTCAATAGTGCACCAACAAAACCCTAACTACAGGACCTTTCGGCATCACCTACAAAGCATATGAAGTCTCACCAGAGGTAGAGGAAGGGGGGTTTGTAGGACTCAAGTGTATACAACCAAGCTGTGACACATATCCATGATTATAATAATTAACAAAGAACTTAGCCAATAAGATGCATTAGATTATGATCCTCATTTACATTGCAGATTTAACCCTTATTATAGAGAAGTGCAATAATAACCAAGATCTAACACTTCCAATCACTTCACACAACATTGGCTCAGATATAGCATCCATTCACATTATTAAGCACTAATCTACAACATCAGATGCATCTATTGTACATAACATAAACTACACTAAGAAAATAATCACATAAGAAACATCGCATAAAGAAGATCAAGACACAAGATATATATGGTTCACTCCAGTGTGGATCTACATACACCAACTTCTTCTTCTTCTTTATTAGTCTCTGATATCTTTACATTCATCTACTCTTGTGCACAAAGCCACAGATCCCAACTCCATAGTGGATAGGCGATCTACACACAATGCGTTAGATCCACCTTCCTCAAAATCAGGTCAAGGCACATAGCCAACTCCTTATTATCACAAAGCACTTACAACTTTTTGTACTAAGACAAGATCAACCTATCATGCACATAACCACTAGTATTCATGCACTAAGCCAATTCCAAGTACTACTTCTTACATTGATTAGCTACTTATTTATACAATTACAAAAAGTTATAAACATGGGTAAACGCATGGGCCGACATCCCATAACCCGTTACATATCCATAAAAACCCTTTGCTCGGTACACAAGTGCGCAAAACAAGCAAGATCCCATGATCTCCGCTCTGCCAGAGCGCTCCATCTTCGACCAGCCTGTCGAAGTCCCAAAAGTGGCCAAACATGACCAATGTTTCTTCAAAACTTGGTCAAGGGCCAACACCTATGTCATGTAACCCCCCCTACTTCTACCTTAGGTTATATCTCACCTTCTTTGTAGGTGTTGCCAAAAGGGTCGGTAGTCAGGGTTTTGTTGGTGATTTGTTAAGCGTTGAACCTTGGGTCTACCCCTGTGCCAACACAAGAAAATAAACCAAACACTAGAGAATATCCTCCACTGAGAAATGCACCTCTCTCTTCCTTCTTCTCCCAACTACAACTACCAAACTTGCACATTGAGTGAGTGAATGAGTGAGTGATCAAATGAGGCAATGGATTCATTTATTTATAAAAACTGGCAGGTGCTCGAAATGTGTCTCTTCACTGGGTAGGGTCGACTTGTCTTCTTAGTGGTTAAAACCACTTTAATTAGTCTGACGGCCGACTTCTCAATTTGCATAATATATTTAGGGTTTGACCAATCCACAAAAGGGGATTAATATAATGTATAATAACTCAATAATAAATAGAATACTCTTCGTAGTTGCAATATTTCAACAGTTTGAACAGAACACTGGAAGAGTGTTGATCTCACTTTGTATTGTGTTTCTTACTTTTGATCTTTGTTTTAGGCAGGTCACAGGTGATAGCTCCTACGGAGCTACTGTGACGATTATTCATTCTAAAATGTATTATTCTTGTCTTTTGTTTTGTTTACCTTGGTTCAAGTCACAAGTGATAACCTTGAGGAAGCTATAGTGGAGGTTACATAAGAAAATATATTATATGAGACATGAAGTAGACTACCCAAGTCATGTACATAATGGTATACATCCATGTACCAAAGAATATGAAGAAGAAGATATTTTTGAGATCAAGAGTATATCATATGGAGATTGATTGTGAGGAGTAGAAGGCTCCAAAGATGACCAAACATTAGAACAAGAACTCACAGAAGACTTGGTCAAAGGATAATGAAGCCACCTTGATGGGAAGAAAAACAGGTTTGAAGTTTGACTCAAACTTTCATATTTATACTTGTTGTTCAACACCAAGTATAACCCATAAGAGATGATGAAGTCCTTGTAGAATCATAATAAATAAAGAGTAAGATTGATCTCAAAAAGAATCAGACGAAGAGACAACCTCTAGGAGTGGGAGACAAATTCCATGAGAATACTATATCGTAGCTTAAAAAGTTATAGGAAATATGAAATCTCCTAGAAATATTCCCTTGTTTCAGTGAAAGAGAAGGAAGCTAGTAAAAAATACTATGATATGGATTTTTCCATGATACTAGAAGAGAAGTCAAAAATTGGCTTCGAAGATTGATATCACAGATCAAGCATGTTGTAGATGCACAAAGTCTGATGTGTGTCCAGAGGATTATCCCAAAAAGAGGGAGAATACTATGACAAGACACTTACTCCAGTAATTGAAGAAATAGTTCCAGTATTCATGAAGACAATAAGAACAACCATGATTCATATATAGTATGATATGCAGGGGGAGAAATCCCCATATATAAAATTGAGTGGAAGTTGGTGTAGTACATTAGTTGGGTCATGGAGACATGACTACAATACAAGATAGAGTTACCTCCATGAAAGAAGAAGAGCTATCTTCAGTATCAATTATTGATCCATTCTTAGTATTAGATGAAGGTGTTGCAATGATGGATTAGAGGAGTTACCCTGAGATTTCAGAAGTCACTGTGAGAATGGAGAAACCATTCTAAGATGCAGGTGCAGAGTCCCAGTTCTAGAAGGAAAAGTTGCAGAAAGAGGAGAGGACATACTCTCAGGCAGTGAGAGAGATAGTGCTTTGCAGAAAGCACATAGATCTAGCACACGATTGTGCAGATTGAGTTGTAGTTCAGCAAGTGTACCAGGTTGGTACAAAGTGATGTGAGAATTTGATTTGAAGTTGAAGATATAAAGATGTGTTTGCAAGATGAAGAAAACTCCTAGAGCTTGGTATGGCATAATTGACAATTTCCTGATGGGCTTGGGATTTACCAAGAGTAAAGATGATTCTAACCTTTACTTCAAGGTTATGAGACAGTTATATTATTATTGTATGTGGATGACTTATTCTTAACTAGAGAATAAAATTTCATCATAAAATTGTAAGAAGAATCTCACTACAAAATTTAAGATGAAAGACCTAGGCCTGATGCGTTATTACTTAGGTCTTGAAGTTTGGCAGGTCCTAGAGAAGATCTTCCTTAACCATGGGAAGTATGAAGTTGAAATATTGAAGAGGTTTGATATGTTGGAATATAAATCCATGAACACACCCATGGAAATGAAGTTGAATCTCCTGGTAGATACCTCGTCAGAATTGGTTGATGCTACTCTATACAGACATATTATTGGTTCGTTGATGTATTTGATGAATAACATAACATAGATATTTTTTTGTTGTGAACACCTTTTGATTTAGTATCTAGTATATCCTAGACGTGTTCACTTTGTAGCTGCAAAACATGTGATGATATACCTTAAGGGTACATTGGATTTTGGTCTATGTTATACCATACATCATGTCTTCAGATTGTATGGATATATTGATTCATATTAAGATGGAAGTGTTTCTGATAGAAAGATCACTTTAGGATGTTGTTTCAGTCTCAGGTCATCCATGACTTCATAGAAGAGTAGGAAGAAATTCATCATTTCTCCCAGCACGGCAGAAGCAGAATACACTGTTTCATGTTCTGCCAATTATGAAGCCATATAGATTCATATGTTGTTGACAGATCTATTTGATCTGGATATCAAAGCCATCATGATCCTATGAGATAACCAGAGTTGTATAAAGATGATGTGTTCCATGATGAGTTGAAGCACATAGAGATCCAATATTACTTCATTCATGATATGATGCAGAGGGGAGATTTAAATCTCCATTATGTTGGCACGGATGAACATGTTTCATATGTGTTGACCAAGCCTTTGTCTCATGTAATGTTTGAGAAATTTTGAGAAAAGCTTGGTATAGTTCGAAAGGAACTCCCTCGAAAGGGGGAGTAGTGTTTATGACAGCCTTAAGCTAAATAATTCTAGCTTCGTGTTGATGTTGTTGTGATTCCAGCCTCGTGCTTAAGATTTCCAGCTTCGTGTTAATGTTTTTGTGATGCTAGCCTCTTGCTGAAGATTTCCATCTTCATGTTGTTGTTGTTGTTGTGATGCCAACCTCATGATGAAGATTTCCAACTTCGTGCTGATGTTGTTGTGATGCTAGCCTCGTGTTGAATATTTCCATCTTTGTGCTTATGTTGTTGAGATACCAACTTCGTGATGAAGGTTTCCAACCTAGTGTTGATGTTGATGATGCTCCAGCCTTCATGCTGTGATGTTGTTTTTGTTGATGTTGTGTCAACCTTGTGTTGTTATTGATGACAATGTTGTATTAGTGTTATACTTATCCATGTTGATGTAGATGATGATGATGCCATTCAAGCTCTTTGTTGTGGATAATGATATTGATGATGAGAAAAAATTTAGATGATTTATATATATGCCAGCTAGTGTTCCAGATGTTTTGGATTTTCCTACCCTCTCTCTCTTCTAAAGATATTGTAGAATACCCTTCTTATTAAGGGGGGTTGTTGAAATATTGTAACAACAAAGAGTATTTTGTTTATTATTGAGTCATTATTCATTAGATCAATCCCCTTTTATGGATTTATCATGTTGGGCTTTGTAATTGACCAAATACCCTTTTGTGGATTGGTCAAACCCTCATTGTATTATGCAAATTAAGAAGTCTCCCCCCAGGCCTAATGAAAGTGGTTTTAACCACTAAGAAGATAAGTCTTCCCTCCCTAGTGAAGAGACACCTTTCCAGCGCCTACCAGTTAGTATAAATAAAGGAAGCCAATGCCTCATTATCTCACTCACTCATTCACTCATCAAGTGTGCTAGTTTGGAGAGTTGCATTTAGGATAATAAGGAAGAGAGAGGTGCATTGCTCAGTGTTGGATATTCTCTAGTGTTTTGGTTTATTTTCATGGAATTGTATTGGCTATCTATATTAAGGAATTTTTTCTTGGTTTTCTCCCCCATGAGGGTTTCCTAGGATAAATGATGATTATCTTGTGACTGTTTTTCTCTCAGTTATCATACCTATGCTTTGGTTATCTAGTAAATTGAAAAGAAACCTAATAATAACTCAAAACTTAACAGAGAGGGAGAGAGACGGAGAGGAAGGAAGAGAGAGAGAAATAGAGTGAGTTAATGGGGGAAGAGTGGGGG
>ML788019.1:586874-619815 GCA_009831015.1 Picea engelmannii | reverse complement strand
CATTTGAAACATCATATCGACCTTCCCATAAATGCACACATAACGCTGAAAAGTGCATTTACAATCAGAAAAATGCAAGCGTTACTTGCTTAAGAAATCCAACCATTTCTTACCAAGCCAACTCAACGGTGACTTTTTCTGCTGAACATCGTCCTCTTGTGAATCATCTGGACTCACATCGATGATGGAATCTCCTCTTCCATTCTTGCCAATATCCTTATCCAACTGCTTCTGAGGCTGTGGATGAATAGTTGGATGCAATGTCCAACATTGGTCAATGAGATGACCCCGCTTCTGACAATGAGTGCAAATCTTTTGCATCCTCCTTTCACGCTTCCTTTGATTAGAAAGTTTCCTGAAATTGGCCAATCTTTTCCAACACTTTGAAACATGATGGTTATATAAACCACAATATGTACATGGATTCTTTCTTCCATTTTTACATACATAATCAAAAGCAATTGAATGATAAGAGGAATTATACCTGGATCATTCACCTTTATCGCCTCTTTGAGGAGGTGAATCTGAAGAGTTACAAGCTCTCCTTTGAAGACCATCACCAGTGTTCTTTCCTCATCACTGTCACAATTCTTTCGCTTCACACATTCACATTCATCTTGAATACAAGCCTTGCATGCTGAAGAGATCGAACTTTCAACAAAATTTCTTGAACTTTCACCTTTAAAGCCTTCTTGAGGAGGTGAACTCGAAACAAAGTTTATCCTTGGAACCTTTTCCCTTGTCTCCTCAACTTTGGAATATGCTCCATCTTATCGTTGATATCCAAGACCACAATACCTAGGTCTTTCTTCAACAACAATAGGCTCAACAATGCCTTGTGCATGCTTTCCCAAACCTTTACCTTCATAGCCCATTTTTAACAACAACTGGGACCCTATTCCTCTTGTGTTCTTATCAAAAACACCAAAACATTCATCTTTAGAGGAATTAGAAGATAAACTAACACTACATACCTTATGTTCATGCATATACTTGGTAAGGGTTTCCTTTGCCTCATGGAGTTGAATCTCCATCTCATGCAACCTTGCAAAAGCTGGTCTTTCTCCTGCTTCATGACCATCAACTGCTCTTCAAGAACAATGCGCACATTTCTGTCTGCACACATCTCTTTCATCAAATCTCTCATGATTATAATTTCTTCTTTAGATAATGAAAATGTATGAGAACTATCCATACTTGAAGTTTCTGCCATCCTTGCAAGATATCAAACTTCAACACAAAACTTGCACAAAAACCAATAGCTAAATCTCAAGCTATCAATGGCAAACACATGAGCAAAACAAACTTATGCTCTGATACCACCTGATCTGAAAATAGAAGGCTGACTTGTTATGCTATGCAAGCACCCTCTACTTCATTAAAATAAACTTTACAGGACCTTGCTTCATGTGTATAAATATGCCAGATAAATTATGTGCTAAGTTTTATGCTTCTTCTTGTAAATGTTTATGTGTGAGAAATTGTTCTTTTAAGTGGTTAAATATGTGCTTTAAATGAAAACACAACAACATAACTTGCAGCAAATAAACCATCAAACTCAGAACAATCACAACATGATAAAGGAGTTCACCCCCCTCCGGGCTACATCTCCTTGAGCCTCCATAATGGACTTGGCTCTCTGGGATTAATTAGTCAAAAGTTATTTTACAAGATGCTTCTCAACTCCAATGGAAAAACAGACTGTACCATGAGATCAGAACACATAAAAACCCCAAAAATGACTAATAGAACTCTGAAAACGGATCATGGCTCATCCGGGCATGACCTCTTCTACATGTGGCCATAAGCTTCCCTGAGCTTCTCTATGGAAAAAACACCTGTAAAAGTCCTCAACAACCTATGAAACCTGTCCCAATGTGTTTAGAGCATAACAATTAGCCAGAAATGATTATTCAATCACAGAAAACAAACATAGGCTCACCAAACCATGTCCTCGATCAATGAGGGCTTAAAGCTCCCTGGAGCTTCCTGAAACTTCAATGGTGAAAAACTTGCAGAAGAAATCTTCAAATGGCTATGAAAAATGCACCAATGGATCCAACATGTCCAAAAAACCCTAGTTGGGCTTTTACGGCACCTCAATCGGCCAAAAGATGAAGAAGTTAGGCCTCCTCCATTTTCCTCCTTCAAGCTTGCTGAAACTGGCTCGCCAAAATGCATCTCTCCTGAATGAACTCAGAACACGCTCCAAAATGCGTGTTTAAACCCAGCACTGCGCGTAACCGAAAATCGGTCCAAACTATAGGACGGTTAGGGTGCCTCCAACCCCTAATCGCCAAGCACTCGGGCATATGGGGTCCATAAGACCTCGGACTAGTGCAAAAAGGCAAACCGTTACAAAACCACCTCTTAAGTTCCCCGCGCTCTTCATGTGGTCACATGGTATGGCACCCGAAACCATGGGCAGAACTCGGTTCACATATATGCGTGCCCATTTAACAAGGGTTATGGTCATGTTATAACACAACATAACCACGGCTATAAACATTCCCCGCATTTTTTAAACCTCCGCGCATATGTTATTTGGTCAATGCAATGGAACCGCGCAAAAATTGTGGGTCGGGGCTAAGCCCCGACCCGCCCCCCTTTCCAATTAATACATAACTTAATTTTAAATAAATATAAATCCGTTTACATGTCAAGTCACAAGCGGTGGTATACTGGTCGGGCATGGTTTGTTAAGGTGTTACACGGAGGACAGGTCCCGGGGTCGAACCCCGCGGACTCAACATAACTTTTATATAACAACCATAAACCAACAGCCAATTACGGGGTGCCACGTGGCAGCCCATGACTGGGCCACGTGGCACCTTACCATTCACCGAAAATGATGCCACGTGTCACCACACGATTCAACCAAATGCCAGCCAACCAGATGTTGCCACGTCATCGCCACATATGCTGCTGACATCATCCGACACGTAGGATGTTGACGTCATCTTGTGCCATGTGTCACCCTTCCAGTGGTGACACATGTCACCTCCGAATTGGTCCAACCGTACGCCCAAAAAGCCAAATCTGCCTAACACGTGTCATCACCTGGAGCTACCACGTGTCATGTACGGACCTACCATGTGTAATGTACGGTCCTTCCACGTGTCCTGTATGGACTGTACGGACTAGTATAGTCAGCATTAAATTTTTTCCCTGTTTGACTTGATGAACATATCACCATATCTCTCGCTCATGACGTCTGTTTGAGACGAAACAAATTGCGTTGGGTTCGTGATGACGAGGGCTACAAACCCATTTGTTTTGAGGCAATTCCGAGAACTTTGAGTTTTGAGGTAAAATTTGACCCCTGGTCCAGATTTTGATCATGGCTACACAAAGGTTTACAATGTAGGAAGATCAATACCATTTAAAAGAATCCTACTTCTCTAAAAACCCCAAACATACCCCAAAATTATGCAATAAAATTAAAAGAAGATGGATCTGGTAATTGTACCTTTACTCTGTGTCTAGTGTAGATCCTCTCGCACTTGATATCTCTGTTGACTACAAACCTCCTTCCAAGGCCATCCCGCATTCAAAGATAAATAAACAAAGAAATAAAAGCATACATAAATACATAAATACGGGTTAGATGTTAGAACAAAAAGATAAAGTAAATGCAAACATTCGACACATCATGTTATTGGGACAGGAAACATACTTCTTTTATTGATGAAACAATGATTACTTACAACCAAAGTAGGCTCCTGCTCCTCAAACCTGGTCTGGGATCCTCTTCACCAAGATCCAAGTGCACCTCCATGTATATTTCTCCTCTCACACTTTTTCTTGGGAAATGGAATGGGTTCTTATGGAGGAAAAAGGGAAAAATGAGGAAAGTTGAGGCAATTCTCACAACAAGGCTGCAAATGCTTAAGGCAAGGAGGGGATGTGAAATGAGAACAGTTTCACTTTTATTATGCTTATATCTGGAATGAGACCCCAAAACCTCCTTTTATATGGGAAAAGGATGGTTATTCGGTTGGGTGACGGGCTATAGGCGGTGGATTAGTTGGGAAACTACCTAATACCCCGTAATCTCAATGAATTTCTTGCAACCTTTGCAACTATACGCGGGTTGTAGTGGTGCAACATGTGTATGTATGTGGGCTGTAGTGGTGCATAAAGCATATGTATGCAGGAAGTATTGGTGCAAGGCACGTACATCTTCAAAAAATGAGTTTTTAAGAAGATCAATTCAGTGATGGCTTGGAAAAATTTGCAAGTAAGAGGGCCAAAAGCCAGGTATGCATATGTGGAGAAAATTAGGGTTATAATAGATGCCCCCTAATGTGTGAGGTCAGAAGAGAATCTTATGGCCGAAATACATTACAAAATCATCACTAATGTACAAAGCAAGTGAGCCTAGGACTACAATTCCGGAGGTGCCATCTGCAAAAATAACAATTGTCTCTCTGAGGCGGGCATACCCATGCTTGGGATGAAATAAATCATGGCTTACAATCAAATAAACTGCATATCCATGTCATATAACTATAGAAAGTGTAGCCCCTAGAAATACACAATGGATCTACATCTCAAAATCAAATATATACATGTATAGTATTCATCTTCAAGAAGCCAATGACGCATAATGGCTGGAGATGAGGCCTTCAAAGCTCAAGCAACAACTTCAAGATATTAAAAACTCAGGTAGGAGTGTGATATGAGTGTACGACTTCACTACCCAGAGGTCACCGATGGCTCGTCAAGAAAAGACAAGAGGATCTCAATGATCAGGCAAAGAACTTCATTGATTTTGAACAAGGACTTAATCGGACTTTGGGATGGTCGGGAAAGAGGTCAAGAGACAAAATGCAGAAAATCTGACTTAGGATGGGTGAAAATTCCCTTGGACAAGAGAACGAAATATGATCAGACTCACGTAGCATGACATTGACATAAGTTTATGATGTAGGAGGCAATGCAAACTCTCCATGTGCTTGGAAGAGTAACCAAGTAGAGGAGGACACAACTCTATGTAGAGAGAACAACTTCCTAAGGTCATATTAGATCCTAATGCTTGATGAAAAACGAACAGATGTGATTTTTCCAAGGGTGAATCATTGTGCTGCCAAAAAGGAATATATATTTCCCGTCCCTTCTTTTTGGGTTTATTTTTTATTTTTTTGTCTTTTTTAATTTTTTAAAGAGCTTCAAAAATAATTAAAGAATGGTATGTTACAAAGGAGGATGAGTGTCACAAGAATACTATTTACAAGTGCAAGGAACACACTGATGCTCAGATCAAGGAGACATGTGTAGGAAAAGGACACTCGGGGAAAATTCCTCCATGGGTCAAGGTGTCAGGTTGCAGAGGAAAAGTGATCCAAGGCTTGTGTATAAGGCATGCTTCAAAGGTTCAGTTGAGAGAAACATGGAGCTAGAATTAGGCCAAAGACACAGAGATGCAAATTCTATTAGCAAGACATGATGAAACCCCCTTCAATGTATTTTTCACGAGCCAAGAGTATGTAAGATCGATAGTTTTTTCACGTTTAGAGAGTCTAGAAAAATGTAAAAGAAGACTCCACTAGGGTACCTTTTTCAGAAATAGTCTAGTCGGTTTGAAAAAAGGATAAACTAGCACAGAAAAAATGTCTATTCAAAACCATTTTAACGAGTGTGACAAAGACAAGATCACTCGGAAATATTTTCAATTTTAAGGAGCCTGAAAAGAGCTTAACTACGGACTCTCAACATTTTTCTAGATTTAGTCTCCTTAGCCTGAAAAAGTATAAAATTTATAGAGGAGAAATCTCCCGGCAAGACAAATCTCTCGAGGTGTACCTTTTTCCTCCTTAATCCACGAGCCGAAAAAATGGGTAAAATCATGCCAGTAGATGTTCTTCTGTACCAATTTAATGAGTGTGAAGGAGCAAGGTCACTCGACGATCTTTTCAATTTTAGGGATTCTAAAAAGAGCTTAGCTATGGACTCCATGGGGGTTCCTTTTTCATAAATTTAGTCCCTCGGGCCCAAAAAAGGGTTAAAATTATACCTGAGAATACTCTTATAGCGAAGCAAAGCTCCTAGAGTATACCTTTGTTCGTAAAATTGACCATCCGGACCGAAAATGGGTAAACTACAATCGGACAGATGTGCCTTCAAGTTTTAGTTTGGCGAGCATGAAGGACAACAATATCGCTTAAATAAGACTCCAATAGAGTCTGAAAAGGGCTTAAAGAAGACTCCAAGAGGTTACTTTTCTCAATTATTCCAGACAAGATTGAAAAGTATAAATATAGTCTCGTTGAATGTTGCTTTCGGATTTCAAAGCGACCTTGAAAGACAACAAAGTATGCTCATTTTTTGGAGTCCCAAGGGTGAGACCAAGAGTGATAATGCATAAGAAGTATGAGGCTCAATCTCGTAATCATGATAGGACTAACAAGGACTCCCGAGCCTAAATTCATTGGATACAGCATGGACGCCAAAATGAAACCATGATCTATCTAGGGCATCCATGTAAAGGTAGGCTCTACCACCTAATCATGACACTTCTAAAAGAACAAATATGGTTCCATGTTGCACTTCAGTGGGATCGATCCTATGTAAAAGTAGAGAACACAACGAGATGAAGAAAGTGGAGGTGGAATCCTAACTTATATGCAAAAAGTTGGAAAAATGACTTTTACCAAAGGACCTTTAAAAGTGACCCATCTCCAAAAAATTTTCCAAACCAAAAGTGAAGTTCATCATAACATCCAATGAGAAACTCAAGAACCACATTCAATGATTTTCAAGCCATAAAAAATGACAAAAGGGTTCAAAAAAGTGGAAAAAGGGCCAAAAACATCTATAAATAGAAGCTGACATCTCATTTTCACCATTGCAATTTCAAAATTAACCAAAAAGTGAAAAAGGGCCCTTTGCTAAAAGAGTTGATTCCGGGAGCTTTCGAGGATGAAACAAACTTCCGCTCAAACCAAGTAAGTATAAAATCATCCCTCTTTCATTTCAATACTTCCATTTTGCATAGTTTTTAGTTTTTGAAGGGGGCATGCCCTCCTAAAAAAGGGTGGCCCTACGTGTACGCGAGTTGTCAAAGGACAGCCCATGTACATCCGTGGGAACAAAATAGTCTTCCCACGGATGTACGTGACTATGTCCAAAACAACCCATGTACACCCTCAAAAGCATTGAAAAATAAAATGTGCAAGAGTTAACTCCCCCTTTGAACTTGTCATGTAATAGGATGTATGTCCACTAGAGGGAGAGGGAACATGAGGAGATCGATGTCTTGGTCGATGAGGACCCTACTGCTATATTTTCATTGAAACAATGCGGGTTATGGAATTTCTACCGGTTTCCACTCATGAGGGCACAACACAGGCTATTGAATACCTTGGTGGATTATCGACACCTTGACGCAGAGGTGTTTATGCTCGAGGGGGAGTCATTGACTCCAATGACTGAGGATATATATTTCTTGACTGACCTCTCAAGGAGAGGGGAACCATTCAACCTACGTACATTTTCCCCTAGGCCCCACAACATTGCCAAACTCATCAAAATGCATTGCGAGGATGACACTAAGAAATTAGGTTTTCAAGTACCCATCCACAATATTACCAACCTATCACTGAAGGTGATAGTTTTTATTATTGGGTGGATTACCAGATCTGTAGCCTTACATTAAGCGTCTCAGGCGCACATGTATTGTGCAATGCAGATCCTAAATACACGAGTATTTGACTGGAGCATGACCATGCTTGACTGCATGAAGAGGCAGCTCACAGAGTGTTGAGGGCGGAGTTACAAAAAATTCGGGTTTGGTACCTTTTTATTATCATTCTTATTTGAGAGGGTACCCAACCTTAGTCCATGAGAGATGGTGCAGGGGCATGTGACCTCCTTCCTAGCAGTGTGTAGATGGGTATCATTTCTACCGTGACAGGTGGGAGGAAGGACCATAGAGGCCTTCGACGACGCATTTTTTGACTGGTGGGCATGAAACATTATGGAAATAGAGGACTACCCCTATGACAGAATCAAGTTTTCTAGGGACCTGGACATGCTTGTACGTCCTGGAGAGGAGCGAGGAGTGATAGGTATATGTTTTTTTAAAGTTATATAATTTTTAGTTTATTTTATATATATATATATATATATATATCATTTTTATGTGTATCAGAGTATCTGAAAATTGTGTATCTGTTATGTACATATGTGGGACCTGTGCACCCAATAGACTTCTCGAGGACTAGGTGGCATCCTCGACTAGAGGAAGTACTATTAGCAGTCGTCGGACCAAAAATAGTAGTAGGGGGACCTCCAGTCGAAGAGACTGAGAGAGTTTTGAGATGGATGGGGAGAAACCTCACCGCACTCACTCGTTCAGTTCGCATGGTCGAGATCGAGGATCTCCCACCATCGATGTAGCCTCATGTAGTTCGGGTGCCACGGACCTGGGTCCAACTCTTCCGGAATTTGGAAAATGTCATTTTTCACTATGGTAGGGACAATAGGCCCCACACTTAGCTAGGATGGAACTCTTATGTGGCGAGGGCACTCTTTTGTATATTTTTTAGGGCATAAGCCCCATGATGTATATCAGATATATATTTTTGAGGCATCTGCGCCCACTGATGTACTCTGACACTTTTCATCATATATATATATTTACATCTTTTTATGTATTATGGAATACATTTTTTCAAATGTATGTACATGTGTATGTGTGTGCAACATGCCAATATAATACTTGATTAGCTAGAGTATATGTTATTTGATTTAATCTCCTAGGAACATGGATATACATAATGTACTCAAAGTAATATTCTAAGAGACATACCCTAAGGAATCGTCGGTGTAAATTAGGATCATAAATGCAGTAAACCCCATTTAACTAGGACACAACCAGATGAGCATATAAGTAGACCTGGAGGTGAGAGACACAATGCAACAAAGCGTCACGAAGTAACTCTATCATTGCTTTATACTCGATGAAATTGTTTGTAGCATTGCCTAGACATATACCTCAAGAATATAGCAACTAGCCTTGAGGCATGAAAATCACCCAAGCTGCGGAATCAAGCCTCTAAGTGTGTCATCTATCGCCATTCGCAAACCCAAAAACACCTCTGATTCACTTGACATCTTCCATAGTGAAAAAGATGACATAAATAATGACACATCCATAAAACAAAAAAGACAAAAAACTAACTGTATAAGAACTATACATATGTATAATAAGTCACCCAAGGTGACCAACCTATGAGTAATACTTCTTGAGGAAGAGCCCATTTCTAGGCTCTGCCAAAGCATTTCCCTCAAAATAAACCAGATGATAAGTTCCCTTCTTTAAGACTTCCTTCACAATGAAAGGTACGAACTACATGGGCTTGAACTTTCCTACCCCCAGGGGATCCTTATCTTGGTCATAAACTAGGACAAGGTCGTCTTTAGAGAAAATCAGTGGATGAACAAACTGATCATATTAACACTTGATTCATTGCTTATGAGCCTCGTTAGCCAAGGATGCATCACGACATTGATCATCGAGCTGCTCGAGATATAATAAGAATTCCTTAAGTGGTGAAGTATCTGGAAATAACTCTACTACCAATTTCAAAGATGGTATCTGCCACTCTATCGACAAGACTGCTTCCAGCGCGTAAACGAGTTGAAAAGGTGAGAAACCGGTGGCAGTTTTTACAGATGTTTGGTAGGCCCATAATGTCGAGTAGAACATAAAATGCCTATTTGAATTAGCAGAATTGATCGTTCACTGCAGAATAGTCTTGAGGGACTTATTCGCATCTTCCACCTGACCATTCTCTTGTGGGTAGTAGGGTGATGAATTCTCCTACCTCAACCCAATATTTGATGTTAACTTAGACATCATTTTGTTCAGGAAGTGACTTCCATGGTCAGTGACAATCTCCTTCGGGATGTTGAACCTATCTATTATCTAGTTAAAAATTAAGAGAGTTGTTGTTTTTCCATCATTATTAAATGTTGGCATAGCCTCGACCCACTTTGTGAATTAGTCTACCACTACAATGATATAACGATCTCCCTTGGTTGAGGCCGGGTGGCATGTAGTAAAATCAATTCCCCACTTGGTGAAGGGACCAACAAAAATAATGGGAAACATGGGAGGGGGGTGTTCCCTCATCTTCCGATAGAAGATATGACTCGAGTGGCACTTCTTGACCGACTCGACGCAATCTTTGATTAAAGTAGGCCAAAATTAACTGGATCGTAAAATATTTTGGGTTGTTTCCAACCCAGACAAATGGCCAGCACATGCTCCGGTTTCTATAGTGGGAAAACCCCCTACAAATTACACTAGGGTTCTAAAGTGCAGGCATAGCTAACCACCTAAAGTCTCCAACTTTTAACAACTATCTCGACATTACCCCACAATCATACATAGAAAACAAAGAATAGGGATCCAGTAAGCTTACCTTAAACTCTGCATCCGGTGTCAATCCCTTTTCACTCAGTTGTTTCTCTACTGCAGATATCTTTCCAATGCCAACCTGCATTCACCAAAAGACAAAAAAGAAACTACAAGCATGCATTGTATATATGGATTAGTGGGTTAGATATCATAACAAAAATACAAATAAATCATGAAGATTGAAGACATCATTTGGCAGGACGAAAAAAAGTATTTCTTTATATTAATCTCACAAATTCACTTACAATATGAGACTAACAACTGGTCCTTGAACTCGGTCCTGGGCTCCTCTTCACCGTGCACCATATGCTTCCACGTATTCTTATCCTCTTCAATTCTCTCTAAGGATATGGCAAGGGTTTGCAATGGAGGAAAAAGGGCTAGAAAAAGGAATTATGGCTCAAATTCACAATGTGGTTGCAAAATATTGGGGCAAAGGGGAAATGGGTAGAGTTTCTTTTCTCTCATGCTTCTTGTAGGAATGGGACCCCAACACCTTATATTATAGGCCAAAAAGATAGTTATTTCGTTGGGTGACCGACTATGGGTGGTCAAATGGTTAGGTAACTACCCGAAAACTCGTATCCCTTTGAAATGTTTTATTTTTCATGCTTTTTGTGAGTATACGCGGGCTATAATGGCACAAAAAGCATGTGTATGTGGGCAGTAGTGGTGTAGGGTGCGTACATATTCAAAAAAATGGTTTTCTAGAAGAGTTTTTCAATGATGGCTTGGAAAAAATAGAAAGTAAGACGGCTTGATGTCAGGTATGCATGTCTGGTGCAATTTAGGATTATAAAAGATGCCCCCTAATGTGTCAGGTCAGAAGAGCATCTGATGGCCGAAATACATTACAAATCTTCACTAACATACGAATCAAGTGAGACTAGAGACCAGATTTCAGGAGGTTCCATCTGCAAAATAATAATTTGTCTCACTGAGGCGGGCATAACCATGCTCAGGATGAAATAAAATCATGGATGTCAATCAAATACACTGCAGATCCATGTCATACAACTATATAAAGTGTAGCCGCGAGAAATAAACAATGGATCTACATCTCAAAATCAAAATATATACATGTATATTATCCATCTTCAAGAAGCTAATGATGCCTGATGGATGGAGATGAAACCTTCAAAGCTCGGGCAACAACTTCAAGATCTTCAAAACTTGGGTAGGAGTGTAATATAAGTTTACGAATTCACTACCCAAAGGTCTTTGACGACTCGTCGAGAACAAAAAATAGGATCTCGGTGATCAGGCAGAGAACTTCCTTGATTTTAAACATGGACTTGATTGGTCTTTCGGGGTGGTCGAGCATGTGGACAAGAGACAAACTGTAGAAGGACCAAATCAAGTTTAGTAAAACTTTCCTTGGACAAAATCACAACAAATGATGAGACTCAGGAAGCATGGCATTGACATATGTTCATGATGTAGAAGGCAACACAAACTCTCCATATGTTTGGAAGGATAACCAAACAGGGGAGGAGACAACTCTATGAAGCGAGAACAACTTCCTAAAGTCATATTAAATCCCAGAGCTTGACGAACAAACGAAAGGATGTGCTTTGTCCAAGGGTGACTCATTGTACTGCCAACAAAAGAAAATACTTTTCCCTTCCTCTTTTTGGGGTATATTTGATTTTTTTGTCTTTTTCAATAATTTTGGAAAGCTTGAAAAAGAATAAAAGAATGCTATGTTACAAAGGAGGAACGAGTGTCTCAAACATACTAGTTCAAAGCGCAAGGAACACACTGATTCTTATACAAATGAAACATATGCAGGAAAATGACACTCGAGAAAAATCCTCCATGGGTCAAGGTGTCAAGACGCAGCGACAAAGTGCTACAAGGCTTGCATATAAGGAATGCTTCAGATGGTCCCCGAGGTGTAGGACAGTCGGTGACGGAGTGTGTTGTTAAGCCACTCCGTGATGTTAAAGTCACCGGTTCGAAACCTGCGGGGACAAAAAATCCAACCATGTTAAGGGTTGGTGTGGCTCAGGCCGGGTGCGATCCCCGGGTGATTTTGACGGCTTAGATGCCCCTGAGTCGCGGTTTCTCAAGCCACAGGTTAATCGCAGGTCCTGCACAAATTAACAAAAAAAAAAAAAAAAGGAATGCTTCAGATGGTTCAGTTGAGAGCAACATGGAGCCGGCATTAGGCCAAAGACATAGGAATTCAAATGCATTAATAAGAACAATGATAATGTCCTTCAATGTAATTTTAACAAGCCCAGAGAAGGTAATCTCAGTGTGTTTTTCATTTTTAGAGGGTCTGAAAAAGAGTAAAAGGAGACTCCATTGGGGTACCTTTTTCGAAGGTAGTCTAGTCGGTTCAAAAAAGGGTTAAACTAGCACCGAAAATATGTCTATTCAAAACCATTTTAACAAGTGTGACAAAGAAAATATCACTCAACAATCTTTTCATATTTAAGGATTTTGAAAAGATCTTAACTATAGACTCGTTGCCTTTTTCTATATTAAGTCTCCCTAGCCCGAAAAAGTGAAATTTAATAAGGAGAACTCTCCCGGCGAGATGAATATCATGATGTGTACCTTTTTCCTCCTTAATCTATAGGTCAGAAAAAGGGGTAAACTCATTCCAGTAGATGTTTTTCTGAACCAATTAACGAGTGTGAAAGAACAAGGTCACTCAACGATCTTTTCAATTTTAGGGAGTTTGAAAAGAGCTTAACTATGGACTCCGTGGGGGGTTCCTTTTTTGTAAATTTAGTCCCTCGGGCCTTAAAAAGGGTTAACATTATACCTGAGAATACTCTTCTAGCAAACCAAAGCTCCTAGACTATACCTTTGTTTGTACAACTAACCGTATGGACCGAAAAAGTGGTAAACTACCGCTGGACAAACTTGCCTTCAAATTTTAGTTTGGCAAGCATGAAAGGTGATAAGATCGCTTGGTAATATTTTCATGTTTAAAGAGTCTGAAAAGGGATTAAAGAAGACTCATCTTTGTTTAGGAGTCCTGAGGGTGAGGTCAACAGTGATAATGAATCATGCAAATAAGTCTCACAACAAGTAATGAGGAAAAAACTCATAAGGACTCCCGAGCCTATAGTCAATAACGACGACATGGACACCAAAAGAAAATAGGATCTAACTAGGGAATCCTTGTAAAGGCAAGCCCTACCACTAAATTAAGACACTTCTAAAGAAACAATTATGGTTCTATGTCACAACTCGATGAGATCGATCATATGGAAAAGAGAAAAAGACAACAAGATGTAGAAAGTGGAGGTGGAAACCTAACTTAGATGCAAAAAGTTGGGAAAACGGTTTTTTACCAAAGGACCTTCAAAAATGACCCAACTCTCAAAAAGTTTCCCAATACCAAAATAAACATGTATCATAACATCCCATAATAAACTCAAGAACCATACTAAATGATTTTTAAGCTAAAAAAAACGACAAAAGGGTCTAAAAAATGACAAAAAGGGGCCAAAAAATCTATAAATAGAAGTTGGCAGCTCATTATCACCATTGTAAATTGACAATTGACCAAAAATTCAAAAGCACCCCTTTTCAAAAAGAGTTGATTCCGGGAGCTTCAGTGGACAAAACAAACTTATGCTTGGACCAAGTAAGTATAAAACAACCCCTCTTGCAATTCAATACTTATCTTTTAGTTCATTTTAGTTTTTTGGGGGAGCGCACACTCTTAAAAAGGTGCAACCATGTGTGTACGCAAGTTGTCTAAGGACACCACGCGTATGCCCACAGGAAGAAAACAACCTGCCCACGTGCATATGAGAATGTTCTCAATATAGCCTGCATACACCCCTAAACATATGGAAAAATTTTAAAATCTAGAGTTAATTCCCCTTTGAAACTGTCATTTTGCAGGATGTACGTTCATTGGATAGAAAGGGAGCATGGAGACATTGATTCTTTTGTTGCAGAAGACCGTGCTTCTCTCGTCACATTAGAACAATGTGGTTTTTTAAAATTATTCCAGTGTCCATTCATGCGAGCACAACCCAGGCTGCTGAACGCCTTGGTAGATTACTGGCACCCTGACGCGGAGTCATTTATGCTTGAAGGATAATCGTTGACTCGAATGACTGAGAATATTTATTTTCTAACTGGCCTCTCAAGGAGAGGGGAACCAATCAACCTTCATTTTTTTCCTCCTAGGCCTCACAACATTGAGGAGTTGATTGGACTCCACTGCGAAGCCGACACAGATAAAGTGGGTTCTCAGGTGTCAATCCACAAGATTTCAAACTTATCATTGAAATTGATAGTTTTACTTATTGGGTGGATCACTGGATATGTGGCCTTACATCAGGCCTCTTGGGCGCACATGCATTCTACGGTTCAATTCTTAAAAGCGAAAGTTTTCGACTGGAGCACAACCATGCTAGATTGCATGAAGAGACAATTACCAAAGTGTCATGTGTGGAGAAACAAAAAATTCAGGTTTGGGACTGTTCTATGTTCCTTTTTCTTCGAGAGGGTACCTAGTCTCAGTCTGCAAGAGATAGTATGAGGGAATGTGGCCTCTCCCCCAACAGTGTGCATATGGGCGGCGTTGTTGCCGTGACAAGGGGAAGGGTGGACCATTGAGGCCTTCGATGATAAATTTTTTGATTGGTGGTCTCGACATATTCTGGCTATAGAGGACTACCCCTATGTCAGGATCAACTTCTCTAGGGACCCTGATATGCCTGTACCTCCCGAAGTACAACGAGGAGAGATAGGTATGTTTTTTATTCAAAGTAATTAATTTTTGTTTATTTTTATATATATTATTTTTATGTGTATCAGAGTATATGACAACTATGTATCTGTTATGTACAAATGTGGGACCAGTGCATCCAGCATACTTCTTGAGGACTAGGTGACATCCTCGACCATAGGCAGGACCATCCGTGGCCAGCGGACCAGCAGCAGGGGGACCTCCAGGTGGAGAGGCTAAGAGAGTTTTGAGATAGGTGGAGTGGAACCTCACTGCGCCCAGTTGCATAGTCCCTATGGAAGAGATCGAAGATCTGCCACCATCGATGCAACCTCATGTAGTTGGGGTTCCATGAACCTGGGTCCAATGTTTTCGGCGATTGGAAAATGTCATTGTTCACTACGGCAGGGCCAACAGGCCCCGCCCTTAACTAGGCTGGACTACTTACGTGCCGAGGGAGATTTTGTATATTTTTTAGGGCATAAGCCCCGTGACTCTTACTGGACATATATTTTTGAGAACTTGCGCCCACCTATGTACTCTGATACTTTCAATATATATATATATATGCATATTTACATATTTTTATGTATTATGGATTACATTTATTTACAAATGTATTTACATGTGCGTGTGTGTGCTTTTTCTTACATGTGTGCAATATGCCAATCTAATACATGATTAGATAGAGTATCTGTGATTTGATTCAATCACCTAGGAACATGGATATATGTAATGTAATAATAGCTTTGTTCTAAGAGACGTACCCTAAGGAACCTTCAGTGTAGAGTAGGATCGTAAACGCGGTAAACCCTATTTAACTTAGACACAACTAGCTGAGCATTTAAGTAGACCCAGAGGTGAGAGATACCATGTGACAAAGCGTCACAAAGAAACTCTAAAACTACGTTGTATTCGACAACATTGTTTGTGGCGTCTGTTAACACTCTGTAAATTTTATCCGACTGAGTAGACAAACGACATAGGTAACTATTTCAACCAACTTTAGAGCTAAGGCACTAGCCTGCTCAACTCAAAGAGGGTTCTCTCATGTCACTTGATTCTTCTTTGGAAATCAGTGGCTAGATTTGGTTTGTTTTGGGGGGTTTTAATAAATTTGTTGGCAAATAAGGGGAGGAACACTATGGGCTATGGAGTCAAAATTTTGAAATTGAACAGAAACAATGCATCGAATGATAGAAATATCTAGAGGACAAAGGCTAAATGGGACGATGAATATGAGTTATTGTTAAATTTAAAAAGAGTGTCGAAAGATAAAGATGACAAATAACTGCATCAGAGCATTACTGAAATGAATTCTTTCTAAGTTAAGAAGACAATCACATAGTTTAAATTGCTTAAGCCAAGAGCGTCATAAGACGAATTCTGGGCCTTTAAAATCTCAAATTTAAATAGAAGAAAATGTAAATGAAATGACAGGTTATAGGAAATACATATGATGAAGGGAAACAAAGCTCATATCACCACCCGTTAGAATATTTTCATAGAGACTTCAAATTCTTATGCATTTGTATTCAATTCAGATTCAGAAAATTTACAAATAGAGTTTGATACAACCAAAAAGGTTCTCTTGCACTTCTTCCAACATTAATTAATTTCAAGTCTCTTAGTACTTATACAATTTAATAAAAAAAAACTGAAACTAAAACGTTTCAGCTTATGTAACAGTTTCGACTGACATTTTTTTTATACGAAACGATTTACAATAATTAGCAAAAAGAGAATGTTTCAAAATCATGAACAAATTTTCCGGTTGTCCGACTTCTTCTATGCCACCTATCTCACTCTGAGCTTCTGCTGGATCTGCAAAACTGGTGACACCTGGAGATCATTTGTTGGCTATGGGGACATTGCACTTTGTCTTACCCAACCACACGATTTCTTTCCATTGTGGATCAGAGGGGATTTCGTAAAATCATCGTAGAATAATGTCGAGGGTTTACTCCTTTTATAGGTATCTATTGACATCGGGGGTTGGAGAAAATGGTTTCAGGTGGACTGCTTTTCGTTTCGATGTTCCTATGAGGGCGCCATATGTACGTGATTCAAACCATGGTATTTTTCCCCAGCCTGCCCTCTATCGATAAATCCTTGTGTTGTTTCAATCACCGATATAATCTTGAACAATTGATCTAGGTTACTTCGGGATCTATGGTCCACATTTTCCTAGCGACTTTGGCATCGAGGGTTGGAGGAAGTTTTTTTATTCATACCTTTTTTTCACCGATGTACCTCTATGGCCGCCACACATCCTGTAATGAAACTTCAACGGTTTTCCTCCATCTTCCCTCCATTGTTTAATATTCGCATTAGTTAAATCTCTGATACGTGCCTCAATCTGGGCCACTTTCAGGGTCAATGGTCCACTGAGTCTTGCTCTTTTCATCTCCACTATTTTGTCCATACATCTCCAGATATAGTTGGGTCCTCTGATTTATCGTATCTCCATGGCGATATAACCCCTCACTAAAATATTTATAGGCTCGGATACCATTTGAAAATTATTACGGTGATAACAACGTCACCTAAACAGATACCTCTTGAAGATAGAAATTGGTCTTGAGGTGTGAAAATCATCCAAGCTATGGAAGCAAGTCTCTGAGTTTGTCGACTAGTGTCATCCGCAAACCCAATGAACACATCTGATTCACTTGACATATGCCACAGTGAAAAATATGACATCAAAAATGGCACGTCCATAAAACCAAAAAGGCAAAAAATAAAAATAAAATGTATAAGAACTATACATGTGTACAAGAAGTCACCCAAGGCGACCCACCTACGAGTAATACTTCTTGAGGTAGAGCCCATTTCTAAGCTCCACCAAATAATTTCCCTCAAAGTCCACCAGACGATAAGCACGCTTCTTTATAACCTCCTTCATGATGAAAGGTCTGAACCACACGGGTTTAAACTTGCATGTGTTGGAGTTACTTCACACACACCTAGGATTTATTTTTCCTAAGGTTTTTCCTTGCTTATTATTCATAATTAGTCATTATCCAGTCTCCTATATTTTAGGGGAGAATATTCCACCTAGAGAATATTCTCTTTCAGTTGACACTTCAGTTTGACTAGTTGAGTTGAGTAGATGTTTCATTGGTTTTGTCACCATGAAACATTGGGATAATCACCATACTAATTCAACCTTGACTTGGTATCAACACCAAACTGGTGCATTAGCCTTGATCCCTTGAGTTAAATCATCACTACTCTTTTCTCAGTGAGTTAACTGAAGACTAGTTGACTAGTTAACTCAACTAGGTGACAGTTCACTCCTGTAACTGCCTGAGAGACTAGACTAGGTGGAAATTTACTCCCATAACTTTTGGTGTCTGTCCAAATTACTCCAGACCACCACTATGGCTCATTAGTTACTCATCTATCCTATATCTATTGTAAATTATTCACTCTTTGAGTGTGGAATACGGTTAATGAGAATTCTTTCATACTTTCTCTCCTTATTCTTCTTTCTCAAATTATCTTTGCAAATGTGTGTATTATTGTTTATCTAGATCTATGATGTGCATTTTCAACACATTTACATGGTATCAGAGCCGACGGATTTCTAAGAAAAAGCTACACCAATTTTTTTTGCAGGTACAAAAGATTGAAGACAACTAAAAGATGGATTATTCGTGGAAAATACTTCTCATGCTTCATAACTATTTGGAATGGAAGACAAAAATTCTGCTTATGCTCAGATGCAGAGGCTTGTACCAAATAACTATGGCAATGGAAGTAAATCCTGATTCCGTCGATGAGAAAAATGGATTTCTCAATAGACAAGATATGGCCATAGGATGTATCCTCTATTTTATTTCTCCCGAAATTCTTCATCAAATATATGATGACTAACAAGAATTCACTCCAAATGATTTATGGAGCAGATTGGAAGTTTTATTTTGGAATAAGGAAGAATGCATGCAAAATGTTGACAAGATAGAGAATGTAGAAAAGCCATTGGAAGATAAATCATCTTAGTTTGAAGAGCCTTCTACACAAGCATCTACAAAAATTTGTATTCCATTAATTGAATATGATGTCTACTCCATTTCTTTTTTTTTTTTTAAATTCATGTGGAATATATATGGCATGCATCTCAGGAGTCACATGCAGACACTTTTCCATGCACAATGCGTGCCTCTCAAGAAACAAAAAGAGAACCAGGCACATCAGATTCCATTCTAGTATTTTCTAAGCCAAATTTCTAGAAACAAATTGGATATTTGAATTTGTCTCGAGAAAATATCCAATTTCAAAAAAACATTCGTCCAAAATGGAGTTCGGGAAGTGAAGTTATGATGGTTTTAAATTCAACAAAATTTCAGCATTTTTTCGGAAACGGTTGCACGGTTTTTAAATTTTTATCCAAACTTTATTTGGATATTTTTCATTACAAGAAGATAAAGTGGATATGTGTGGACATATCAATGGTGCATCTACTTCATCATATCCGTGCAGACATTACATCTTCAACAAAATCTTCAACGAGCACAAACTTGCACAATTATGAGGTCTTCTTGGAGTGAAAGACACAGTTGTCTAACAATTGTGGTTCTTCTTTTTACATACATTGTACCTTGAAGGGGGGTTTTTCCCATGAGGTTTTCCCTCTTTCCTCACTTTATTTTCAGTTTATCTTTTGTATTTGGGTACCTAACATGGCCTCATTGCTGGGACCCATTCTTTATTTTCACCATAGTGATGTTCAGGGGGGGTGTTGGAGTTACTTCACACACACCTAGGATTTATTTTTCCTAAGGTTTTTCCTTGATTATTAGTCATAATTAGTGATTATCCAGTATCCTATATTTTAGGGGAGAATATTCCACCTAGAGAATATTCTCTTTCAGTTGACACTTCAATTTGACTAATTGAGTTGAGTTAAGATGTTGCAATGGTTCTGCCACCATGAAACATTGGGATAATCACCATGCTAATTCAAAATTGCCTTGGTATCATCACCAGACTGGCACATTAACCTTGATTCCCTAAGTTAACTCATCACTACTCTTTTTTCAATCAGTTAATTGAAGACTAGTTGACTAGTTAACTTAACTAGGTGACAGTTCACTGTCGTCACTGCCTGAGAGACTAGACTAGGTGACAGGTTACTCCCATAAGTGTTGGTGTGTGTCTATATAACTCTAGATGACCACTATGGCTCATTATTTACTCATCTATCCTATACCTATTGTAAATTATTCACTCTTTGAGTGTGGAATACGATTAATGACAATTCTTTCATACTTTCTCTCGTTCTTCTTCTTTCTCAAATTCTCTCTGCGAATGTGTGTATTATTTATTAGCTAGATCTATTATGTGTAGGTTCAACACATTTTCAGCCTGCCCCTAGGGGATCCTTATCTTGGTCATAGACTAGGACAAGTTCACCTTCATAAAAAATCCAAGGACGAATGGACCGATCCTACTAACACTTGACTTTTTGTTTGTGAGCCTCATTGGCCAAGGATGCATCCTGATGCTGCTCATCGACCTACTCAAGATACAATAAATGATCTTCAAGAGGTGAATTGTTTGGAAATAACTATATTTCCAACTTTAAAGGTGGTATCTAGCACTCTATAGGCAAGACTGCTTCCAGCCCATAAACGAGTTTAAAAGGTGAGAAATCGATTGCATTCTTAACAGATGTTCAGTAGGCCCATAATGTCGAGTACAACGTCAAATGACAATTTGACTTGGCCAAATTGATCATTCATTGTAGAATAGTCTTAAGGGACTTATTCACAGCTTCCACCTGACCATTCACGTGTGGGTAGTAGGGTCACGAATGTTCCTTCCTCAACCTAAGTGGCGTTAACTCAAACATCATTTTATTCTGAAAGTGACTTCCATGGTCAGTGACAATCTCTCTCAGGATGTCGAACCTTGCTATTATCTGGTTAAACAAAAAGAGAATTCTTTTCTTGCCATCATCTTTAAATGTTGGCATAGCCTCAACCCACTTCATGAAGTAATATACTGCTACGATGATATAATGGTGCCCCCTTGCTGAAGGGGGGTTGCATGTAGTGTAATCAATCCCCCACTTGGTGAAGGGACCAACTGTGATGACGGGAAACATTGGAGTGGGGTGTGCCCTCATCTTCTAAGAGAATATGTGACACAAGTGGCACTTCTTGACCGATTCAACACAATCTTTGATTAATTTCGGCCAAAAGTAATCGGCTCGTAGAATCTTTTGGGTTGTTGTCAACCCAGACAAGTGACTTCCACATGCTCCAGTGTGGAAATCGTTAAGCATGATTTCCTCTTCTTCATGAGTGAGACACTGGTGAAGGATGCAATCTACACCTCGATCATACAGAGTGTCCTCAAGTATGAGATAGTTCTTGGCCTGATGGCATATACAACGATGCTCATCATGAAAAGAAGAGGTGGGGCACTCCAAAGTCTGGAGATAGACTAGTATATCTTCATACCAGGGGTCCGAAGACACGATAAAAAACATGTCTCCTTTAATAGGAGACTCCTCAGGTATAACATCACCTGATTCAACCGGAAGTTTCAAGATGAGTTCCGCAAAGACCAATGAATTTTTGGATTTCACCGAAACAAAATCCAAGTCAAATTCTTGGAGGATAACTATCCACCTACTAATATTTCCGGCAATTACACATCGTGTCAACATGTATTGAAATGGATTCACAACAACAATGATGATGGTCTTGCGAAACAAGATATAATGACGGAACTGTTGGACAACATGAATTGCTGCCAACACAAATTTTTCAACGTGGGAATAATAGAGTTCTGGTCCAACTAGGCCTCGACTCAAGTAATAAATCACATATTCTTCGAGAAAATCATCCTCCTGAACTAAGACCATACTAATGGTCGACTCCGCAGTGACCAAGTACAATAATAAATCATTATTATAATTGGTTGGTCGAAGCAGAGGGGCATACGTGAGGGCGTGTTTCAACACTTCAAAAGAGCATTGAGCGGCTTGACATCCTAATGAAAAGGAACATCCTTATTTAGTAAACTCATGAAGCCCTTTTTGATATCGGCATAGTTTGTGATGAAATGTCGTAAAAAGTTCTCTTTTCCCTGTAAACTCTGAAGCTGAGGGATTGTGCATGGGGGAGGAAACTGAACTATCACCTCAACCTTTAGAGGATCAACCATGATCTCTATTATCGAAACTATGAGACCTAGTAGACGACCCGATGTTACACAAAAATGACATTTGTTTGGATTCAAGCAAATCCGGTAGTAGTGACATAATTCAAATATAAGTCCGAGGTGTGTGGGATGATCAACTCTCTTTCAATATCATGATGCTAAATCATCAAGATAAGTCTCGACTATGTGTTTGAGATCGTGGAAAGAAAAAGACATGGCCTGCTGAAAATTAGCTCCATCATTTTTCAGACCAAAAGGCATCTTCTGAGAAGTGAATGTACCCCATGGACAATTGAAAGTGGTTTTGTGTTGGTCTTCGGGTTTGATCTGTATCTGATTGTATCACAAAAAACCATCCATGAAAGAAAATACCTTGCAACCTAGGCATTCATTGACTATCTGGTCAATAAATGGCGTGGGGAAATTATCCTTTAGACAGGCCTTGTTGAAATCACGGAAGTCTGTACATACACAAATCATACCCTATTTTTTGTTGACTGGAACGGTATTTGACACCCATAGAGTCAATTGGATGGGGTAGATGAAACCATCCTTAAGCAGTTTCTCTACTTCAACATTAATAACTGCTTCTTTCTTAGGATTAACCAAACAAAGCTTCTGCCAGACCGACTTAGCGTCAGGATATGTCATGATTTCATGTTCAACAATTCTTGGATCTATGCCTTGAATTTCCTCGTAAGAATAGGAAAACACGTCGCAAAATTCTTTAAATAAATCATTGTAGATTCAAATATCCTCGGGGGAGCAGTCCGCTCTAACAAATACATTCTCCATGACACCAGGGGTTCTAGAAATATCAATAAGTATAGTTTTAGTGATGGTTGTCATATTTCCTTCAACGTAAACTGCGTGTGTAGCCAAAGGATTGATAGGACAAGACCTATCTCCAGTCATAGTCAAAGTGAATTCACCTACTTAAATTCTTCTTAAATCTGGGAGGAAATAAGATCTGTGATGGAGATCACCCCAGGGTCTGTCCAGACTAGTCATTGCCTCAATAGTCACCTCATCTAAGGGAAATACTAAGTCTAAAGAATCAGTATCGACGAGGGAACCTTGAGCCCAAATAGGCTCGAGAACTGGATCTAACTCCTATGCGGGAGTCAGATTGGGATCGGTGGAATATTACTTGTGTTAGCGTCGGAAGTCACTCTTGGATTGCAGCAGGAGCAGAGCCCGACACCCATCAGTTTAATGTCATGATTTGTTTATAAAGGGATGATCAAATGGAAGGAAACTCCGAACAATATCGTCTCAACTCTGAAACTAGGCCAGGTATGCATGGGCAAGTGAGGTCTTAGATAAAATTCAAACAATGAGTTGTAATAAGGGTGAGCAGGGGGAAGACTTGTATGAGAAGAGTGCAAGGGTATGTCATAAACATCAAGTTTATAATAGACTGAAGAAGAAAGCATCCAAACACAAGATCCTCTTACATTCAAACATAGAAGACCAGAGAATACAATAATGTAACAACAAATCATTTATCATAACATAACTGCAACAATTCATGCGAATCATTCGATCATGAACTCTCTGGTATGAGACAAAAACATAGACGGAGTAAGAAAACTATTTGTCATAAAACAAGAAATCTCAGATACAGATGAACAACTAGGAAACTAGAATGGTTGTTGAAACTTTACAGTCGGGAGCTTTGATCTACCATCGTTAGATACAAAAATGGTGAAAACGCCTACATATACTTGAAACAACAACAACAACAAAATTGAGACGTTGCATTAAAACTTTGTGTTTGCATGGATTCTGACAATCTGCACCTGCAGTCTCTGAATGATTGTTCACCTATGGCAGACGCAACCGAACTCTTGACAGTTTCGTGGGTGAATTGACGTGCCATTAATTTGTCGCCAGACTTTCCCATTATGGCGAAGGCGATGTCTAACCACCACCAACTACCTGAATAACTACTTCATTGGGATTGAAGATGGCTCGGCCAACTCAGCACCTTTGGGACGTGGAAGACCCTTAGCACTGCCACCTGGATTAGCTGAACGGCCTGATGAATAGGCAAAGAGGCCAGCGCGAAGGATGGGGTGCATAACAGGAGTGGTGGCATCAAAACTATGAGGGTGAGATATGAAGTGATGAGGTGTGAGAGAAGTTACAGGGGAAGACACGCGGCAGAAGGAAATAAGCGGAGGGGGCAGGAGATGAGATGTAATGGGCATGTTTTAGTGTGAGGCTGACGTGGAAGGGGAGCAGGACACATGGCGGGAGGTGAGTGGATGATAAGATGGGAAGGGGACCATACGGACCAGAAGAGGGGAGATGGACAGATGTCGGAGGATGAGGAAGGGGCTAAAGGGAGAGAGCCTCATCGCACGGTCAGGTGGAGAATAGATGGCAAGGGAGGGGGCCCCCATGCTGATTAAACATAGAAAGATAGAGGATGTTTGGATTTCCTGTGCGTCGTTGATCTGGGTTCTCCAATCGCAGTCGTTGGAGAGATGCGTCTTCGATTCCGGACCCCTCCCCTTCGCTTAAAGGTAGAAAGGCAGGGGGGGTTCGGAATCACCCTGCGTGTTGTTGATCCGAGCACTTTGATCATAGCCATTGAAGAAGTGCGCCCTCGATTTCGGACCCCCCCCCTTCGCTTAAAGGTAGAAAGGCGGGGGGGCTCCGGAATCCTTTGTGCGTCGTTGATCTGGGCATGCGAATTTCTGTCGTCCAAACTTGCTTGCCGCTTACTACAGGTGCATTTTGATTCTGGGACTTAGGGTAAGTGGGTTTTTAACCCACTCTTTTGCATTCTAACCCACCATACAAGAAATGTCACTAACATTAGGCTCCATGGGGGATAGAGTCGTCCCTGTGATGCTCTAAGGACTCTTTTTGTAGATTCAGTGCCTTGTTGTTGGTCTATGGAGTCATTTATTAAGATGAAAACAAAAACAATATTTACAAAAACAAAAGAGCCAACTGCGGCTCACAAAAAACATTCCTTCAGGAAATGCCCATTTATTGGGCCATTAAAAACTTCTTTGCCTTCCAAATCCTGCAACCTGTAAGTGTTGTTTGAAAATACTTTAGATATCTTGAAAGGCCCAAACTAGAGGGCATCAAACTTATTGTGCGTTCCCCGTTCCTCCCTGGGTGCATCCCATTTGAGCACCAGATCACCCAGCTCGAAATATTTCCTTTTGCTCTTCCTATCAAAATCCTGCTTGCTCTTCTGCTGGTGATTATAGGCCCTGTCCATGACCTGTTCTCTGATCTGCTGCACTTCCACCATATGATGAATCCTTCTGACCATATGGTTAGTTTCTCCTTCAAGGTCCTGAAGGAATTTCGCCACAAATAAGGCGAGCTGAGTAGGGAAAATGACCTCTATTCCGTAAACCAGTTGGAAGGGTGAGATGCCTAGTGATTTCTTTGTTGTCACCCAATCAGCCCATAGAGAAAATTTGAGTTTTGAGTCCCAGGCCCTTTTATTGTCCTCCAGTAGCTTCTTGATGAGCTTGATCAGACTTTTATTGGAGGACTCTACCAGTCTGTTTCCTTGAGGATAATAGGGAGTAGAGTGAATTAGTGAAATCTCAAACTGTTCACAGAACTTGACTAGAGGCTCAGACCTGAAGGGGGCGGCGTTGTCAGTGACAATTTTGCTGGGACAGCCAAATCTAGCTATGATATCTTCCAGGAAGCTGATAATTACCTTGTGAGAAGTCCTCCTGGTGGGGATGGCTTCTATCCATTTGGTGAAATAATATGTCGCAGTCAGGATCCATCTATGCTGTCCACTTGAGGGAGGATGAATTTCTCCGATGAAGTCCAATCCCCACTGCTGAAAGGGTGCCGAAACTACTATAGGCTTTAATGGCAGAGATTTGAGCTGCTGCTTTCCTGAGAACTTTTGGCATTTGATGCAAGTTCTGATTTCTTTGCAGACATCAGGGAATAAAGTGGGCCAGTAGTATCCAGCCCGGAGGATCTTATGAGTCGTGGTCTTCCAGAAATGATGACCTATGCAGAGACCGCTATGGAAATGAAACATCACCTTCTGGGCTTGCTACGGGTCCAGACACCTTAAAAATACCCCTAGGGGGTCCTTCCAATACAAGGCTTGGTCAATGAGGCAATATCTGACTACTTTGAGCCTTAAATCTCTGGCCTTACTTTTTCCCAATCCATCAGGAGGCTTCAATTCTTGCAGAAAATACAAGATATCCTTGTACCGGGTGCATGTTGCTAGTGATAAGGTACCCTGGAAATGCTTGTTGGATGGCTCATCTTGCTCATTGATGAAGTTAATTCCCAAGGTTTTGCAATTGGACTCAACCAATAGCTTGGCCAAACCCTGCCCCTTTATTAACTTGGTGGGCTTGATCTCCAGATCAAATTCTAGGATCTTGGCAATCCACTTACCTCTTCTTCCATCTATGTCAAGCTGTATAAGAATATCCTTCACAGAGGCTGAAGGAACATATGCAGTGATCCTCGAGTGCAAGACATAGACTCTGAAATCTTTGAGAGCTTTCACCAGGGCATAGGCCTGCTTCTCCATGATCTCATACTGGAGTTCTACATCGCTCAATGAATTGCTGTAGAAGGCAATAGGTTGCTCTCGCCCTTGCTCATTTTTCTGCAACAAGACCGCTGCTACTGTATCACAAGAAGCAAAGGAAAAAATCAGGAAATCTTTGGAATAGTCAGGACTGATCATCACAGGTGCCTCAGTCAATGCCCTTTTTATTTGGATAAAATATTCCCTGGGTTCAGTGGTCCATTTAAATTCATTTCCCTTCCTAAGCATGGTTGTGATGTGTCTCACCAGCTCAGCAAAATTTGAGACGAATCTCCTCAAAAAATTAATCTTCCCCAAAAATTCCTGAACCTCCTTCTTAGATCCGGGAAGTGACAGGGTCCAAATTTCTTCTACCTTGCTAAGATCAATATTCACTCCCTCTACTGATACTATGTGGCCTAATAACTTCCCCTCCTTCATAGAAAACAAAGATTTCTTGGGGTTCAGGGATAAGACAAACCTCCGACACTTCAAGAAAAATTTCTTCAAGTGGCAGCAGTGCTCCTTGTCTGTCTTGGAGAAGATCGTGATGTCATCCGGATAAATTACTACAAACTAGTCCTTCTCTCCAATGAATTCTATGTCCATGGCTCGCTGAAATGTTGCTCCTGCATTCATCAATCCAAAAGGCATTTTGGCATACATGAATGTGCCCCAAGGAGTGATGAAGGCCATTTTTTCCATGTCCTCAGGCATGACTGATATTTGATTATAACCAGAAAAGCCATCAATCATGGATATTCTAGATGCACCAGTGACCTTCTGCAATATGTGTTCCATGTTGGGTAGGGGGTAATTGTCTTTCCTTGAGCTCCTGTTCAGGTTCCTGAAATCAACACAGAGTCTGATTTCCCCACTTTTCTTTCTCACTGGGACCAAATTGGCTACCCACTCAGAATACCTCAAGGGGACAATGATTTGGGCATCTAGCAATTTCTTAACTTCTTTCTCCATGACTGGTAGCAACATGGGATTTATCCATCTCAGCTTCTACCTGAATGGCTTAGCCTCCTCTTTCAGTGGGATCTTATGTTGAATGAAAGATGTGTCATAAGTCTTGAGGTCCTCATAGGCCCATGCAAACACATCAACAAACTCTCTCAGCAACTCAGCATATCTAGACCTTTGTTCCCCGGTCAAACTTCTTGACAACTTGACAAACTTGGGCTCCTCTAGTGTGCCAATGTTGCACTCAGATGTGTCAGCATCATCACCTAAAATTCTACCCTTTACTGCCACATTGTTCCCATCGAATAATATTTCTAACGGGACTAGTCCTCTCGGGATGTAATTGCTCGGTAGTTGAATAATCTGATGATTAGCGATTTTATTTAAAAGTACCCCAGGGTGAGGGTCCCCTTCCATGTCAGGATCTCTGTCAATGTGCAATGCAGAAAAATCATCAACAGATTGGAGAAATGTTTCGATTTCCAAATCATCTTCAAATACCTTCCAATGCTTGAGATTGTCCGGTACAGAGGGTCTATATTTTATTTCAACATCAAATCTGACCATAAGCAGCATAGGAACTTCAAGCAAACTAGTTGTGACAGCTAAAAAGTCGATTGAAGCATTTTCCTCCCTTGGAATGAAAGAAATGTTAAAAGCCAAGAAGAAATTATCAACTAGGTCCCATACCTCGTTTCTGTAATTCTTGGGCTGAGGATGCTTGGCCTGATAAACATTTTTGACCTGCTGGATGATCAATTCTGCATCTCCAAATGCAGCCATCTCCTTTATTCCCATTTCTTTTGTAGCCCTCATACCCAGAACGAGAGCTTCATACTCTGCCACATTGTTGGTGATTTCTAATTCTAGCTTATATGACAGAGATATGGTCTCTTGACAGGGCGATATGAAAACCACTCCGGCGCCTGAACCTACGTTGAAGGAAGCTCCATCAAAGAACATATTCCAAACAGAGGTGGTTGGAGAAGGCATCTCCTGATTAAGAATGGGTTGTTTTCTGATCTGTAAAGAGGCCTTAGGAGTTTCAGTGATCTGTAACAAACTAGACCCTAAATCAGTGTCAAGTGCAAAGATGGGGTGATTAGTGGGGTTCGCTTCGTCACTGGCAATATAGGCTAGCTAGGCTTCTCTATACAACCTCCTGTGTTATCCTCCAAAAAATGGAATGGTGGCATATGTGAGATCCATCTATAACATTCCTCCCAGTCTCTTAATCCAAGACCTTGACAACAACATGCCAAACTTGGGGGGAACATCAGCTACCACAATGTCCATGACCACACTCTTCATGGGCGGCTGAAACAAAGAAACCACTAGGTCCTTGATGACTCCTAGACATTGCACCCTTCTCAAATCAAAAGAGTACAAATCAAGATAGGTCGTGGTCACCTCTAGTCCCAGTTCTTCCATGACTATCTTGGGCATAAGGTTATGGGAAGCTCCTGAATCCATGAGGAAATTATGCAACATGTTATCATGTATGTTCAAGGAGGTGTAGAAGGGAGGAGAGGAATCATCTCTGTCTTCTACCATGGGACCTAGGATGACAGCTGGCTTCTCATCTTGAAGGTTCACTGAGTCAGAGGGAGGCTGAGGGGACTCAGATTGTAGCAGCTTAGAGAGGGACCTTTTAAAATCTTCATTTTTAACTAGCTCAGAGATGGGGACAGGAATCCTAATCTTCTGAATTTCATGCTCAAAATTAAAAGAGGAAAAAGGCTTGGGAGCTTCCCTTACCTCAATGACAGGTTCTTTAGCTTCTGGCAAAGTACTCTGAGTTCTCTTTTCTTTAGTCGTGGTTACTGCACTTTTAATAGGCTTATCTGCTATGAGGGGCTAGTCTTGGCTGTCAAAGTCTCCTTCTTTCTTTCTTGACCTGAGATTGTATCGGTTAGAAGTATGGCCGGCCCTCTCTCCCTTACCTAACTCATGGATTTGAGCATTCATTAGGGACTTTTTATAGGCAGACTGAGTCAAATGGAGAAAAGGAGGAGCCTCTTCAACACAATGAATTTCGGGGTTGAACTCGTCTATCTCTTCTCCTTCTTCATGAGTAAATAGGTTATTTTGGAGGGGGGTTTGAATCCTTTGGTCCTCTCTGTATTTTCCCCTTTGTTCTCTTGGGAAGGCCTGTGGTCCATTGTTATTAGGCCTCCTAAAACCTCTATTATCATCATTTAGGGGATTTATGTACATGGGCTTCCCTTCTAACTCCCACCTCTCCATCCTGGCAGAGAGTGATTTTAATACTCTAGATGTCTCATCAGTCTGATGGGGCATGGGAGAGGAACTAGATGGGGAGGCTTCAGGATTTTTCTTAGATAGGTTTCTATCAACAACGTTCCTAAGTCGGTCAACAGCCAATATGTTAGATTCTACTTCCATAGCTGCATCCTGCATGTGGGACAAGGTAGTAGCTCTTCTCTCTCAACAGTAGGCAGAAATCATGATCAAATGTGCTAGCATAAGTGATCTTAGCTGAGGCTTCCGAAGGCTTTATCTCAGTGGGAATTTTATTATACATTTTGTTTAATCTCTTGGAGAAGTCAGAGACAGACTCTCCTTCTTTTCTCTTCAAAGATCCAAACTCTGCCATATAATACATGAAATCCTTTTTGTCTCCCCACTGTCTCAAAAAGGAATTATCTAGAGCTTCGATCCCATCAATAGATCCAGGAGGCAGGGCCTTGAACCATTTTATAGCTTCGCCTTGGAGGCTATGGACAAAAATCTTCATCCATACGTCTACATGCATGATGAAATTATCATTTGTGAAATTGTAAAAGGCTTCTAGGTGTTCATTTGCAGTTACGTCCCCTTCACCCATGAACTTGGGTAGTTGCTTGAGGTAACCATCTACCAGGAAGGCATTGAGGGGCTGAGGTAACACAAGGGGAGCATACCTCATGGCTATAATAGCCTCCATCCTGGTCATAGGGGGATTAGCACCAGCCATGGGAGTATTAGGTAGAGGAGAGCTTGGATGAGAAGGAGTGTGAATAGGAGGTACCAGAAAAGGGTTCCCTGAAGGAGAGGGAGACAACGGGGAAAACATAGAGAGAGATAAGGGACTTGAATTTGCAGATGTTTCTCCCTGTGCAGTAGTAGTAATAAAAAGAGAGGTGGTGAAACCTTCTGAGGCCCGAGGTCTGTGCTAAGGCACAACTTCCAGGGAGGGAGGAGTGACAAGGATCTCTCTTTCTGATACCATACCAGGAGGAGAAAACTCAGCAGGAACACTCCCAAAATTCAGAAAATGGGAAACCTCAGAGAAATGATGGCTAGGAAGCTAAGAACAAGAAAATGGAGTTTTTACTGAAGGAGGTGGGGAAATACCTGGTTCGGTGGTGAAGATTTCTCCTTGAGAGGGCTTCCCCTTTCTGATAATCACCTCTGGATTTTCTTCAGGCATGGCCAGAGGAAGCTGTGGATGGGACCGTGTGTGTCTACCGCTGGAAGCCACAACTAACCCAACAAGTTCGCCACAATGGAGTCATCACAATGGAGTCGCTAGGTGCACAGTATAAATATCAATAGTTTTGATATCTGATGCACCTTCAGAATCAGTTGATCATTGTCATTCAATCCCGGGGAAAATATTCAACTTCGTCCCCAGCAACAACGCCAGAAATGTTAGCATCGGAAGTCACTCTTGGATTGAAGCAGGAGCAGAGCCCGACACCCATCAGTTTAATGTCACGATTTTTTTATAAATGGATGATCAAATGGAAGGAAACTCAGAACAATATCGTATCAACTCTGAAACTAGGCCAGGCATGCATGGGCAAGTGAGGTCTTAGATAAAATTCAAACAGTGAATTGTAATAAGGGTGAGAAGGGGGAAGACTTGTATGAGAAGAGTGCAAGGGTCTGTCATAAACATCAGGTTTCTAACAGACTAAAGAAGAAAGCGTCCAAATGCAAGATCCTCTTACATTCAAACACAGAAGACTAGAGAATACAATAATGTAACAACAAATCCTTTATCATAACATAACTGGAACAATTCATGCGAATCATTCGATCATGAACTCTCTGGTATGAGACGAAAACATAGACGGAGTAAGAAAACTGTTTGTCATAAAACAAGAAATCTCAGATACAGATGCACAACCAGGAAAATAGAATGGTTGTTGAAATTTTACAGTCGGGAGCTTTGCTCTACCATCGATAAATACAAAAATGGCGAAAACGCCTACATATACTCGAAACAACAACAACAACAAAATCGAGACGCTACATTAAAACTTTGCATCTGCATGACTTCTGAAAATCTGCACCTGCAGTCTCTGAATGATCGTGCACCTATGGCAGACACAATCAAACTCTTGAAAGTTTCATGGGCGAATTGACGTGCCATTAATTCATCACCGAACTTTCCCATTATGGCGGAGGTGATGTCTAACCACCACCAACTACCTTAATAAATGCTTCATTGGGATTGAAGATGGCTTGGCCAACTCGGCACCTTTGGGACATGGAAGACCCTTAGCACTTCCACCTGGATTAGCTGAACGGCCTGATGAATAGGCGTAGAGGCCAGCGCGAAGGATGGGACGCATAACGGGAGTGGTGGCATCCAAACTATGAGGGTGAGATATGAAGTGATGAGGTGTGAGAGAGGTTACAGGGGAAGACACGCGGCGGAAGGAAATAAGCAGAGGGGGGCAGGAGATGAGATGTAATGGGCACGTTTCAGTGTGAGGCTAACATGGAAGGGGAGCGGGACACATGGTAGGAGGTGATTGGATGATAAGATGGGAAGGGGACCATACGGACCAGAAGAGGGGAGATGGACAGATGTCGGAGGATGAGGAAGGGGCTAAAGGGAGCAAGCCTCATCGCACGGTCAGGTGGAGAACATATGGCAAGATGACAAAATAAGGGAGGGGGGGGACCATGTTGATTAAACACATAAAGACAGAGGATGTATGGATTTCCTGTGCATCGTTGATCTGGGCACTCCAATCGCAGTCGTTGGAGAGATGTGTCTTCGATTCCGAACCCCCCCCCCCTTCGCTTAAAGGTAGAAAGGCGGGGGGGGTCCAGAATTACCCTGCGCACCGTTGATCGGGGTGCTTCGATTGCAGCCGTT
>ML788019.1:556207-586827 GCA_009831015.1 Picea engelmannii | reverse complement strand
AGAAAGGTGGGGGGGCTCCAGAATACTTTGTGTGTCATTGATCCGGGCGCGTGAATTTCTGCCGTCCAAACTTGCCTGCCACTTACTACAGGCGCATTTTGATTCTGGGACTTAGGGTAAGTGGGTTTTTAACCCACTCTTTTGAATTCTAACCCACCATACAAGAAATGTCACTAACAACTGAACTATAGAGTACACAACCTCTGCCACGGACAAAGGCATGGCCATGCCATGGTGCCCTGTCCCTTCCATCGTGGCTGATGGGGAAGGAAGAGTCCACGGATCATCAAATTAAGTCATACGAAATGATGAGACTTGAAAATTTTCAACCTTAGGATGGTTAGGGACAACTGATATGAATTTAACGTCGCTGGAAGGAGGTGGGTAATCGAAAGTACCCATCAAAGTTGGGCACAAACCAACCCCTATGTTGACGATGTCGAGTTGAGGGTTATCAATCATCGGGACCTTGGATGCCCCCGATGAAGGGTCAAGACGGGAGAAGGACAACTGATCAATGGATATGATCCGACCCTCATGTGGAAACAACAAGACCCAAAAAACTGTAGTGACCATTGCATGCATAACATAGGTCCAAATCCTTCCTAACAAGAGATTGTAGTCGAGAGACGCATTGACCACTTCAACCTCGATGCACACGATCTTCCCCCCTAACTGCATGGCGAAAGAGGGGATGATTCCATGTGGTCAGAACAAATGACCGTCGAAAGTGGTAAGAAGAGTAGGAGACAGAGACAAAACTGGTTGGCCAATGGCCTTCCAACACGCCAACGACATCACGCATGTTGAGGCGCCCTCATCAATCACCGTGCAAAAAATGTTTCGAGTAAAAGTTTTCATGGTGTAAGCCACTACTATCTAAAATGCCACATGGTAAGGGAGATGAGGTTTTAATTCGGTCGTATCAAACATGATCGTTCCCAGATTTCAAGTCTCAGCAGATCCTAAGGTAGATAATAGATCCTTTCTCTGGGAAGGGAAACTCTGTAGGACCTCCAAAGAAGAAGCTACACAAGGGGTTTGAGACAAATCCTCCACCACAGAGTAGTTTTGGGTGGCCCTTGTGTTTGGATTGTGGGAAGCTTTCTTGAACACACCTTTTGGGATGTGTGTCATTGTTTTTCCCAATGTCTTCTCAATCTCGAGAGGAAGAGGTTGGTCTTCGACTTCTTTACCCTTCTCAGAGGTGTTTGGAATTTCGTAGACATGTGTCCTAGTTTCTATATCAACATTACCTTTCATCATATACACATTCACGGATGAAGGATTACTCAAAGATGGAGAGGGTCCCTGACTACCCCCTTTCGCACTCGAAGAGGCTTGAGTTAAATTTTTCCCATGTGGAAATGGGTTTGTTAAAATGGCAGGCTACTGTTGTGCCAATAACTTCTTGGCCTCCGCAAGATGAGCGAACAGGTGAGTCATATGGTCTTCTTTGAAAAGATTACATGGATACTTCGACTTATTCTTTTCTGTGTTTCCCCCACCAACATTATTGGTAGGTTTCTTATACCCCTTACCCTTCTTTTGTTGTTTCTTTTTTCCATCAGGCTGTTGGGTGGCCTTTGGGTTTGTCGATTGCACACTGTGTACATCTGACATTTCAGTAGGGGGAGTGTTGCTCCTCTTTGATAACCTAAATGAGAAAAACAAAGGTGCTTACAAGCCTAGTTGGGTTATCTAGGAAAGACAATAGTGAATACAAAGGTTAGAAATACCAAGCATGTAATATAAACAAAAGACTAAGCTAAGAAGAATAACAAAAATTAAACTAGAGTGCATAAAGTCATTAGAACAAGAAACAAACAAGACTCATGCCACCAATGGAAAGGATTGTATTAGTGGAAAGAAAACACCAAAGAGAAAGTGAGACTTTGGGTCCCCTCTTCCTCCAAGGGAGGGCTCTTGAACCCCCAAGATTGAGCTCTTCTTACAACTAGCAAACTTGAAAGAAATGGTGAAATAATCCCAAGCTCATTCACTCAAGAGGTGATGTGAATAGCTGAAATGTAATGATGCTTGTATGCTCTTGACAAGGAAAGAGGATCCTCCAAGAGAATATAGGCAGCATAACAATACAAATGAATTCCTTGAAAATGTAGTGCACCCATGGCCACTTTTTATAGCATAGCTTTGAGGTATTATTCAACCAGCCTTTAGTGTGAACAAGGGGCTATTTAGGGCACCCTTAGGTCTTTGACCAGCCACCCAGCCGGATTTAGCCAAGATTTGGATGTCAAATCAACTTGGAAGCTGAACCAGAAGTGGGTGGGAATCCAACCAACATTATAAATGCATTGTTATGAGGTGTGCATGGATTTTAGCATCCACAGTCGCACCTTGGGTGCATGCACACTTTTCTTGCATTTTTGACTGGCGCACGTGTGCACGCCTCCTGTATATCCTTAGCGCATGCTGATTTTATAACTGGTTGTATAGTTTTGGACCTTTTTGGAAATTCATTTTTGGTAATGTTTGGTCCATGGGTGAACTAATAGTTGTTTGAAGATTCTAGATTCCTGTAATCATTTGCGGATGAAATTTCAGTGATAACAGATGCCTCCTGATGGATGAGGTTAGGAGAAAACGTATAGTTGAAATTAATCAATGTTTCTTCTACTGAGAGTACCATTGTAAGAAAGAGAGATAATGAGAGTGTCAAGAGTGACCCATTGGAGGGAGAAGGGAACCTGTAGAACCCAACCTTTCCTAAGGTGTAAAAAAGAAACTATGTACAAATAAGGCGGGCATGCCCCATGATCATGTTAGGTAACTCAAAAAAGTGTAATATAGTAACTGAAGTTGTATGTTGGTGTAGATGACTGCAACACCCTCATGGCATGTTAGTAATAGAAGAGGAAAATTTTGATGGTTAATAAGCTCTAAAAAGAGACGACGACACTTAGAGGAAGTGTCGAGGATTTGCAGGCATTGATGGCCTGACAATGTTCAGAGGTCTTCGAGAAATATAAAAAAAACTGCACTAGTCACAAAGTAAGACCCATCTGAACATGAAAAAGTGTTGACTTTGAATGTGGTGGGGGTCAATGAAATCTGAGAGCAATGATGGTTCTCTCAGTGCCATCCAAGACTTCTCTTTGTAAAGGAAATGAGAGTCAAGATATTGTCTCCCTACTGGAAATTGTGCTGATGTCGACAGAAAGGGAGACGTGACTTCGAGAAGTGGAGGGCTTCATGAAATCCACTTGGACAAAATCTAGAACTGATGAGTAACATAGATGAAGTCTAGGGGTAGTGAGAGTCAAGAATTCCTTTGGTTGGGGAGATATGTAAAGTGGAAACAACTGTGAAGCTGAATCTAGTGTCAGGGGGACAACTAGATGAGAGGAAATTGTGCCAGAGGCATGACAAGAATGGATAAACATAGAGAGAAAAAGGTGTATGGACTATAGGATACTCGGGGTTTATGGATAATGTCAAGAATTTCAGGAAGTGAGAAATGCCCCAACCAAGGGCGACAAGAGTTTCTTTGCCGGGAAAAGCAACGTTGTTAAAGGCAACACCAGAAAGCTATGAAAATATGATAAAAGGGTTTGTACAATTACAAAAAGAATAAAAAAAATAAGTTGGGATAACTGTGCAGATACAGAAATGGGTGCCCCAATGTAAGATTTCTTGGACTGATGATGGCGCAAGTTGCTTGGAAAACAAGTGGAGGGTTGGGGCCCCATAGGCAGGTTTTTGTATGGGGAAAATGTATGGAGGACAACTTGCAGATGGAAAAACTGGCGGTGGATGAAAATGGATGGTTAATGATACTGCAGAGGTGTAGTCAAAATAGAACCATGATGAAGTAATTTGGGAGTCCATTGGGTAGGCTAGAAAAATGAGGAGAAGGAGTATGTGGCTGATTCTCAACGTGAGGTAAGACTATCGGGACTCCCATTCCTAAAATGGTGAAAATAGAATGAGTGTCAAAGTGTCTGGGGGAACTATGAATGGGATGACTCATGTGGGTGAGGGTGCTACCAGGTGATAGTACTGAAATGTAGTGGAGGTGGCAGTACTGCAGATCCGGATATAAGGATTCTAGAGTCCAATATCAGAGGGTGTGATTGGGAAATGCATTTTGATATTCAGAGGGAATCACTACATGCCAGTATCGATAATATACCTGAAGGGAGATTGCTGAGATGTGATGATCAAGTACCTGCACACATAAAAAATGAATACCCGACATGAACGATATCTGAAGAGAAAGATCATATAGCAGTTATTCAATAATGTAAGAATGTGTACCTAAGCGTAATAGGAGAAACATGTCCCCCAGGGGATAAGGATGGAAAGTGGCCCAGGGAATGGAATAGTGTAGGTGATGGGATGTTGATCCCGTGACTGAAGACGGATCGAAAAGTGGACGTCTGGAGCTCCCGGAATGGAGTCTAGAAGTTTGGAAAAAAGGACTATATATAGTTGTAGGGCCCACAAAGCCACATCATTTGTACTTATTGTCTTATTGAGTGGACAAGAAATTGTAGAGGATATTTGGAGACTCTAGGAGATCGAGGCATTCGATTGAGGATTAGTAAGTTTCAAGTTAGTGGTCATATCGTCCTGCATAGAATTAGGTTTTCTATTTTGCGCAGGGTCTGTACGGAGGGCCGTACAGGATGGTTTTTTGGGGAGGTCCCTCTAGTGTGTGGGTGATTGAGAAACTTTTGCGCATGGGTATGCACTTGTAATTCAGTCATCCATAGATGAGGGCACCCAAAACAAGGAAAAAAAGCATGCATGGCCTGTGTGCCTGTGCAAAGTACAACAATGCGCCTCTGTAGGCATAACAGTTGTGCATGCATGCGCAACTGTGTAGTGAACAGGTGCGTGAGGATGCGCACTTGTATGGGAAACAGGAGCACATGAAGGAACCCTTGTATGGACAACATTCGTGCATGGGTGAATGAATGGGGGGTGAATAGGCATGCATGTGTGTGCGTCTGTGGGACAAAACAATTGCGCCTTTGAGGCAAAGCTGAAGGGTGTGAAAACTTATCTTTGTGGAGATTAGGATGTTTTTATGGGTTGTGATGGCTAATCAAGTGTTTTCTTATGCGGATGCAGGTGATCATTCAATCGATGTCGGTGCATTAGAGGGAGGGAGACTAGTCATGCCTGAGGGAGGCAGTGAGGGATGAGGAGCCAAGGGTCTGGGACACTTTAGCAGCCTGTGGGCTATTGAAGTTTTTTGAGTGTTTTCTCATGTGGGCACAAGATTACTTACTGTAGTTCTTGATTAGGATGTGGAGTCAATATCTACATTGTTTCATGGTGCAGGGTCAACAACTGGCCTTCATTGTGGTGGAGGATATCTACTTTTTGACTGGGCTCTCTTTTCAGGGAACCCTATTACCTTTGGATCCCGCAGTACCCAGGGATGGGCAGTTGGTTGTCTTAGCCCGGAGATATTGTTCGGGGGAGGAATTTATGTTGGGCTCCATGGTGAGAATTGGGGCGATGGATGCCCTTGTTCATCGTTGCGTGGAAGCGATGATCATGATATTTTATGGTTCTCTTCTGACTCAACGGATTAGTGGGTGTCAACTGAGGATCACAGAGAGGGCACTGGCAGGACTGAATTTTTCCTGGGGCTTGATGCTCCATGCCAAGATGGTAGGGCATATTGACAGGTGTCGTGCGTCTGACTCAGGTTATTTTTCCTTTGGGTCCATATTGGTTGCATGGTTTTTGGAGAGGGTGTCGATGTTGCACCCTAGAGTACTTTTGAGCATACCTGGTGTGCGAGAGCCACAACTAAGGTGGTGGGAGATGATCTTGGTTCATCATGGTGGTGGGGAGAGAGGCCATTATTTCACAATACCCATATTATATTACAATACCCATATTGTGGGGTGGACTTTCGGGACGATCCAGAGATGGTGTTACCTCCAGGAGAGGTGTTCAACCACAGAGGCATGATGTGATTTTTGATTTTTTGATCATTAGATAGTATTACATGTGTATTATGTATAGATGGACACTAATGCTATCATTTGTTTGTTGTATGTGCAGATGTGGGACCTCGCGACTGTGAGTTTGAGTTGGTTCGAGCGTTGTCTCATCAAGGGCTAGTGAGACCTCCAAGGAGAGAGACACGGGCAGGAGAGCGATGATGGCGTGATGACGCTGGGGCGAGGATCACTAAGGATGAGAGAGATGCCAGGCGACACCGTTTTGATGACCCCAGTGAAAGGACATTGCATGCTCCTCCAGAAGAGGCTGAGGGAGAGTTTTAGGATGTTCACCACCACTTGGAGGCAATGCTACAGGGAGTGCCAGAGGGCATGTGGTCACGGATCCTGGATGAGGGAGTCTTGGAGCAGTGCATGGGTGTTCCTCTAGCGTGGAATATTGTGGTTCGGAGGGCGGCTGTAGTGGGGGCGGTGATGACAGGGAGACTGACTCTAGGACCTGAGGGACCCCTAGCTGGTGGGTCCCCTCCTCTAGAGAGAGGGCCAGGTGGTGGAGTGCTAGAGGCGCCATGACTGTGCCTATATATATATATATATATATTGTACCTATATAGGCTGGTGAGCCTATGTTGTATATGGTGAGGTGGCACCATTTTTGTATCTATAAGGGTGAGGTGGTTCACCTACCTATAGATAATGTACTTGATGTACTTTTTGTAAACATTGATGATACATTGACCAATTATATATATAGATGGATATAAATTTTTGGGATCTTTGTGGTGTTCATATGTGCATATGTTTTTTAGTGTTTTTTTATGAGGTCCAATCTATATGTTGTGATAGATGGTTTGCTGATTTATGTATGCATACTGGTATTTTGATGTGATAAAGACAATCTAACACTTGGTTATCCATGTTATCTACTATTTGATTAAATTGTCTTGGAATGTGTGTAAATGTGATGGAATCAAAATGTCAAGATAAAAGTCTAACTTGCAAGTATTGGTGGAAGAGGCAAGGATCGTGAACATGGTACACATTATTGAGATGGAGGACAACTAGCTAGGAATCTAGTAAAACGCTAAGGTGACGAATATTGCGATGATTGGCCATGGCGAGGAGGTCGATGACGACTGTGTACTCTTCTTGGTTATTGGTTGCTGAACCCAAACATATGCCGCTGGAGTGGAGTATCTCATGCAATGGTGAATAGAGGGCCCAAGCGGCCGAAGCGAGATTTTGTGTCCAACGGCTAGCTCCGTCAACGTAACCAATGTGGTAGACCAATGGAGAAGGCATATTTCAATAACATGAATGATAGATTAGACGTGAGGTCATAAGAAAAAAAGATTAAAAACTCTACAAAAGATGTACAAAAAGAAAAATCCTAGTGTGGAATGGCTACGCTCAGGCATAAAATTTCTTTAAGTACAACCCGTTAATGGGTTCTTTGAGAGGGTGGCCTTTGGGAGAGGCTAGAATGTACACGCCTTTAGTGAGGCAATGCTAGATGATGTAAGTTCCATGCCATAGTGAATCGCATTTTTCATGGCCGAGGGTATCGTGAGTGATATCGTAAGCGAGGATGAGGTCTCCTTCGTTGAATGAGTGAAGGTTGACATGGCAATCGAAGGTGGCCTTCGACCATTTTTTGGTTGCCTCATTGTTCTGTAATGAAGATCGACGATATTCATCCAGGGACTCTAACTTCAAAAAATACTGCTCCATTGGAGTAGTGTCAGGTAATAGCTCAATAGTGGTGCGTAAGATGGGAATTTTACACTCGATGGGAAGAGTGGACTCGACCCCATGGACTAGATGAAATGGTATGAAACCAGTGGTAGTTTTGACTGTTGTGCGATAAGCCCATAGCGTGGAAAATAACATATGATGCCAATTGGTCTTATGTTTGTTAACCATGTGCTGCAACATGGTTTTGAGGACCTTGTTGACTGCTTCGACCTTCCCATTTGACTGAGGGTAGTATGGGGAGGCAAACTCATGGGAGAAGCCTAACCTAGATGAGATTTCGATGAAAATTTAATTCTCAAAATGTTTCCCGTGATCAGAGACTAGTTGTAGTGGTACTCCAAAGAGAGAAATTACTTGGTTAAAGAAAAAATACGTTGTAGTATCAACGGTGTTGTTGAAGGTAGGCATGGATTCATCCCACTTGGTGAAGTAATTGACTGTAATGATGATGTATTTGTGTCCATTGTTGGATGGAGGGTTGCAATTCATGAATTATATGCCCCATTTGCAAAAGGGGCCGGCAGTGATGACCGGGTGTAGAAGAGAAGGTGGTGCTTGTGCTTTGTTGGCATAAAGTTGACATTTGTCACATCACTTCACAGCATGGATTCAATGATGAAACAATGTAGGCCAAAAGTAACTAGTACGAATGTTTTTCTGAGTGGTGGATATCCTTGAGAGGTCGCCCCCGCAAGCGTCGTTGTGGCATTCATTCAAGGCTCAATCAGCCTCAATGATAGTCAAGCATCGATGGAGTACAGTGTCAACCCCTCACCGATACAAGACATCACTGATAATTAGGTAGAGTGGGGCTTGGTGATGAATAAGTCAGCGATCATCTCTAGAGAGGTGGTTTCTGAATTTTTGTGTTCGGAGGTAGACGAGAAGATCATCGTACCGAGGGTCATCTGAGGGGATGTAAAAAAGATTGTCATTGTGGAAGTCAGTATTGACGAGGGAATTGGTAGTATCAGATGGAAATGTCATGATAATTTTGGTGAGGATGAGGGATTTTTTACTCTTGGGTGTTGAAAATTCGAGGTCGTACTCCTGAAGGATGACGATCCATTGGGAAAATTTCCCGTTAATTTTCCGATGGCTAAGAATGTATTGCATGGGGTTGGAATCTACTATGACTTTGGTAGTTTGAAGAATAATGTAATGGTGCAGCTTCTAGACTGCGAGGAAAACTGCAAGGGATAGCTTCTCTTCGTTATTGTATTTCAAGGGTGTCCCTAAAATATTTTTACTGATGTAGTAAATTACATGTTCACAGTCGTAATCCCCTATTTGGACGAGAACTCCTGCTACTGAAACGACTGAGGCTGATATGCAGAGGATATAGTCGTGGTTATAGTCAGGTGGACTAATCAACGGGGTGTTGGAGAGGGCCGCTTTAATATCATCAAAATAGGTTTGGGCATGTTCATCCTATTGGAATGGGATGTCATGACGAAGTAAGCGAAGGAAGCCATGTGCACGAGTAGCATAATCTGGAACAAAGTGTCGTAAAAAGTTATCTTTTCCTTGTAGGCTCTGCAGTTGGCATAAATTCTGAGGGGGTGGAATTTCTGTGATGGGTTGGACTTTGAGGGGGTCCACAATAATTCCATGTTGGGAAATGATGAACCCAAGGAGGCTCCCAGTAGTGATGCAGAACATGCACTTTAGGGGGTTCAAGCAGATGTTGTATTGACGAAAGCTTTGGAAGATAATTCATAAATCAGTGAGATACTGAGTGCGTTTCTTGGATCGAGCTATGAGTTCGTTCAAGTATGCGAGGATGATATGAGCCAGATCATGAAATATGTATGTTATGGCACATTAGAACGTAGCGCTGGAATTCTTGAGGCCGAAAGGCATGACATGGTATGCAAAAGTGCCCCAGGGGGTAGTAAATGTGGCTTTGTACTAATCGGCTGGGTGGATTTGGATTTGGTTGTAGCCAGAGAAATCATCCATGAAGGACAAAGCCTCATGACCTGTGCAATCATCGATACTTTGTTCGATGAAGGGTGTTGGAAAGTTGTCTTTGGGATAGTCATGATTGAGATCGCGAAAGTCTGTACAAACATGAATGGTGCCCTTTTTTTTATTAACAAGGACAGGGTTGGAGACCCATGACGTATAGGCAATGGGGTAGATGAACCCAGCAACGCATAATTTGTCGATCTCATATTTGATGGTTGTTTCTTTGGATGGGTGTAGCAAACGTTGTTTTTGGCGGACAGGTGTGATATCAGGCCAGGTGTTTATGGGATGTTCGACAATAGAGGGATCAAGGCCAGGCATCTCTGTGTATGACCAGGAAAAAATGTCTCGGTATTCTTGGAAGAGAACTTTGTAGGTGATGATTTGTTCAGGAGAGAATGCAATGCCAATGGTGATTTCCTTTATGACTCCAGTTTTGATGGAAATATTGGCCATATTTCCTTCTTCGAAAGCGTCGGGGGAAGGGATAAAGTTATTGAACCAATATATATGCCCTGGTGGGAGAAAATATTTGGTTTCGACTGCATATATGGGGTGTTGGTTAGGAGGCATGAAGGCTTCCCATGAAGTAAAGAGTGCTTTGTGGTGGAGCGCATCCCATGGGAAATCAGGGGTAGTTAACCCCTCGAGGATGTCTTCATCGCAGTGGAACTATTGTGAATATAGGGGATCTAGAGGAGTGACATCAGTGACTGTCATTGTGTCATTGTCTCCTGGTGGTAAATAAGCAGGGGGGTTGATTCAAGGGGATTGTGATGGTTCGCTCGACATAAACCAAATATTGAGATATTGTGAGTGAAAAATGATAGTCGGGTGTAAATTTTCCGTAGGAAAATGAACTGGAGAATTGGGGGGATTTGGGCGTAAATCCTTGTATAAATCATCTAAGAACCATGGAGTAGTAGGGAGTGTTTCAGGTGCAGGATAAATTATATGAAGAACCTCTGGTGATGGAATAGGGTTAATCACTGATTCTGTAGGGGGGGGGCAAGATTTTGAATCAGGGCCATTTGGCGTTGCCTGTATTCAATTATTATGGGACATTGGTATGTGAAACGATCTAATGATTCACAGAGAGAGAAAGGGCACCTCATATGTTCGTTGACTGAAGTCGTGACATAATGGATGTCAGTGACGTTTGTTGAGGATGAAGTAGATGGGGTGGGTTCTTGCTGAAAGATCTGGCGTACTGTTGTTAGCGTCTGTCGGAATTGAGGTAGCACTGGAAAATGGTGTGTATAATGGCCATATTATGAACAGATGGTCCAAGTGAATTTGGTTTGTAGTCCTTTGCTACTTGTGTTAGGGGAGGTATCGAAAGTACTTGATAAAGCGATGAGAGGTGATGGTGCTCGATTGAGTTGAATTAGATTGCGTAGCTTTGGTAGAGATGGGCATTTTTTGGTGGGGTGTTCATATTTATTGCATAGTGCGCAAGGAGGTTGTACACGTAGGGGTAGGGGAGTGGTGGGATATTTATTTTTTTGTCTTCCCCCAACTGTAGCAGTGGTGCTAGTGAGTGGGGGTGCTGGTGGTGCGGTGGGAATTGGTACTGGAATCTGCATCGGGATTCCTTTAGTTTGAGGAGGGAGGGATGGTTGAGGGACCATGGTTGGTGGATGTAGATACCATATTGGGATTTACAACACCATATTGGGAAGGATAAGCATTGCAGATACTTGGAAAGATTGTACGCCTGGTGGAGGGTAAAAGAAGGGGATTTGGGTAAGATATTGCGGGAGTGTCTCCCAAACTGGGATGTGGTCTTGGGGTAAGGTGAAATCAGGAATAGGTGAAGCTGGGGGTTTTTCAAGTAATTTATGAGGAAGAAGTTCAGTGACTAGTGGGACGTCAGATATAAGAGAGGCCTCATTGGGAGGAAGGGTATCTCCGACTTCAGTTTCATTGGATGAGATGACACATACCTGATTGGAGCGATGAATGAGTGGTGGTGCTCCATGGTATGTCCCTAGAAAGGATGGGTCTTTGAAAATTCTGGGGGCCATCTCGATGAGTGGGTAAGTATCGGGATTAGTGTGGATGAAAGGGAGGATGTTATTGATGTTGGCAGAAGGTTTAGGCTCATAATGTGAAACCTGATCAATGGTGATGATCTTCCCATTATGAGGGAACATCATGGTTCGAAATACAGAAGATCAAACTGCCTTCATAGAATACATGTATCTATGACCGAACAAGATATTGTAATTGAGTGGGGCATCGATAACCTCAATGTCAATAAGAATGGTTTTTCCCCTGAGTTCAATGGGGACATTAGGGAAGATCCATTCAGGGGAAGATGGCCGTCCGTCATAAGCTCTTAAGGTAATGGAAAAAGGTATGATTTCGGAGGAACCCAGTTTCTGCCATACGGATTTGGACATGATGCATTTGGATGCACCTTCATCAATGATGCATCGATGAACTGTAATGTTCCAGATTTTAACCGGTATTTGAAAAGCGATGAGAGCAGGGAGAAGCAGTTCTCTTCTATCAAGATCAAATGTGATGAGTCGAGTATCAGCGGGGTTGACTTCCCCCAGGGAGAAAATAATGACTTCCGTTGAGTGGGACAAATTTGAAGGACTTCTAACACTGACATGGAAGCAGGCAATTATGCTAAGTCATTGACCAGATTGTAATTATGAGTCTCCCTAGCCTGAGGTTGTGGACATTCCTGCGCAATGGGATGCAAGGAATACGAAGGGGTGTTTTAGTATTAGGGTGAGGAATCATCAAAGGGGGTCTAGTTGTGATTGGGGGTGCTTCTGAGCTGGTGGGAGAAAACTCAAGGGGTGCACTGTATTGATGATTGCATGTTTGTAGAAGGAATTCTTCCTCACTGGTGAGGAGTATAGTGTGATCTGCAGGATTGCTTGGATTAGGGTACTATCCCATTTGTGGTGGGGTGGGTTGCATGTCTTGTTGGGTGTTCATCACCCCTTGGTGTGGAATGGGGTTTTGCAACACGGCTGGGGGTGGTTGTTGCACATATTGTTGTGGGGCCTACTGAGGGGTAGGTGATACTGGAGGATGTGGTCCATTTGTAGAGTATTTCATCCATTTAAAGTCAGCAATTTGGGGGGCAATGGTGAGTATAGTGACCAAACTCACCGCAAAGGGAACAAGGGAAGTTGGTTCGAAGGTTGTTTCTATTTTTCCCTTGGCATTTGTTATTATTTCCCCCTTGAGGGTGTTGGTTCCTTGGGTTCTGGTTGCCCCCAGTAGGTTGGTTTTTTTGGGGGTGATTTCCTCCTTTCTCTGGATTATTATTTTTCTAGTTTTTTCCTTTCTTTTTGGCATTATTCGATTGATGGGTCGGGTTGGCTGTATTCAGTTGTTCAAAATTTTAATATTTCTGAATGGGAGAAGGTTGAATAAAATTAACCCCAACATGTGGGTGTCCTTGTGGTGGAGCCATGGGTTGTGGAGGGCCAGGAAATGGAAAGTACAGATTATGTTGTGGAAGAGATCTGTAAGGTACATAGGAAGGCATGGCACTTTCACTAGTGCTTAGGGTATAAGCTGAGGTAGAGGGAGTACCAGAACTTGGTTGGGTAGGTGGGCGTATTGTGGGTGCCAACGGGGGTCCACTTATGGGTGGAGGAGGGGCAACAGGGTATGGTTGTTGATAAGGGGGTGGAGGATAATAAGGGATTCCTCCATACACCGATGGGTATTGAGGTGTGCCATACATAGGTGGTTGTTGGGGTTATGGATTGTGGTGTGTGGTGTTACCAATCAATCTATCTTTTGAGTGAGACATCCCAGGTTTGTCTTGGCCAAATGGCACTGGTCTCGGGAGGTCAAGTAGTACTATGTATAAGTATCCTAATTGGGAGTAGATGAGGTTGTATTTTTTAGCCTTGTTAATGGCGTATTCTTCTAATTGGGGGAAGGTGGAAGCCACATATTTACCGAGGAGGGAGACAAGTGATCTAAGGAACCAATCGAAGCATTGTTGTTTGGTGGTTTCTGCTTTGCACAAACTATGTCATCGATGCCACTCGTGAATGTGGTCAGCGATATGTGTGGCTAAGGTTTGTTTAAAATTATAGAGTAGTTCAAGACCATTGTCATGGCGAATTGGTAATTGAAAGAAGGTAAAAAATGCTTTGGCTAAGGATTCAAAAGTCACGTGGGATCCTGATTTTTTGTCTACATACCACTTGATTGATGGGCCAGTGAGTGTGCGTTGAAATAACCTTAGTCGAATGGAATCGTCCATGAGGTTGTTTGAAAAGAACCATAAATGGAAGGTCATGACATGGTTGGCAAGGTCATCTCCTGCCTTTCCTTCAAACTTAGGGATGTCTGAAGGTAGTTTGGTAGGCATTGCAGGCCATGTGGGGTTGTGCAATATAGGATCATTTGTGAGTTTTCTTAGATTTGGTATGTTTAGGGAATCCAAGTACGACATTTGACGTGGTGGTGGGGGATTAGTTCCAGCCATAGTGTGAGTGTTTTGTGTACCTAACCCTTGATGAGGACTAGGTGGGTTTGTACTTCCCCCTTGAGATGAAGTTGGCTTCCTGCTTCTGTGTAAAGGAGAGAGAGTGGATGGTTGACCTTGGGAAGTGGACCCAAGTAAAGTGGAACCAAGTAAAGATTATCTCAAGACAATAGCACTCATAGGGGTGTGAGAAGGTGAAGCTGATGAGGGGGAAAGACTAGGAATTTCCCCTAGGAGAGGAGGGAGATTTAGCAAGCATCTGTAACGACGGGGATTCTGTGGGTCCCCTATGATGTCCGACTAGCTGAGTGGATGTGTGTAAATGGTAATGAGAGCGAATGAACAAGAGTTTTTGCCACAATTTTTGGACCTTCACAATATATTTCACAATCCGATGTAATCACAAGGGCATCATACATAAAGTAATTTGATAAAGAAGCATATATGTGGGTAGGTGGGTTTTGTCCACGTGGGAAGACAAAGAAGTCAAATGTTCGTGTCCTAAAAGATGTAACTTCCTTCCTCTCAAATAGCACTAGACCTTCCAATAGCACTCGAAAGTCGGGTCTGAAGCCACCAGAAGAGGAACTAGTGAAGGATGAAATGATCAGTTATAATGAGGGGTAGAGGGGGCATATCCCAAAAAAGTTGGAGATACTTCCCAATAGCCACACAAAATCCCATCAAGGTGAAATTGAAACCCACAATTTCCACCTGGGTAGGTATCCTAGAATTTGGTCACTAGGTACCTCGATCAAAGTGTGGCATTTAGATTTTTGGCCTCTGAAATGGGTCACGGGCTGGATCCCATCCAAGAGGTGGGTGCTTCAAGGGGGGACGCACATAACAACTGGATCTCGGCCTTCAACCTTCACGGGTATCTCCCTGCCTTATGGTGTATGAAAACTTGACTTAGAGGATTTAAAGTTCCCTATTTGAAAACTTCTATTGTTTTCAATATGTGAGAGCGAGATAACAAGGAGTTATTTGGGTGCCTATCCCCGATATCCTACCTAGACTAAAACAATTCTTTTGGCACCTCCTGTGGAGGAAAACTTAGTGAGTTTTTAGAGATTTTTAGGTGTGTTTGTTTGAGATATTGGGGGTGTGAACCAACCTCGTTGAAATTAAGTGGGAGTGGATAGTCTCGTCAAGAAACAAGGGTGGGGCATTTCAGAATCCCATTGGAGGAAACTTGCTTTTACCTCCACAATTTCTAGACAAAACTATTTGAGTGATTAGTGAACTTTGTGTGTGAATAAGTGAAAGTGTGCCAATTTTAATAATTTAGGTGTGACCTTGCTGGATGTGGACTTCGCTTGGTCCTTACAAGTCTTGATTAACTAAGTTACTATATCTCATTGGTACAGCCTTGTGGAATTTTAAAGTCCCTAAGAAACTAGCATATGGACATGTGGGTCCTTACTATTCCTTTAACTACCTATTGTGATTTATTCTAAGAAAGATTTGAAACTATCCTAGATTGTGCACATGTAGGCATGTATGGGCCCGTTACAAAAACCTTTAAACTTCCCTAGTGATTTAGTCTAAGAAATTAAATGTCAACACTATCCTATCTTTGTAGCATGTGGGCATGTATGGGCCCTTACAATCTTAATATGTGTTTGAAAAATGAACTAAGAGGAGTCCCGAGAGGGGTTGTTGTCCTCTCCTAAATATTTTGTTTATTTAAGGGAGATGAAATCATCTCTGAACCTTTTTCTGATTCTCAAGATCGCTTTGGAGTGCGAGAGAAGAGCATACTCAACGATTGATATCCAATTTTTGGTCGCAATGAAAATTTTATATGTGATTAAAAAAATGATTCCAACTTATACTCTTAGTCAAAGCAAGCCATCCATGTGGCAAAAATGAAATAAAAAGAGGAAATAATTATTTTAACCCCCTAAGTGCCTATGTTTTGACTAATCCCTTTATATGGAGAGGGAATGTAAGTGTGGTGCAGATTACAATGTGCATGGAATCAATTTTAAGAAGGCTATGGGCCCTCCACGGATCACAAAAGGATTAGAACGTCTATTTTTTTGCACAGGTGCGCGGGTCTCAGAGTAGAAAGAGGCGTTGTGAGTGCCAATGCATGAACTGAAGGATATTTTTTGGCGCTGGTGCACAGAAGGCACTTAACAATATAGTGGTGTTGGCGCATGTGCGCTAAATACGCGCCCGTGTGTTAAAATATGTGCGCACTGTCTGTTACACGGTCGTGAAGATAATTTCGGATGAAATTCTCTCTGTTCAGTCTTGAATTTGTCTTTTTGCAGGTCGTCTTGGGCCAGTTATGGTCCCTGCAAGTTAAAGAAGCAAAAAGAAAAACTAAAATAACCCAAATGGGGTAGGAAATTGATACCTCTCCCCAGTGGAGTTGCCAATCTGTTGTGCCTCTTTGATCATCTAAATGCATAAAAACAGAGGTGCTTACAAGCCTAGTTGAGTTAGCTAGGCAAGACAACAATGACTGCAAATGTTATAAATACCAAGCATGTAATATAAACAAAATACTAATCTAAGAACAATAACATAAATTAAACTAGAGTGCATAGGGACATTAGAACAAGAAACAAACAAGACTCATGCCACCAATGGAAAGGATTGTATTAGTGGAAAGAAAACACCGAAGAGAAAGTGAGACTTTGGGTCCCCTATTCCTCCAAGGGAGGTCTCTTGAACCCCCAAGATTGAGATCTTACAACTAGAAAACTTGAAAGAAATGGTAAAAGAATCCCAAGCTCATTCACTCAAGAGGTGATGTGAATAACTCAAATGAAATGATGTTTGTATGCTCTTGACAAGGAAAGAGGATCCTCCAAGAGAATATAGATAGCATAACAATACAAATGAATTCCTTGAAAATGTAGTGCACCCATGGACTCTTTTTATAGAATAGCTTTGAGGTATTATTCAACCAGCCTTTAGTGTGAACAAGGGGATATTTAGGGCACCCTTAGGTCTTTGACCAGCCACCCAGCTGGATTCAGTTGAGATTTGGATGTCAAATCGACTTGGAAGCTGAACCAGAAGTGGGTGGGAATATGACAAACATCATAAATGCATCGTTCTGAGGTGTGTGTGGCTTTTAGCGTCCACAGTCATGCCTCATGCGCATACACGCTTTTCTGGCATTTTCAACTGGTGCACATGCACACACCTCTTGTATATCTTTAGCACATGATGATTTTATAACTGGTTGTATAGTTTTGGACCATTTTGGAAATGCATTTTTGGTAATTTTTGGTCCATGGGTGAACTAATAGTTGTTTGAAGATGATGGATTCCTGTAACCATTTGCGGATGAAATCTCAGTGATAACAGGGAGAAACCAAACAAGTGGTCTGGCTGGGCACTATCTGTTGTATTGACAATTGTTGTAATTGATTTGAAATATGATCAGTGGGATTTGTTTGCGTAAACCAACAATACCATCGACATGTGGTCCAAATCTCTATATGGTCTTGTCAAGTATCAACCGTGGTGCACCTGGAAAAATTTCATAAAGTAAACTAGACTGAGAGTAAATCAGTTCTAGTTGTTGAGCTCTCATTACCGCTTCTTCTTCTTAAAAGACCCTTGACGTTTCTATGTCTTTGGATAACTGAGGTACCAAAGACTTAAGGAACCAATCAAGTAGGAATGTTAGTGGGACTGGTACTTTTATCAAATTCTTTCGGTGTCTCCATTCTTGGATGTGATCTAAGATATGGTCTTCCTTTGACTGCTCAAATTTGGCCAGCAATTTAGTGTCGACATCGTATCTCACAGGTAATTGAAAATGGTTTAATAAAACCATTGCCAATTCACCAAAGGTAGAGTATCTTGAGCGGTCGAGCTCAATGCACCATTTCACAGCATTCTCAATGAGAGTGAGTTGAAACAAACACAACTGGATGATGTCGTCTCTCAATGAGTTGGACAAGAACCATAAATGGAAGGTAGTCACATGATCGCTTGGATCTTCATTAGACTTAGCTTGTAAATTTGGAATGTCCAAAGGAATATCGGTTGGCATAGGAGGCCAATTTGGATTGTGACACATGGGGTTGTTTAATAACCTTGTCAAGTCTAGCAAGTGAAAAATTGCCAAAAATGGTAATTTGGGTTGTTGATTATAACCAAGGAAAAATGAGCCTGGAGTTTGGTTGGCACCAGGTTGCGAGGAAAAGTTAGGCTGTTGGCCAGGGTTCTGCTAATAACCATGGCCATGACCAGCATATGGGTTATGCACTTGTTGAGATGTCATCGACTGACTCCCATAATAGAACATTGAAGGTTGGGCTTGCATTTCATTCCAAGGATTTTGGGAAGCGTTTCCCCCTGTTGATCCGACGGGCATAGGTCCTGAGCCTTGCCCGGGGTTCCATTGGATATGGAAGGGTTTTCCCTCGATCAGCATCCCTAATGAGGGAATTGATCCTTACCATGGATTCCAAGGTCCTTGTGAGGAAGGAATTCCTAAGTTTGCCCCCTTTGCAGGAATAGTACCCTGCATATAATTTTGTTGTCCATAACCGGGGTTGCCCCCGACCGAGATGGAACCTGGAAAGAATGTGTTGTTACCAAATGCACCGAACAAAGAGAATTGCAATGAACCTACTGGCATGTTGTAATAAATAATTCCTTGACTACCTACTCCAAACGAACTATAGTTTACGTTCGGCCCGACAGAGTACTGGTGAGAACCACCGATCGAAGGGGACGAAGGAGGTGTATGACCCCCTCTTTAAGGGAAAGTGTTATAGGGAGTTGAAGTTCCCCCCATGGATCCTTGCAGAGGAGCGTTCGAGCTCCCTGCCCCCAGACCTAAAATATGTAGAGTGGAGTAGGAAAGGACAGAGTTCATATCGAAGCCAGGCATCCCGTATGAGAATGGAGGGCGTATCACACTCTAGGTGAAAGGAGAAGTGATCACCACCATAGACGGAATTGGACCATTACCTGAGGTAGAGGCGATTGAGACCATAGTGGTTCAGACTGGTTATGGTTGGTTTGGAGGTGGAAAACCCCCTGTAGTGGCAGTCGTAGAGGGAGTATGAGGATTCCCTGAAGAAGTAGCAACATTTGTCTCCATCACTTCTTGTGACACTACCCGACGCTCGGAAGGGTCAAATTGTACAATGATGGGTGACGATAGATCAGTGATCAAAGGGTTATACAGGCCAAGAGCTTCCGCTCCAAGGTTGGAAATGGTTGGTTCCACTAGAATCAAATTTTATTCTCTTGAAGATGGGTCAGGCATAGTTTCCTATGGATCAGTCACCTCAAAAGACCCTAGCTGGTCTAGTCTTCGCCTCAGTGGTGGCAAAGGTGGCTCCATATTAATCGGTGGTAGGCCCAGAAGCCTTTGCGATTGGCAGAGCTCTTGATCCACAATGGTGTGAGAAGATCAATGAAACACTAGGGATTTCTATTAACGTTAAAAACCATCACACACTAGAAAAAACTCCTATGAGACAAGACAAGAAAATCACTAGCTAGTTGGAAGAACAATTACACCAGCTAACTCTAGAGAAACTTACTGGTGCAAGTGAAAATCGAATACGGAAGCACCCTCTGAGTATACTCTGCAAAGTGTGGCCCGATGTTTTCCCTAGGTACCATGATATAACCCCGCAATCACCTGTGTAAGTCACTAAGATAAAGGAAACTAGGTTGCCAATGTGCAAACAGTCACCAAGCGGGTACAGTCGATAGTCGGGTGGACCACAATGAAAAGGGTATCAAGAGTGAAACCTATCAAGGGTATTGAAAGAAAGTGTTTTAGAAGATGACTCGGGACATCGAACAGATTCGAGACCCGCAAATCTCCATGGCAAATGAGATCAACGAAATCCCAATATAAGCCCTCTATATGTGTTCCCCACTACGCTTGGTCTATCTTTAGAGGGGTTATCTCCGCTACCTTTCCGCACGCAACCTCGTGTTTATCCCATGTGTTAGAGGGGGGTCCTATATAACTTTCATGGTCACCATACTTTCAAGAAATCCCTAGAACGGACTCATATGTTTATTTTTTTAGCCTTTAAGAGTTTCCTCTACAATCCTAAATTAAGGCTCTAGCCTAGACTAAATTGATGGACCCTACAAACACAAAGTCTAATAATTTTTAATTAAGCGTCGATTTTAGCGGCTATCTTACATCAAAGGGAATGAAAGTGAAACCAGTGATGTTTTTTAAGAGATGAAATAGAAGAACATAAAATGAAACTGAAAACAAACTACTTCTTCTTCACAAATAAAGATTTGCCAATTTAAACTCTTTAACCAAACTTTTTCGTAACTTCTTTTCTCAGATATTTGAAAAGATAAACCTAAAACAAAACTTCAATCGACTATGAGCTGCTTAATTTCCTAAGTATTCAAATAAAGAACTTAAGAAAACTTTCTTTTTCCTTGATAAATAAAGCAACTAACCTAAACTACTTTTACCAAACAAAGAAATGAAAAACCTTTTTTTATTATTTTATGCTTCAAAACACAAAACTTGAAAGTGAATTGTTTTATTTTCTTCTAAAGAAGAAAAGGGAAAAAATGAGGACAAGAAAAGACCAAGAATTGACTTCTGGCCCACTACAGATCGCAGGGAGTCACTGACAATACCAAACAGGTAGATCAGAACAGACTCGCAAACCCGTATAAAAACCCTAATAAATAAAACACAAGAAATCTTTGATGAACAAAAGCTATATTGAGCTCAGACCTAGGCTATAGACTGCTATAATAGAGACCATGACTAGATCAAGAAAACCCCTAAGAAGTATGACTTCTAACAGGGAAGAGGATGACTACCTCTTCTTTAAAAATGATTTTCTCAACACAGACACACTACTGATACTTCAGCATCCTGCATATGTACGCGAGTTGTCTAATGGTAGGGCATGTATGTATGCATTCAGACCCACTATAGGCCGCATACACTTCTGTAACTTTATAAAAAAAAGAAAACAACAGTCAAGATGTCAAGGCAGGGAATACTGGTATGGAAGACTAGAATCCCTTAAAGACTCAGACACTTAAATAAACTCAAAAAAGGAAATTAAACCAATTAAAACACCCAACAAGGATATCCCCTAAAAAAACCCTAGAGGCTTCCCCAGTATGGTCTCTAATTCTGCTATAGCAGGAAAAACCCCTACGGACTACACTAGGGTTCTAAAGTGCAGGTAGAGCTAACCGTCTAAAGTCTCCTACTTTTAACAACTATCCCGACATTACCCCACAATCATACATAGAAAACAAAGTATAGGGATCCAATAAGCTTACCTTAAACTCTGTGTTCGGTGTCGATCCCTTTGCGCTCAGTTATTTCTCGACTGCAGATCTCCTCCCAAGGCCAGCCTACATTCACCAAAATAAAAAAAAGAAACTACAAACATTCATTCTATATATGGATTAGTGGGTTAGATATCATAACAAAAATACAAATAAATCATGAAGATTTAAGACATCATTTGGCGGGATGGAAAAAATATTTCTTTATATTAATCTCACAAATTTGCCTATAATACGAGACCGACAAATGCTCCTTGAACTCGGTCCTGGGCTCCTCTTCACCATGCACCAACTGCTTCCACGTATTCTTCTCCTCTTCAGTTCTCTCTAAGGAGATGGAAAGGGTTTGCAATGGAGGAAAAAGGGCTAGACAAAGGAATTTTGGCTCAAACTCACAATGTGGTTGCAAATTATTGGAGCAAAGGGGGAATATTGAAATGGGCAGAGTTTCTTTGCTCTCATGCTTATTGTAGGAATGGGACCCCAACACCTTATTTTAAAGGCCAAAAAGATAGTTATTCGGTTGGGTGACTGGCTATGGGAGGAAATGGTTAGGTAACTACCCGAAAACCCGTATCCCTTTGCAACTTTTTATTTTTCGCACTTTTTGTGAGTATACGTGGGCTGTAATGGTGCAACAAGTGTGTGTACATAGGAATTAGTGGTGCAGGGCATGTACATCTTCAAAAAAATGGTTTTCTAGAAGAGTTGTTCAATAATGGCTTGGCAAAAATAACAAGTAAGATGGCTTGATGCCAGTTATGCATCTCTGGTGCAATTTAGGGTTATAACACCAGTGTGGTAGTCGTTAAGAATGAGATTCTCTTCTTCGTGAATAAGGCACTGACAAAGAATGAAATCTACACCTCCACAATACAAAGTGTCAATGAACATGATATAGTTTCGTTCATGATGGCATATTCGTCGACTATCATCGCCATAAGCAAGAGCAGGGCACTTCAAAGTCTAGAGATAGACTTGTATATCTCCATATCATGGGTCCAAAGATGTGATCAGAAAAATACCTCCTTTAATAGGTGATTCTTCAAGTGTAACATCACTTTATTCGACTAGAAGTTCCGAGATAATTTCTGCAAAGACCGGTGATTTTTTGGATTTCGCGGAAACAAAATCTAACTCAAATTCCTGGAGGATAACGATCCATCTACTGATATTTCTGTCAATGACACATCGCATCAACACATATTTAAATGGATTCACAATGGAAATGAAGGTTATCTTACAAAGAAGAATGTAATGATGGAATCATTGGACAACATGCACTACTTCCAGCACAAGCTTCTCAACATGGGAGTAGTTGAGTTCTGGCCCAACCAGGCATTGGCTGAGGTAATAAATAATTTGTTCTTAAAGTAGATCATCTTATTGAACCAAGACCATACCGATGGTTGACTATGAAACGACCAAGTACAATAAGAAATATTTATTATAATTGGGAGGCCGGAGTAGAGGGGCAGACGTAAGGGCATGTTTGAACGCTTCGAAAGAGCATTGAGCAGCTTTGTCCCAACAGAAAGGGACTCCCTTCTTCAGTAAATGGATGAACCCTTTAGTGATCTCAACATTGTTTGCAATAAAGCATCGAAGAAAGTTCTCTTTTCCCTGTAAGCTTTGAAGATGAGGGACTATGTACAGGGGAGGAAACTAAACTATCACCTCAACCTTAAGAGGATCGACCATGATCCCTGTTGTCGAAACTATGAAACCGAGAAGACAACCTGATGTCATGCAAAAACTACATTTGTTAGGATTCAAATGAATCTAATAGTAGCGACATAGTTCAAATATTAGTTGAAGGTATGCGAGATGATCAGATCTCTTGCGAGATCGTGATGCTAGATCATCGAGGTAAGCCTCGACTATATGTCTAAGGTCATGGAAAGAAAAAGACATGGCCCGTTGAAAAGTAGCTCTAGAATTCTTCAAGCCAAAAGGCATATTATGATAAGAAAATGTGCCCCACGGAAAGATAAAAGCTATTTTATGTTGGTCTTTGGGTTTGATCTGAATCTGGTTGTATCCTGAAAAGCCATCCATGAATGAAAATACCTCGCAGCCTATGCATTCATCGACAATCTGGTCAATGAATGGGGTGGGGAAATTATCCTTTGGACATGCCTTATTCAAGTCATGAAATTTCATGCACACATGAATCGTACCCTATTTCTTGTTAACTAGAACATGATTTGACACCCATTGAGTCAACTATACAGGGTAGATAAAATGAACTTTCAACAATTTCTCTATTTCATCCTTAATAACTGCCTCTTTCCAAGGATTCACCGGATGAAGCTTCTATTGGACTAGTTTGGCATCAAGAAAATTCATTATCTCACGTTCAATTATTCTTGGATCAATTCCTGGCATTTCCTCATAAGTCCAAGAAAAAATGTCGCGAAATTCCTTAAATAAATCTGTATAGATTCGAACCTCTTCGGGGGAGTAGTCTGCTCCGACAAAAACATTCTCCACGATGCCAGACATTATGGAGATATCAATAGGTATCATTTTGGTGATACTTTCCATATTACCCTTGGCATAAACTGCATGTGTAGCCATAGGATTAATAGGACAAGGCCTGTCTCCAGTCATAGTCAACACGAATTTACCTGCCTTTATTCTTCTTAACTCCAGGAGAAAATAAGAATTGTGATGGAGATCATCCTAGGGTCTGTCTGGACCAGTCAGTGACTCAAGAATCACCTCATCTAAGGGAAATACCAAGTCTAAAGAATCAGTATTGGCAAGGTAACCTTGATCCCAAACAGGTTCGAGAACTAGATCTAAATCTTGTGCGGGAGTCGGATTGGGGTCAGTCGAAGCTTGCTGGACAATATTGTACACAAATTTTGTCGCGGACAATGGTATGGCCATGCTAGGCTTCCCTGTTCCTTCCATTGAGGATTATGGGGAAGGAAGAGTCCATGGATCATGAAAATAAGTCGTACGAAATGACGACACTTGAAATATTTTATCCCTAGGTTGGTCGGGGACAACTGATATCATCTTGACATTGCTAGAAGGAGACGAGTAATTGAATGTACCCATCAAAAGTGGGCATAAACCAACTCCCACGTTGATGACGTCGGGCTGAGGGTTATCAATCATCGGGATTGTGGATTCCCCCAATGAAGGTTCAAGCCTGGAGAAGGACAATTGGTCAATGGTTATGATTCTTCCCTAATGTGGAAACAATAAGAGCTGAAAAAATGTGGCAACCACTGCATGCATTGCATAGGTCCAAATCCTTCCTAACATGAGGTTGTAGTTGAGAGGTGTATCAACCACTTCAAATTTGATGAACACGGTCTTCCCTCCGAGTTGCATGGGGAAAGAAGGGATTATTCCACGTGGTCTGAAAGAATGACCATCAAAAGTAGTAAGCAGAGTAGGTGAAAGAGACAAAAAGGGTTGGACAATGGCCTTCCAACATGCCAATGACATCACGTAGGTTGAGGCACCCTCATCAACCACCGTATGAAAAATATTCCAAGCAAAAGACTTCGTGGGGTGAGCCACTACTATCTGAAACACAACGTGGTAAGGGAGACTAGGTTTCAAGTTGGTCGTATCAAGCATGATCATTCCCAGATTACAGGTCTTAGTAGATCCCAAAGCGGACAATAGAGACTTTATTTGTGAAGGGAAGATTTGGAGGACCTCCAAAGCAGGCATCACACAAGGGGTTTGTGACAAATCCTTCACCATAGAGTAATTTTGAGTATCCCTTGCATTCAGATTATGGGAATATTTATTGAACGCCCCTTTTGGGATGTTTGTCATTGTTTCTCCCGTCTTCTTCTCAATATGGAGAGGAACAGATGGGTTTACAACGTCTTTATCCTTTTTAGCAGTTTTTGGAATTTTGTAATCATGTTCCCTAGTTGTTATGTAAGCGTCACCTTTCAACATATAAACGTTCGAGGCTGAGGGATTACTAGAAGATGTAGGGGATCCCTGAATGCCCCCATCCACGCCCGAAGAGGCTTGAGTCATATTTTTCCCATATGGAAATTGGTTCGTTAACACAACAAGTTGCTTTTGCACAAAAAACTTCTGGGCCTTCGTAAGTCAAGGGAACATGTGAGTCAGGTGGTCCTTCCTGAAAAGTTTACATAGATACTTCGACTTTATCTTCTCTGTGTTTCTCCCACCAACATTGTTGTTGGGTTTATTATCCCCCTTACCCTTCTTGTTTCATTGTTTTTTCTTCCTTTCAGGCTGTTGGTTGGCTTTTGGGTTCATTGAATGCACACTATGTACATCCAACATTTGGGTATGGGGAGTAGCCAAACTACAAGTTTGGCTAGCCGTTGTCTACTATATTGACAACTATTGCAATTTATTTAACAATTGATCAGTGGGATTTTCTTGCGCTAAACCAACTATACCATCGACATGTGGTCTAGAATTATGTCTGGCCTTGTCAAGGATGGATCTTGGCGCATTTGGAAAAATCTCATAGAGTAAACCAGACTGAGAGTATATTAGTTTAAGATGTTGTGATATCATTATCGCCTCCTCCTCTGAAAACACTCCCGACGTTGCAACATCATTGGATAATTGAGGTACCAAAGACTTCAGGAACCACTCCATCAAGAATGTCGGTGGGACCTGTACCTTTATCAAACTCTTCCAACACCTCCATTATTGGATGTGATCCAAGATATGATCGGCCTTTGTCTTCTCAAAGTTGGACAACAATTCAATGTCGACATCGTATCTCACAGGTAGTTGGAAATGGTTCAGAAAAACCATCGCAAAATTGCTAAAGTAAGAGTATCTTGAGCAGTCAAGCTCGATGTACCATTTCGCGGCACCCTCGATAAGAGTGCGTTGAAATAGGCGCAATTTTATGGAGTCATCTCGCAGCGATTTTGACGAGCACCATAGGTGGAAAGTGGTCACGTGATCACATGGATCTTCGCCAAGCTTACCTTAAAACTTCAGAATGTCTGAGGGAAACTTAGTTGGCATGGGAGGCTAATGTAGATCGTGACAAATCAGGTCGTCTAGAAACCTTGAAATGTATGGAAAATGTAACGTCGCCAGAAACGGTAGTCTGGGCTGAGTACCATGTACAAGAAAAAAAGAGCCCGGAGTTTGGCTGGCACCAGGTTGCCAGGAAACATTAGGCTAGTGACCAGGGTTTTGGTACACACCTTGGACTTGGCCAGCATATGGATATCACGTTTGTTGGGACATCATTGGTTGACTCCCGTAATTGGATGGCGAAGGTTGGGCGAGGATTGCTCCATGCATTGTGTTCCAAAGATTCTGGAAAGGGTTGCCCCCCGCCGATCCGATGGGAATAGGTATTGAGCCTTGCCCAGGGTTCCATTGACCATGGAAGGGTTTTCTCTCGGTCAACATCCCTGATGAGGGAAATGATCCTTACCAAGGATTCTAGAGTCCTTGTGAGGAGACAACTCCTGTGTTTTCCCACTATCTAGGAATAATACCCTCCATAGTATTTTGTTGTCCAAAATCATGGTTTCCCCCGGCCGAGATGACAGCTAATGATAAACCGTTACTAACAAATGTGTCGAATAAAGAGAACAGCATAGAACCCACCAAAGTGGTATAGGAAGATGTTCCTTGACTGCCTGCTCTAAACAAGCTGTAGTTTGTGTTTGGTCCGACGGATGGCTGGAAAGCACCGACGAGCGAGGAATATAGATGAGGTATATGAATCCACCATCAAGGATAACATTATAGGAGGCTGAGGTGCCCCCATGGACCCTTGAAAAGGATCATTTGACCTCCCTACCCCCAAACCCATAGTCTATAGGGTGGATTAGGTGAGGATGGAGTTCGTATCAAAGCTGAGCATTCCATATGAAAATGAAGGACCCGTCGCACTCTGTTTGAACGGAGCAGTGGTCGCCACCATTGACAAAATCAAATCACTGCCCAAATTAGAGGTGTTCAAGACCATTGTGGTCCAGATCGAGGAAGGTTGATTAGGAGGCAGAATGTCCCTATTTGTGGAAGCCGTTGACGGAGTATGAGGACTCCCTGACTAAGTAGAAGCATTTTCTTCCATAGTTTCTTGTAAGACTATCTAACGCTCGTGATGAGTTACCCTTGGAGGGAAAAATTGTACCAAAAGTGGCACCAACAAATCAATGATCGAAGAGTTAAAAGACCTGAGAGATTCCACTCCAAGTTCATAAATAGTCGGTTCCTCTAGATTCGAGTGTTCTCCTCTCAAAGTTGGCTCGGTAATAGTTTCCTACGGCCCAGTCACCTCAAATGACCCTTGTTGGTCAAGTCTTCACCATAACGGTGGTGGTGGTGGTTCCAATGTAACCAACGACAGGACCTGAAGCCTTCATGATCGACAGAGCTATTGATCTTCCACTTTGTTAAAATATCAATGAAATAATAAGGCTTTAACTATCATTGAAAACCAAGAACACAATATAAAAGTTATGACAAGATAAAGCAAGAAAAACACTATCTAGTTGGAAGAACAGTTACACCAGCCAACACTAAAGAAACTTACCAGTGCAAGTGCAACTTGAACACGAAAGCACCCTCCAGTTATAATATGAAAAGAGTGGCCCGATGTCTATCCTAGGAACCATGGTATACCCATACAGTCACCTGTGTAAGTCCCTAAAATAAAGGAAACTAAGTTTCCAACTCACGAACAGTCACCAGGCGGGTACAGTCGACAATCGAGTGGACCGCAATGAGCAGGGTAGCAAGCCCAAAACCTACTGAGGGTGTCAACATCAAGTGGTCCAAAATAAAATTGAGGATCTTGAATGGATTCGAGTTCCATGAAGCTCCAGAGGAAAATGAAACCGACAGTATCCCACGACAAGTCCTCAATATGTGTTCCCCACTACGTTTGGTCCATTTTTGGATGGGTTATCTCTGCTACCTTTCCTCACGTGACCTTGTATTTATCCCTTGTGTTAGAGGGGGTCTTGGATAAATTTAATGTTTACTGGACTTTTACACTCCCTAGCTCTGACTCCAATGTTTGTTTTTAAGCCTTAAAGAGTTTCCTCTCCAACCTAATTCAAGGATCTAGCCTAGACTAGTTGATTGACCCTACAAACATAAAAGTCTAATTAATTTTAATTAGTGTTATTTTTAAATGGATTGTTTTAACTCAAGGATATGGAAGTGAAACTAGCGATGTGTTTTGAGAGACGAAAAAGAGGAGAAGTAAATGAAACTGAAAGAAAAATTACTTCTAGTTAACAATAAAGATTTGCAACTAACTCTTTAACCAACTTTTCATCACTTACTATTTTCAATATTTTTAACTAAAACGAAATTTCACTCGACTACGAGGTACTTAAATTCTATGGAAACAGTTAAAAGACATAAAAAATGAACTCTTTTTCCTTTCAAAAATAACTACCCTAACTACTTCACCACACTAAGAAATGAAAAATATTTTCTTTTCTTTTTTGTAAATGCTTCAAACATGAAATAAATATTTTTCCTTTTTTCTTTAAAGAAAATGAAAGGGAGTAAAAGAAACACCAGACAATACTGAAACTGACCTCTGGCCCACTGCGGATCACAGGGAGTCACTGAAGACACCAAACAGGCTGATCAACAACTCAAAGACTTGCCTAAAAACCCTTTTGAAGTAAACACACAAAATCTTTAAAAAGACAAGCAAACTGACATCTAACCCAGGCTTTGACTATAAAACACCAGAGACACTGAACTTGATCAAGAAACCCTGAGAAGTAATACCTCAATCAGGGAACATATTGACTACCTCTTCTTAAAAATAGTTTCTTAACACTGGTACGCTACTGATGTTTAAGCAGTCTGCGTATGTATGCGGGATGTCTATAAAGCAGGTTGGGTATGTATGCATGTTGACCCACAGTAGGCCACGTACACCTCTGTACTTATTCAAAAAAAGAAATAAAAATACAAACTGATAGGGCAGGGAGAACTGGTATGGTACCAACAGGTGACCAAACCCCTTGAAAGACTCAACAAACTCAACAACAAACTCAAAAGGTAATAAAACCAATCAAACATCCAAAAAAAGTCCCCTAAAACACTAGAGGCTTCCCCAGTATAGTCGCCAATTCTGCTAGTGGGAAAAATCCCCTATGGCTACACCATGGTTTACAATTTAGGTAGATTAATAACCATTTAAAAGTATAATACTTCTCTAACTACCCCAAACATACCCTAGACTTATGCAAGAAAAGTAAAATGAGATGGATCCGGTAACTATACCTTTACTTCATGTCCAGTATAGATCCTTTCGTGCTTGATAGCTCCGCTGACTGCAAACCTCCTCCCAAGGCTAGCCTGCATTCAAAGATAGATAAATAGAGAATTGAAAACATACATTTCATACATAAATAAGGGTTATATCTTAGAACAAAAACATAAAGTAAATGAAAACATTCGACACATCATGTTATTGGGACAAGAAAAGTACTTCTTTTATTGATGAAACAATGATTACTTACAACCAAAGTCAGCTACTGCTCCTCGAACCTGGTCTGGGATCCTCTTCACCAAGCTCCAAGTGCACCTCCACGTATCTTTCTCCTCTTACACTTCTTCTTGGGAAATGGAATGGGTTCTTATGGAGGAAAAATGGAAAAATGAGGAAAGTTGAGGCAATTCTCACAACAAGGCTGCAAATGCTTGGGGCAAGGAGGGGATGTGAAACATGTAGAGTTTCATTGTTATTATGCTTAGATATAGAATGAGACCCCACCACCTCCTTTTATATGGGAAAATGATGTTTATTCGGTTGGGTGACGGGCTATAGTTGATGGATTAGTTGGGAAACTACCCAATAGCTCGTAATCTCAACAAATTCCTTGCAACTTTTTAATATTTGCAACTTTTGCAAGTATACGCGGGATATAGTGTGCAGCATGCATGATTATGAGGGTTGTAGTGGTGCAACAAGCATATGCATGCAGGAAGTATTGTTTTCGGGTGCATGCATCTTCAAAAAATGAGTTTTTAATAAGAACAACTCAATGATGGCTTGGAAATATGTGGAGAAAATTAGGGTTATAACAAAGAGTGGGGGGGTGAATATGGATTGGTAGGAGAGAGAGGTAGATAATAGAGAGAGAGAGAGAGAGTGGATGAGAGAGAGAGGGGGGGAAGAGAGATATAGGAGGGACTAAGGAAGGGATAGAGAGAGATAGAGG
>ML788019.1:543258-553791 GCA_009831015.1 Picea engelmannii | reverse complement strand
GGGAGATTGGGGGGGGAGATTGATTGAGGGGGAGATAGAGAGGGGTGTTATAAGCCTAATTTGCACCAAGCCTGCATACCTGGCCTCAGGCCCTACTATTTGCCAATTTCTTGAGCCAATCTCTTCTAAAAAGCCCTCTTTTTTGAGCCACATGCACCCTGGCCTTATACAACCCATGTATTCACACAACAATATGCATGTAGGCCTTCTACAACTCACGTATACTGAAAAAAACATGAAAAATGGAAAGTTATAGATGGGAAACAGAGTGTCAAGAAATTGCTAAAACTGTTTGACTTCCTATGGCCATTCATTCAACCAGATAACTACCTATAAAAGAAAGGGCAGGGGAAACACTGAAAAGAAGAAGTCAAAACATCTGTGTAATCTATGCACATAAGACCACCCAACTTGTTAGTTCCCTTAGCTCACGGAGGCCCAAAAGTTATTGGCACAACAATAGCCTGTTGTGTTATCAAAACCATTCCAACATGGGAAAAATTTAACTCAAGCCTCGATGAGCACAGAAGGGGGCAGTCAAGGACCTCCTCTGTCTTTGAGTAATCCTTTGTCTGCGAATGTGTATATGATGAAAGGTGATGCATACATATCAACTAGAGAACATGATTATGGAATGCCTAGCTCCTATGAGAAGAGCAAAGAAGATGAGATTCCCCCTCTTCCTCTCCAGATTGAGAAGACGTTGGGCGAAACAATGACATGCATCCCAAAAGGTGCGTTCAAGAAATATTCTCACAACCCAAATGCAAGGGCCGCCCAGAACTACTATGTGGTGGAGGATTTGTCACAAACCCCTTGTGCGATGTCTACTTTGGAAGTCCTCCAGAGTTGCCCTTCCTAGAGAAAGGCTTTGTTAGCCACTTTAAGATCTGTTGAGACTTGTAATCTAGGCACGATCATGCTTGATATCACCGAATTAAAGCCTCCTCTTCCTTACGACGTTGTGTTTCATATAGTAGTGGCTTATACCACGAATCATTTTCTTCATAGTGGTTGATGAGGGTGCCTCGACATGCGTAATGTCTTTGGAGTATTGGAAGGCCATAGGTCAACCCGTTTTGTCTCCGTCACCAACTCTTCTTACCACATTCGACGGTCGTTCTTTCTGACCACATGGAATCATTCCCTCTTTCCTCGTGCAGTTAAGGGGGAAAACCGTGTGCATCAAATTTGAAGTAGTCGATGTTCAACTCCACTATAATATTTTGTTAGGAAGGAGTTAGACTTATGATATGCAAGAAATGGTTGCTATTGTTTTTTGGGTCTTGTTGTTTCCACACTAGGACCAAATAGTGACCATTAATCAATTATCTTTCTCCCGTCCTGTCCCTTCATCGTGGGCATCCATTGTCCCGATGATCAATAACCCTAAACCTGACATCGTCAACATAGGGGTTGGTTTGTGCCCACCTTTGATGGGTACTTTCGATTACCCGCCCCCTCCCAACGATATTAAGTTTGTGTCAAACCAGCCTAAGGCTGAGATTTTTCAAGTCTCGTCGTTTCATACAACTTACTTTCATGATCTGTGGACTCTTCCTTCCCCACCAAGAATGATGGAAGGGACAGGGCACCATGGCATGCCCATGCCCTTGTCCGTGGCAGAAGTTGCATATTCCATAGTCTAACAAACTTCTGTCGACCCCGATCCAACTCTCGCGCAAGAGTTAGAACTGATTTCAGATCTTACTTGGGCTCGAGGTTCCCTTGTCGTTACCAATTATTTAGACTTAGTCCTGCCCTCTGATGAAGAAATCATAGAGGCAATGACCAGTCCAAAAAATCACTGGGATGATCTCCATAACAGATCTTACTCCCTCCTAGAGTTAATAATAATTGAAGCTGGAGAATTCACTTTGACTATGACTGGAGACAGGTTTTGTCCTATCAATCCCTTGGCTATGCACGTAGTTTATGCCGAGGGGAATATGGAAGCCATTGCTAAAAATATACCTATTGATATCTCCAAAACCTCTGGCATCGCAGAGAATGTCCTCATCGGAGCTTATTTCTCCCCCGAAGAGATTCGAATCTACACGGATTTATTTAATGAATTTCGTGATGTTTTTGTTTGGTCTTATGAGGAAATGCCAAGCATTGATCCAAGAATTGTCGAACATGAAATCACGACTTATCCTAATGCTAAGTCGGTCCAGTATAAGCTTTGTCCAGTCAATCCTAAGAAAGAATCAGATATCAAAGTTGAAGTAGAGAAACTGCTTAAGGTCAGTTTTATCTACCCCGTTCACTTGACTCAATGGGTGTCAAACCCCGTTCTAGTCGATATGAAATAGGGTACAATTCGAGTTTGTAGGGACTTTCCTGATTTGAATAAGGCTTGTCCAAGGGATAATTTCCCCACACCATTTATTGACCATATAGTCGATGAATGCATAGGATGCGAGGCTTTTTCTTTCATGGATGGTTTTTCGACCTACAATCAGATACATATCAAACCTGAAGACCAACACAAAACCTCTTTCATTTTTTCATGGGGTACATTCTCTTATCGAAAAATGCCTTTTGGTATAAAAAATGTTGGAGCTACCTTTCAGCGGGCCATGTCTTTCTCTTTCCATGATCTCAAACATATAGTTGAGGATTACCTTAATGACTTAGCATCACGATCTCGTAAGAGAACTAATCATCCTACGCACCAAATTTGCTTGAATCCAAACAAGTGTAGTTTTTGCGTTACATCGGGTCGTCTGCTAGGGTTCATAGTTTCGACAATGGAAATCATGGTCGATCCTCTCAAGGTTGAGGCAATAGTTCAGTTGCCTCCCTCGTGCACGATCCTTCAACTTCAGAGTTTGCAGGGAAAAGAGAACTTCTTACGGAGTTTCATCGCAAACTATGCTAAGATCACAAATTCCTTTATGCGTTTACTCAAGAAGGACGTCCCTTTTCATTGGGATGAAGCTTCTCAATGCTCATTTGATGATTTGAAACACGCCCTCACGTCTGTTCCTCTACTTCGGCCACCCAATTATAATAAATAGTTCTTATTATACTTGGTTGCAGTAGAGTCGGCCATCGGTATGGTCTCGGTTCAGGAGGATGATGTGATTTCTGAGTACGTGATCTATTATCTGAGTTGAGGTCTGGTTGGATGGAAACTTAATTATTCCCACGTTTAAAAACTTGCGTTGGAAACAATTCATGTTTTCCAACAGTTCCATCATTATATATTGTTTTGAAAGACCATTGTCATTGCCATTGTCAATCCATTTCAATACGTGTTGACACGACAAGTAATTGGTGGAAATATCAGTAGATGGATAGTTGTCCTCCAAGAATTTGACTTATATTTTGTTTTGGAAAAATCCAAAAAGTCATTGGTCTTTGCGGAACTCATATCGGAACTTCCGGTCAAGTCAGCTGATGTTATTCCCAAAGAGTCACCTATTAAAGGATACATGTTTCTGATCACGTCTTCAGACCCCTGATATGGAGATATACTTGTCTATCTCCATACTTTGAAGTTCCCCGCCTCTGCTTCTTGTGATGAGTGTCACTGTATACGCCATCAAGCCAAGAACTATCTTATACTCGAAGACACATTGTATTGTTGAGGCATAGATTCCATCCTTTATCAATGTCTCACTCATGAAAAAGTAGAAATCATCCTTAACGATTTCACACTGGAGCATGTGGTAGCGATATGTCTGGGTTGGAAACAACCCAAAAGATCTTACGCGTTGGTTACTTCTAGTCGACATTAATCAAATATTGTGTTGAATTGGTAAAGAAGTGCCACCCGTGTCAAATAATCTCTCGAAAGATGAGGGCACACCCTGCTCCTATGTTTCCCGTCATTATTGTTGGTCCTTTCACTAAGTGGGGGATTTATTACACTACATGAAACCCCCCTTAAACAAGGGGACACCATTATATCATCATAGTAGTAGACTACTTTACGAAGTGGGTTGAAGCTATGCCAACGTTCAAGGATGATGGAGAGACAACAACTCTCTTTTTGTTCAACTAGATTATAGCAAGGTTTGGTGTCCCAAGAGAGATTGTCACTGACCATGGTAGTCACTTCGAGAATAAAATGATGACTGAGTTAACATCAAATCTTGGGTTGAGGAAAGAACATTCCTCACCTTACTACCCTCAAGCGAATGGTCAGGTGGAAGCTGTGAATAAGTCCCTCAAGACTATTTTACAACGAATGATCAATTCGACCAAATCAAGTTGGCATTTGATGTTGTACTCTGCTTTATGGGCCTACTGAACGTCTATTAAGACTGCAACTGGTTTCTCACCTTTTCAACTCGTTTATGGGATGGAAGTAGTTTTACCAATAGAATGTCAGATCCCCTCTTTAAAATTGGCAGTACAGTTATTTCCAGAAACTTAACCACTTGAAGAGCGGTTATTACATCTCGAATAGCTCGATGAGAAGCATAGAGATGCAGCCTTGGCCAATGAGGCTCACAAACAAAAATTTAAGTGTCAGTATGATCGATCCGTTCACCCTCGAATTTTCTCTGAAGGAAACCTTGTCCTAGTATATGACCAAGATAAGGATCTCCCGGGGGAAGGCAAGTTCAAACCCATGTGGTTCGGACCATTCATTGTTAAAGAGGTCCTTAAAAGAGGTTCTTATCATCTGGTTGACTTTGAGGGAAATGCTTTGGCTGATCCTAGAAATGGGCTCTACCTCAAGAAGTATTACTCGTAGGTGGGTTGCCTTTAGTGACTTCTTGTAACATATGTATAGTCTCTTAACATTTGTTTTTCTTACTTTTTGTCTTTTGCATTTATGCAAGTGTCGTTTTCTATGACATTCTTTTCACTGTGGAAGATGTCAAGTGAATCAGAGGTTTTCATGGGGTTTGCGGATGGTTCTATTCGACACACTCGAAGGCTTGCTTCTACAGCTTGGGTGATTTATACACCTCAAGGATAGTTGCTATCTTCAGGAGGTATCTGTTTAGGTAATGCTACAAATAATGTTGTCGAATACAGTGCAGTCATAGAGTTTCTTCATGATGCTTTGTCACATGGTATCTCTTGCCTCCAAGTCTACTTATATGCTCAACTAGTTGTGTCTCAATTAAATGGTGTTTACCACGTTTATGACCCTACCCTACACCGACAATTGCTTAGGGTATGTCTTTTAGAACAAAGTTTTGATTACATTACTTACATTCATGTTCCTAGGAGATTAAATAACATCATTGATACTCTAGCTAATAATATATTAGATTGGCATTTTGTGCACATGTAAATATAAAACACACACACACACACATGTAATTACATTTGTAACATAATCCATAAAGCATAAAAAGATAAAAAAGAGCCATATATATATATATATATATATATATGTCGAAAAATGTATCAGAGTACAATGTGGGTACGAGTGCCCCAAAAATATACACAGTAGGAGTGACGGGGCTTATGCCCTAAAAAATGTACAAAAGTGCTCACGACACATAAACAATCCAACCTAGCTAAGGGAGGGGCCTGTTGGCCCGACCGTACTGTACAACGACATTTTCCAAATGCCAAAAAAGTTGGACCCAATTTCATGGCACCCCAACTACGTGAGGCTACATAGAGGGTGGTAGATCCTCAATCTCTTCCATAGGCACAACACAAGTAAGAGCAGTAAGGTTCCTCTCTACCCGCCTCAAAGCTCTCTCGGTCTCCCTAGGTTGAGGCCCCCCTGCTACTCCTACCAATTCGGCGGCTCTTGCTGCTCTTGCCTCTGGATGAGGACATCGTCTGGTCCTTGCAAAATCAGCCAGACACACTGGTCCCATGTCTGGACATAAAAAACAAATCATTGTCAGCTACTCTAGTACACACAAAAAAAAATTCTATAAATATATAAAAGCAAATAAAAATTAAAAACTATGAAAATTAAAAACTTACCCAACTCTTCTCACACTGCTCTGGGAGGAACAACCATATCTGAGTCTCTGGAAAAGTCAATGCCAACATATGGATAGTCTTCTATGTCTATAATTTTGCGAGACCACCAGTCGAAGAACTTGTCATCGAAGGCCTCCATGTTCCTTCCACCACCCTGTCGTGGCAATAGTGTCTCCCTTTTACATACGACTGGGAATGTGGCTAAGTGCCCTCATACTATCTATCAAGGGATAATACCGGGCACCCTCTCAAATAATAATGCACAAAGTGTGGTCCCAAACCCAAATTTTTTGTGCCTCCACATGCGACACTCAGTCAACTTCCTTTTCATGCAGACAAGTAATTTCGTCCTCCAATCAAACATGTGTGCATTCAAGCACTGCACCGCACAATGCATATGCACCCGGGATGCTTGGTGAAGTGTAGCAGATCTAGTGATCCGACCAATCAACAGTACTATCACTTTAAGTGATAGGTTAGATATCTTGTTGATCGACACCTGTGTGCCCACTTTGTCAGTCCCTTCCTCACAATGGAGCCCAATCAGCTTCGCTATGTTATGAGGCCTTGAAAGAAATGTGTGGAAGTTGATTGGTTCCCCTCTCCTTGAGAGGCTAGTCAAGAAGTATATGTCCTCTATAGTCAGAGTCAATGACTAACCTTCAAGCATGAAGGCCTCTGCATCTGGATGCCAATAATCTATCAAGGCATTTAGTAGCCTCGGTTGTGCCTGCATCAATGGACACTGTTAGAATTTCAATAACCCGCATTGAGTCAATGTAGTTGGCACACCAGGGTCCTCACGAACCAAAATTTCAATGTCTCCATGCTCTCTTTCCCTCTAGTGAACATACATCCTACAAGTGCCAGTTCAGGAGGGGAATTAGATCTTGCATTTTAATTTTTTCACAAAATTGGGGGCATACGTAGGTTGTTGTGGTGACAGTCGCATATGCACGTGTGCAGTAATTATTTTGCATGCATGCTGTCCGAAGAAAATTTGTGTATTCCTAGGGATGACCCTTTTAAAGGTGAAATCCCCCCCAAAAATTGAAATAAAATGCATATAATAAATATTGAAATGAAAGAGGAGTGAATTTGTACTTGGTCCAATCGAAAGTTTGTTTCATCCACTGAAGCTCCCAAAATCAACAATTTTATCAAAGGGGTGTTTTTGGCTCCAGAGTCAATTTCCCAAATCAACAATGGTGATAATGAGCTGGCAACTTCTATTTATAGACTTTTTGGCCCCTTTTTGTCATTTTTTTGGACCCCCTTGTCATTTTTTCTAAACTGAAAATCATTTAGTATGGTTCAGGAGTTTCTTTGGGAAGGTTACGATTGAGGTCACTTCAGGTATCAAGAATCTTTTTGGATATTTGGGTCACTTTTGAAGGTCCTTTGGTAAAAATATCATTTTTTCAACTTGAGCATTTAAGTTAGGATTCCACCTCCACTTTTTGTATCTCATTGTCTTTATCACTTTGCCATAGGATCGAACCCATTGAGTTGTGACATGGAACCATATTTGCTACTTTAGAAGTGTCATAATGTCGTGGTAGAGCCTTCCCCTTCATGGATTCCCTATCTAGATCCTTCTTGCATTTTTGGCATACATGTTGTTGGTAATGACTATAGAATTGGGAGCCCCTATTAGTCTTGTCATGATTACAAGTTCTAGCCTCATCTACATGATTCTTTATCACTCTTGACCTCACCCTCGGGACTCCCAAAATTTTAAACGAGTCTTCTTTTAATCCCTTTCCAGAACCTTTAAAACATGAAAAGATTGTTGAGCGATCTTGTTGTCATTCATGCTCATTAAACTGAAATTTGAAGGCACATCTGTCCGATGGTAGTTTACCCCTTTTTCGGTCCAGATGGTCAACTGTACGAACAAAGGTATACTCTAGGAACTTCAGTTTTCTAGAAGAGTATCCTCAGGTATAATTTTACACCTTTTTTCGGGCCTGAGGGACTAAATTTATGAAAAAGGCACCCCCACAGAGTCCATAGCTAAGCTCTTTTAAGACTCCCTAAAATTGAAAAGATCGTCGAGTGACCTTGTTTCTTCACACTCGTTAAAATGACCAAGAAGAACAACCTTTATGGAGTCCATAGTTAAGCTCTTTTTAGACTCCCTAAAAATGAAAATATTTCTGAGTGATCTTGTCTTTATCACACTCATTAAAATGGTTTCAAATAGATGTCTGGTCGGTGCAAGTTTAACCCTTTTTTGAGTAGACTAGAATATCTTTGAAAAAGGTACCCCAGAGGAGTCTCCTTTTACGTTTTTTTCAGACTCTCTAAATATGAAAAAGCACCGAGCTTACCTTCTCTAGGCTCGTTAAAATTACATCAAAGGATGTTACCATTGTGTGTCTTATTAATCGCATTTTCATACCTGCATCTTTGGCCTAATGCCAACTCCATGTTTCTCTCAAATGAACCATCTGAAGCATGACTTATATGCAAGCCCTATAGCACTTTGCCTCTGCATCTTGACACCTTTGGCCCATGGAGGATTTTTCCCGAGTGTCCTTTTCCTGCATATGTCCCTTTGCCTTGAGCATACCTGTGTTTCATGCGCTTGGAACTAGTATGTTTGCAACGCTCGATTCTCCTTTGAAACGTAGCATTCTTTTATTATTTTTCAATCTTTCGAAAATTATTGAAAAAGACAAAAAAAATCAAATATACCTCAAAAAGAGGAAGGGAAAAGTATTTTCTTTTTTGTTGGCAGCACAAGGAGTCGCCCTTAGAAAAAGCACATCTTTCCATTTGTTCATCAAATATTTGGGATATAGTATGACCTTAGGAAGCTGTTCTCATAGAGATGTGTCCTCCTCTATTTGGTTATTCCTCCGAACATATGGAGAGTTGTCATTGCCTCCTGCGTCGTCAACTTATGTCAATATCATGCTGCCTAAGTCTCATAATTTTTTGTGCTACTGTCCAAGGGAAGTTTTTACCAAGCTTGTGTCGGCCTTTCTGTAGTTTGTCTCTTGTCCTCATGCCTGACCATCCTAAAACACTAATCAAAATCCTTGTTCAAATCAATGAATTTCTCTGCCTGATCACCGAGATCCTCTTGTCTATTCACGACGAGCTGTCGAAGACCTCTGGGTAATGAAGTCGTACACTCACATTACACTCTTACCTAATTTTTGAATATCTTGAAGTTGTTTCTCGAGCTTTGAAAGCATCATCTCCAAAAATCAAACAACACTTAGCTTCTTGAATATGGATACTATACATGTATATATTTTGATTTTGAGATGTAGATCCATTGTGTATTGCTCGCGGCTACACTTTATATAGTTATATGACATCGATCTGTAGTGTATTTGATTAGAAGCAATGATTTTAGTTTTTTTTATCCCGAGCATGGGTATGCCCGCCTTGGAGAGACAAAATGTTATTTTGCAGATGGCATCTCCCTAATATTGGTCCCGAGGCTCACTCACTTGGCACGTTGATAAATATTGGTAAAGTATTTCGGACATCAGATGCTCTTCTGAACTCACACTTTAGGGGGCATCTGTTATAATCCTAATTTGAACCCAACCTGCATACCTGGCCTCAAGCCCTACTATTTTCCAATTTCTTGAGCCAAGCTCTTCTAAAAAGCCCTCGTTTTTTAGCCACACATTCCCTGGCCTTATACATCCCACGTATTCACACATTAATACGCATGCAGGCCTTCTACAGCCCGTGTATACTGACAAAATCATGAAAAATGGAAAGTTGCAGATGGGAAACAGAGTTTCGAGAAATTGCTAAAACCGTTTGGCTGCCTATGGCCAGTCATTCAAGGATAACTACCTATAAAAGAAGGGGTAGGGGTCCCATTTGAAAATGAAGAAGAAGAGCATAGAAACTCTTCCCAAATGTATCCCCCTTTTGCCCCAATTTCCTGCAATTATATTGTGAGGTTGAGTAGTTGGTGCGTTGTGAAGAGGAGCCTAGGACTAGGTTCGAAGAGCAGTGTCGGACACATATTGTAAGTTTACTCTTGTGAAGATTAATCCAAAAAGGAATACTTTTTTCGTCGCACCATATCATGTGTTAAAATTGTGTATTTATTTTATGATATTGTCACATCTAACCCAACAATTAGTATATGAAATGCATGTTTGCAGCTCTCTGTTTGTCCATGTGTGAATGCAGGTCATCATTGGGAGGAGGCTTGCAGTCAAGGAGAGAGTGAAATCGAATGGATCGACATCAAACAAAGGATTTAAGGTAGAGTTACCTAATCTTGTTTGCACCTTTGTATTGCATGAATGTGGGGTTTTGTGTTGGGAGAATAGGAAAAAGTAGAGGCCTTTAAATGGTCATTTTCTGCATACATGATTAGAGCCCTTAAATGCTAAGTCTGTAAGCGGGATTTCCCACTCACATTAATGGGGGAGAAGGATTAAGGTGGAAATATAGGGGAAGAGAGATAGTTAGAAAGTGAGAGGGAGAGAGAGTGAGGGGTGTAGAGAGGGATACAAATATGGAGGGATAGAGGGGGGGGATATTGGGGTAGAGAGGGAGAGAGTGGTAGAGAGAGAGAAAAGTGGGAGAGAAAAATTGGGGTATAGAGGAAGGAAGGGAGAGAGGGGAAGAGGGAGA
>ML788019.1:527896-538600 GCA_009831015.1 Picea engelmannii | reverse complement strand
CATGCTCAGGCCCACCTAACGTGGAGCCTCCTCATGATTTCAGACCCCCCTCTCTAATCCACTTGCTTCCTACCCCCCCACCCCCCTTTGGAATCATGATAGACTACCTCTTGATACCTCCCCTCTCACCATTCATCATCTGTCCTCCACTCACCTCCACTCACTACTCCTGCCTATCACCACCTTACACATGTCTCCACTCATAGTCTTGTCACCTCCTATGTATCTAACCCTTCTCTCACCACAAACTAACTATCACATCCCGCCCCCATTTCATTCCATGAAACCTTCACTCAACTCCACTAACTTTCCCAATTCCTCTCTTCATGTCATCTACATCCACATAGTCCACATCCATTCGTATCATATCCTATTGGATTCTTTACTCCACGTCTTTCTCCATGAATTTTGGGATGATGACCTTTCCAAAAAATCTTTTCTAAAGTATATATGGAAGCTCACGAGTCAAAACAAAGCACACTTAAAGGCCAAGGATCTGTTACAGACAGAGAGCTATGTCTCGGTCTAAGTTACAGAATGCTCCAGAAATTCAGGGAAGAAGCAGATGAACTGAATATCATCCCATGCAGATGGTTACCCTCCAGAATCATCAAACATGATGCAAGAATGCAAGGACTCAACACAAAACCCTGTTCTATCAATCCTAATTTTTCTGTGAATCACAGTTCATCCAGCACATGCATCATTTCAGTCTCAGGGAGAGTAGTAGTTTTTAGTTGATCAATTTCAGGATTCTGTTAGATTAAATAAATGAGTGGTCTTTTGTGTGTGATAAGAACCACTCTGGTTGATTAATTCTAGTGTGAAGTATAAATTTTGTACTCCATGAAAATGTTTTAGTTAAGTTAATGATTTTTTCTACAATTAGTTATCCAGGTTTAGGTCCCATCTCCCAGATGGACGAGAACCTCTGAAACTCTGTTAAATATACAGTCGTTGTATGTTTTAAGGGTTGGGAGTTTTTGGAAGGAAAGTAGAAGAAACAAAATAATTGGACCTACTCAGTTAATTGTAAATTTTTCTACCTAGTGAATATATGTTGATGACAGTTGTGTTCTCTTACTCAAATCCTTATGTGTTGATTCTTATCTTGAATGCATATTTTGTGATGTGTGTAATGTATATTTCCTTATTCTTTCAGTTATTGTTTTAGTTTATCTTTTGTTAATTATCCAACCTATTATACAACTATTGTTCAATGAAATATCCACTATTTTTGCAACTTGTTCAATGATTTTCATCCAGATGTTTGTCTAAGTCTTGAGATCTTATTTTAGGTCTTAGTTTTCACACAACAAATGATTCATTGGATTTCATGTTGTTATTGTATGTGTGCTTCTTTTCATATCCTCAATTGTCATTTAATACCCATACCATTAGCAAAGGAGAACCTATGTTTACGTTGTGTGGCCTATCCTACCAGAGCACCATCTTTGGAAACATGTCCTTAAGCTTACCAACAAAACCTACTTTTAAAAAAACCAATCATTACAAACTTGAGGTGGCCTAGATTTTCCCTTTAGCAGTCAGGTGCAGACCTTAGGACCAACATCTTATGGAGCCACTATCAGGGAATGGAGTAACGAAATATCTTTCCCTGGGAGAATGACACTGATTATCTCTAACCTTTGATAGTGAACAAATATTAGACACAGATAGAATGACATATTTCACCTGGCGACTCCATTGAGTAGAATTTACAATAGAAATAATAGTTCCTAGAAAAGGATTCCACAGATCCAAATCTAAACACATTAAATACACCAAGTCTTTTCATATCCCTAAGAAGGACACATGAGTTTCTAAGCCAGAAAGGAAACTAAGGAAATCCATCGTAGCTCGGAGATATACCTCCCCCTCAAGGGAAAATATGTTCACAAAGAGTCTACTTCTCTTCATCATCACGAGTATCTTGAATTTGCTAGCCCTAAGAATCATAATTCCAAGGAACCTTAGACATATTCAACTCCTGACTCTACTTCATCATCTAGTCTAGCATCCACCCCTATAGCTCCCATAAATATCCATATTCCTATTACTCAAGCCATGGCTTCTGCTAACAGGATGGACGTCATAACTGCTGCCAGATATGCACCCCTAGTTCTACATGTAGGCTTGCATGCCCTCCTAGCCACATATTACATGAAATATTTACCCAGGTATAATGGGGAAGGTGAGGTTATTGCCGAGGAACATATGGTATCCTTCTATAGCTTTGAAAACAACTTTAACATTGAATATATAGATGCGTGGATGAGTTTTTTTGTGTAGAGTCTGGATGGGGAAGTCAGAAAATGGTTCAGGGGTCTTCCTCCAGCCTCCATTGCAAATATTGGGGCTTTGGATGAAACTTTCATAAAACAATGGGGATATAGGAGATATTATCAATACTACATCACTGATTTTGGGGCCCTAAAGAGAAAGAATGGTGAATCTATTTCAAATTTCACCAAGAGATTTAATAAAATGTATGGTAGAATCCCAGATGAGATCAAACCAACTGAAGCCTCTGCCAAGATCACATATGCTATTGAATTTGATGCAGATTTATCCCTCCTGCTAAGAGAGAGGAGATCCACCACACTGTTGTCCATGCAAGAATCATCCCAGATAGGTTAAAAACTAGATCTGATAAAAATAAGAAGAAACAGAGAGAGGATTACCCTACCTCCTCTAACCCAGCCACATCTAATCCCAAACTTGATGGAATGACCAAAAATTTGAAGGATATGACATATGAAATAGCTAAGTGGGAGTGGGAATGTAAACAACTAAACAAATCTTTTCAAAGGGATAGAAATAGAAAATCAAAACCAATTTAGAAGGCCTAATGATGACCCTCAAATAATGCATAGAGAAAGGATAAATGTTGATGATCAAAGGGTAGTGCCTCCTTTTCAAAACAACTAGATAGAGGAGATGGATGTAGATAGAGATGTGGTGGATGATACTAATGTGTTTTTCAATGAAAACAAGTATTATACCATCCACCTAACATATAAAGAATATGAGGTAGCACAATTATCAAATCAATTTGATAATCAGATAGAGGAAGAGGGAGTTATTCAAGGCCAACCCCAAAAGAAATATGATTTGAGGACAAGAGTAGGGGCTCCCTGATATGGATTTTATCAGAAGAAAGAAATGTATATAGATTATTAAAATATGCTTAACACAAAATAATAGAGATACAGTAAAATTGGTTATCTATTCAATAAGGAAATAAGTTGAAACTGTAAAATGCAATGGAAAACAAGCTTGTTGGAATGGTGGTGGCTTATATCTGAGAAGAGATGTGACGACTGCACTCATTTGCAAGAACATGGTTACAATGAGGATCTGAAGGAATTTTAAAATAAATAGGAATGTAAAAAACCCTAGACATCCAAAAACCTAACCCTAGGAGATGAAGCGCCAAAAGTCATGTGGGCCCCGTTTGGGTAAGTTAGTACATCAACTTCCCAGGGTTGTAACTTTTGCATACGATCTTTGTTTTAGGTGCACAATAGCCCGTTGGAAAGGTATAACTAAGAAGAAAACTTTTTTACTGGCCCAAGTCAATGCTTTCAGCAATCGCTTGGACCCCAAATACCCAAAAAACGTTTTTTGGGGCCTCAAAATGGCCCCGGAAGTTTGGAACCCGAAAAAATGTCGAAAAACTGCCAAGGTAGAAAACTATTTTCTGAGCCAATGGAATAGTTAGGTGGCCACCGATATCAACCTGGATAAATCCTCCCTCATTAGGAAGTAATGGTCTCCATTACATTGAATTCCCCCATCAAATGAGGAAATTTCTGCTGAATTTGGCCCCTGGTGAGCCACTTGCCTTGGTGCAGGAGTTGCCCTGCTTTGACGACTCGATAAAGATGGATCTTTTGTTTTTGAATGCTCTTGATATGTGTGTCCACAATATGATCATTGGATGCATGTTTCATGTAGTTAGGGTTGATCTTTGTTGGTGTCAACTTCTATGTTATCTCTGAGGTGTCAAATAATGGTGGAAAATATGGTCGAAGGAGAGCCACGTTGAAGACTTGATGTAGAACAAGGAAAGGGGGAATATTAAGCAAAAAATCATTTTCAACCAAGGACTTGGTGATGGTGTACGACCCATAGAAGAGTGGCTGAAGCTTCTGATGGGGCCCTTTAAGGTGTTCTTTCTACAAATGTAACCAAACTTTGACACCCACTTGAAACTTATCTGGCATCTAATGTTGATTATGGCATTGTTTGTACTTGTCATTAGACTTTTGTATAATATCTTGAACCTATTGGTGGATGTGTTGCATATGCTCAATGAATTGGGTGGATTTTTCAGCTTCTGGTGGAGCGGGGGACAAGTCGATCGAGGTGGTTTCCTAGGGTAGTGAAGCATCCATGGGGCCCAATGGTTGGAATCCCAACCCCACCTGAAAGGGGTTGTGGCAAGTTGAGTTATGCAGGGCTCGGTTGTAGCTGTGCTAGACATAGGGAAGAATCTCATCCCATGTGCAGGGGTGTTTTGAATTGTACATGTGCAAGATATGTATGACCATTCGATTAACGACCTCAGTTTGGCCATCTATCTAGGGGTGGAAGGAAGTGGATTTGCTGAGCTCGGTATCCAGTAGTGATCAGAGGCTTGAACAAAATGATATGAGTAACCAACTATCATTATATGAGATAATGGTTTGTCAGATCCCAAAATGTACCCATACTCATTCAAAGAAGAGATTGGCAATGGCTAGAATCACCATCTTGGAAAAGCGATCAAGAACCAAAAAAACACAGTCATTTCCCCTCTTGGTGGACAAGAGTCCCAACAAGTAGTTCATTGATATGGATTCCCATGACCTGTTAGGAGTAGGAAGAGGGGTGTACAGGCCCTGTTTCTTAGTGGTCGGTTTGGAAATGGCATAGGTGATGAAGGACCTGATATACTTGTCGACATTCTGTCGAAGTTTCGACCAGTAGAAATGTTTCTGTAGCACTGCCATTGTCCTTTCGACGACAAAGTGTCATGCCACCCGACTGTAGTGAGAATCCAAAATCTACTTCGTGCATTCACTTGATAGAACATAGAGATCACCTATATGACACAACAACCTATCTTGAATATGAAAATTAGTGACCATCGAGTTGGCTCCCAACATTTGGTAGGTGGTGAAGAATTCAGTGTCTGTCTCATAGAGGTTGGGCCATCCGGAGGGCTTATGACCACAAGTGTCTAGCACCGTGGAGAGTGTCATGACTGGAGGTTAGTTGAGTCATTTAGAAACTCAGTTGATACTTCCTATTTTATACTTGATGTTGAGGTGGAATTGTTGTAAGTATGTTGACCACTTTTGATGGAATTCATTCTTCATTTTCCTTGGGTCTACATGAAGTGTAGTGGCTTGTGATCAGTGTGGATGATTGTCTCCTTCCCAATAATGTAATGTCTCCATTGGCAGAAGGCTTGCACAATGGATTGCATTTATTTTTCTTAAGTAGGGTACTATGGACAACATCTGATAGTTTCTCACTATGATATTCCACGGGGTGTCTGTGTCACTACTACATATGGGCGAATTATTCCACGAAAAATTTCCATGCTTCAACTAGTTTCATATTTTTTTTAAACAGGGCGGGATTTTCATCGCTATTTCCACGAAAGTTCATCGCAATATCGACGAAAATCTTATTTAAATCTAGTCAGGATTTTCGTCGCTATAGAGACGAACTTTCATGGCAATAGCGGCGAAATTTTTTCCTATCTCATTGGTCGGTGTTAACGGCTAGTTGACTATTTTATCTATATATACGTGACTTTAAGAGACTTTACGACACAATTGCTATAGTTGCGACACTGTTCTTTCCTTTTGTTTGAGTTGTTTATTTTTTCCTTCACCCACCGGTTGAACAAATCCAATTCTCGATCTACATAGCTCGGATTTTGAACTTGCAAGGTTAGTATGTTATTTTTTATTGATGTACTCATTTAACTTGTAATTTTTTTTTCAAATGTCCAAATTTCATTTAGCTTATTTTTTCCTTGATAATATATTATAATATGTGTAGTACCATATTTCATGTCTTTGGTTTTTGGATCTAGTTAGTATATTCTATGGAAAAGGGTACGTGAATTCCATAATATTCTAGGTTTATGGAATCCACATAGCCTTTTCCCTTCAATTGTATCTATAATCTTTCTCTCTTTTCATTGATAAAGATATGGAATTGCTCTTGAAACTCAACCATGATCAGTGAAATGATAGTAATTGATTGTCATTTTCTTCTCTCTTTTAATTTTTAAGACCTAACAAAAAAACACCAACAAATCTTGATTGAAGCTTTGATACCACTTGTTACATCCCTAGTACTCAAAAGGGATCACACTTGCATAAATTGAAAATAATATAATAGTGACAATAATGGTTGGGATACTTGCACACCTAATGGTTGGCAGCTAGCACTTACTAATTCAATTAAATGAAGGAAGAAATCTCCATGAATAAAATATTGAAGTTGATTGTTATATTGATAAATGATAAGTTATGGTATATATAAGATAGGAAGGAAACTCATGTTTATAACAACAAGGGTAATAGCTGCAATATATTGTAACATTTCCCTCTTCCGCATAAATTCTTTGCTATCCTCAACATATTGTAATAAATAATGGGTAGGTTGGCATTAGTGACAAGATAGCATGTTGGTATTACATATAATTATTAATGTACAAGAGATCCTCCATTATTTAAGCATGCAAAACAAAACCCAAGACTAAATATTGTGGTTGACGTGATCGGGTCTGTACATTTCGCAAAACAAAGTACGAGAATTTCCATTATTTAAGAATTCAAAACAAAACCCGAGGCTAAACGTTGGGGTTGACGTGATCGGGTGTGTACATATGGATGGCGGAGAAAGTGCTATATTCTCTGCTTTATTATAAAGATAAATATGTTAACACATATGACCTTATTATAAAAATGTTATCTATGTCGTCATGATGTTGATCCTCTACACATATGATCACCTTATTATAAATATGTTGACCTTATTATAAAAATGTAGGTCACTGCAAATAAACATATCATAATCGAAAGGAGTAGCCAAAATATAAAAAATTGACAACTTAATGTTTGGTATGGTTTAGGTAAGATAATTACTTGTCAGGACAAGGATTTGTCACAATGAACAAAAATGACAGGAAGCTTGCTCGATTAAGAGTGGCATTAGAAGCGAGGGGCGATGGAAAATGTTATTTCCCTTGCTATGATTGCAGAAGCTTGCAAACTAGAAGACTTTTAATAACAACAGCCCAAAAACATTGTAGGGAAAGGGGCATGCCGAAGGGGGTTATGAATATCGTCCCTTGGTAAGAGGATTCAATATTTAACGTATTCTCTGTAATAATCAGTATGTCATGGATTTTAGTAATATTTCTTATCGGGATTTTTATATTTTCTATACACACTAAATTTTCTATGTTTTTTTTAAATATATAGACGATGCCCCCAAAGTGTTGACCTCTAGAGAGTTATTTGTCAAGTACTAGCAGAAATACTACTTTACATGGAGATGAACTTTGAGATCAGAATATTGAAGCTGTTGATCAAGTTATTAATGATGATATGGATGGAGATAATGTTAGTGATTCAAATCAGGAAGATGAGATACATAGATTGATCCAAGACACATTTTCTCCAATGGATGAGGACAACCGGGATGATAGTCATGATGTTGATCCTCTACTCGAGAAGTCACGTCAACCTCTTTATGAAGGCTCAAAAACAAATCTTTTATCTGCTATATTGTTCTTGGTGAACATGAAGATTTTGAATGGTTTATCAAACACATGTCTCACACAGATACTAAGGTATTTAATTTGTTAATTATTTATGCTTGCATGTTCACAAATACTTAAAAGGTTCAATTTTTTCCTATATTGCTATTGTTTTCTAATTTGTAAATTAGTATATTGGATGATATATTGATGATGAATATTGTTTACATTGACTTTTTGTTTAGAATTTTGTAGATTTTTAGGTGATGTTCTATTACCAACGTCAAATATTTTTCCACTCACATATCGAGAAATATCCGTTATTATGAAAGAAATTGGAATGGACTATCAGGCCATTGATGCATTTCCTAATGATCATATCATATATTATGGAAAATATGCATTATAAAATGAATGCCCACAATGTCAAATAAGTAGATATTGAACCGATAAAGTGTCAAAGAAGGTGTCTCGCAAAGTTCTTCGTTATATTCTGATAATTCCACGTTTCCAGCAGTTGTTCAGGTGCCAAAGTATAGCACAGTTTATGGATTTCCATGCAAAGAACAGAAGTCGAGACGATGTTCTTCAAATGCCTGCAGATGGTTCTTCATTGAACTACATCGAAGAAAAGTGGCCAATTTTTAAAGAAGAACCTTGTAATGTTAGACTTTCGTTGGAAGCTGATGGTGTCAATCCATTTGAAAAGCTTCGTTCTACATACTCGGTGTGGCCTGTTTTTGTTATAAACAATAACCTTCCTCCTTGGATGTCAATCAAGAGAGAGCACACAATGTTGGAAATGATTGTTCTAAGTTTTTAATTATCTTTTATTTTTTTTAAAGCATGACAAAATATTTCATTTCTTTGTTTCGTGCATGGTAATTATTTCTTTTATATATCACGACATCTAGATAAGTATAATTAATCATGCAGTAGGTTGAACCAATCAGGTAGGTACCAAGTTAAATATATGAACGTCTATATTGAGCCTCTCATCAATGATTTGTTGAAGTTATGGGTTGGCGTCACTATGTATGACATCTCTAGACCAATAGGGCAAAGACGATTTCAATTCCATGGAATACTATCATGGACAATTCATGATGCTCTCGGGTTAACACATTTTCTGCCTAAGAACCATAGTTATCGAACTACAGACAAAGAAAAGTTCAATGGTAAAGAATAAAACGGAAAAAAACATGAAGAATGACACCTCACCTATCGAAGTTGGAATATATTAGAAATCGTCAAGGTACACAAATTATTTATGTATGACCTATTATATAAATATTTATAATTATAATAATGACCTATTATATAAATATTTATGTATGACCTATAGTATATGATACATGTTCTTTATAATTTCAAATTAGGTAATATGGGGAAATTGAGAGTGATGTGAGGGGGGGGGGCATAATTAGAGCTTCCACCTTCACGTGGTTGCCCCTGTTTAGTAGAGAATGAACTATTATCGAAACCAATAGGAGCTATGTGAAACTGTGCCTAATCATACCAACAATGTAGTTATGTCCATCATCAATTCATCATTATCATTCTCCAAATATCTTATACAAATTTTACAAGGAAATTGTACTAGGAAATTCATCTATGGAATTGTTATATATAGGTCCAACATAATGATCCACTATGATGTGGAAATTATCCCTCAAGTAGGTTTCATGAATTCATGTTTGGGTTGTATATCAATGTTGTTCTCTCACTCTCCTCACCCAGGTTCAAATCCACAATGATATTTTGTCTTGTTGTGATAAGGCTAGAAGGGTAGACGCCCCATAGGAGTGGGACCCACTTGCGCATGTGTCTTCGAACTTATTGACTCTTTTTATGTCATAATTTTATTGCTAGGCATTGGATTGCAAGTTGTTGGCACTAATCTAGGGGTTATAGTGGAAGCTAGCTAGATTTGAACTTGTGTCTCGCCTAGGTAATTATCCAGGGAAATTACAAATTCCTCTAGTTCTAAAAAAAACACTCTAATGTCTAACCCACTAACCATTAACCTAATTATACCCATAACCACTAATTCCTAATCCCTAACACACTAACATGTGACTCTTTGACTTCTAATCCCGAACACATTATCCACTAACCCATAACCCACTAATCCTTGATCCCCTAATGCACTAACCCCCTAATACCTAACTCACTAACCCTAAAGATACTAACCCACTAACACATAACCCTAACCCATTAAACATGGATGGAAATTATCCCACTAACCACTAATTGGATGAAAACTAAGATACTAAATCCTAACCCACTAAGCACTAACACAATAAATGACTGGTAGGGTTAAAACAAATGACTGTCATACATTCATTAAGGTAATTAGTAGGTTATAATATATTTTCTTATTGGTATGCTTTTTTTGGAAACAAATAATAATTATTTGGTTTTTGTTACAATATGTTCTACCTTTATCTCTCCCAGAGGAATTTGAGAACAACATAAAAAAAAATATTTATGTACTTGGCAAATACATGAGGTAATTATATCGTGTAATGCATTGACTGGAATTAGCACTCCTCAAACACTCAAGATTGAAGGATACATCAAAAAGAAATAGGTAATAGTCCTAATTGATTCTGGAAGTACTCATAATTTCGTTCACTATAAATTAGCCAAAGCTCTCAATTGCTTTGTATATCCAGCACCATAGTTTCAAGTAATGATTGCAGATGGAGGAACTATCAATTGCTCAGGAAAATGCAATAAGATCAATCTTACAATGGGGGAATATGTAACGAATAGTCCAATTATTTTTATACCCATGGGTGGTGCAGATGTTGTACTAGGAATCCAATGGTTACAATCATTAGGAATAATGGCTTTTAATTTTCAAGAACTTTTCATGAAATTTTCATTGGAAGGAAAATAAATTGAGTTAAGAGGTATCACAGGGAAAC
>ML788019.1:404024-480446 GCA_009831015.1 Picea engelmannii | reverse complement strand
CTATCAGACCAGCTAATACATTGGTGATATTGGTCCATTGTCATTTGTTTTTATTTTTATTTCCATGCTCATAGTTTCATTTAGTTTTTGTTTAATTCTTGTTAATAGCTTAGTTGTTTTCTTTCTAACCTTTTACCATACAGTTGTCATGACTAGCAAAGCCCAACTAGGCATGTAAGCACTCACTTTTTGCTCACACAGAGACGAAAAGAGTGCAAACACCAGGGGTAGTGAAACATCCATTGGGCTCGATGGCTGGAATCCCAACTCCACCTGAAAGGGGTTGTGGCTAGTTGAGCTATGAAGGGATCGATTGTACCTATGATGGACATAGGGAAGAATCTCATCCCATGTGTAGGGGTGTTTTGAATTGTACATGCACATGATAAGTATGACCATTCGATTGATGACCTCAGTTTGGCCATTTGTCTGGGGGTGGAAAGCAATGAATTTGGTGAGCTTGGTATCCAGTAGTGACCAAAGGCTCGAGAATAATGAGATGAGGAACCAACTGTCAAGATCTAAGATAATGGTTTATGGGATCCCAAAATGTACCCATACTCATTCAAATAAGAGTGTGGCAATGGATTTTTTTGTCATGTTCTTCTTGCAGCTGACTAGAATCGCCATCTTGGAAAAGCGATCAACAACCACAAAAACACAGTCATTTCCCCTCTTGGTGGACAGGAGGCCCGACTTGTAGTTCAATGAGATGTATTCCCACATCCTGTTAGGATTAGGAAGAGGGGTGTAAAATCCCTATTTCTTAGTGCCGGTTTGGAAATAGTGCAGGCAGTGTAGGACCTAATATACTTGGAAACATCTTGTCGAAGTTTCAACTAGTACAAATTTTTTTGTAGCACTGCCACTGTCTTTTCGACACCAAAGTGTCTTTCCACCTGAATGTAGTGATCTTCCCAAATTAGGTTCATGTGCTCTCTTGATGGAACACATATATGTCCTAGATGACACAACAAACTTTTCTGAAGATGGAAATTAGCGACCACTGAGTTGGCACCCAACATTTGGTAGGTGGTGGAGAAATCAAGGTCTGTCTCATAGAGGTGGGGCCATCAGGAGGTCTTATGACCAAAAGAGTCTAGCACCGTGGTGAGTGTTCTGACTGGAGGTCAACTGAGGAATTCAACAATTCAGTTGGTACTTCTTGTTTTATACTTGATGTTGAGGTGGAACTAATGTAAGTATGTTGACCACTTCTGATGGTTTTCATTCTGCAATTTGCCTTGGGTCTTCATGAACTACAGTGGCCTGTGATCAGTGTGGATGACTATCTCCTTCCCAAGAATGTAATGTATCCACTAGCGACATGCTTTCACAATGGATTACATTTCTTTGTCATAAATAGGGTACTTACGAACAACATTTGATAGTGTCTCACTATGATATTCCACAAGGTGGTTGTGTTGAGTGAGAATGATGCCCAGAACATAGTTTGAAGCATCTATCTCGATCTCAAAGGAATGTTGCAGGTCTGATAATGAAATTATTGGGGATGATCACAAACTCTTATTCAAGTCATTGAATGTTTGTTGTTGGGAAAATCCCCACATAAATGTTTCCTTACCTCCACCCCTAGTTACTTGGCTGAGGGCCCATGTGATATGAGAGAATCCCGGCATGAACCGATGATAGAAAATGGTGAGGCCCAAGAATATCTAAATTTCAATGAGTGTGGTTGGGTATGGCCAGTCATGGATGACCTGTATCTTGGCTATATCCACATGCACACCATGTTGATCAATGATTTAGCCTAAGTAATGGACCCTGTCCATGACGAAGGATCATTTTTCCAAGTTTGTATATAGTTTTTGTTGTTGCAGGGTGTGAAAAACCTTCTAAATATGTTGCAAGTGTTCCACCCAAGTCTTGTTGTAGGTAAGGATGTCATCCATATACACCAATAAAAAATTATTGGTGAAATGTCATAGGATATCATCCATCATCCTCATAAAATTTGTTGGAGAATTTGTCAAACCAAAAGGCATGACCAACCATTCAAAAAGACCTTCTTTTGACTTGAAGGCATGATTCCATACATCTATTTGTTCTATTGGGACTTGGTCGTAGCCAAACTTCAGATCAATCTTACTGAAGTATTTGGCCCTTGTGACATGATCAAGGAAGTCGTTAATTTGGGGAATTGGGTATCATTTTCGAACTGTGATTTTATTTAGGGCCCAGTAATCAATGCAGAGTCACCAAGTCTTGGCTCTCTTCTGCACCAGCACGATTGTTATCCCATAAGGCAATGAACTGGTATGGATTTTCCCCTTGTGAAGAAATTCTTGGATATGCCTCTTGATCTCCTCATTTTCTAATAGAGAGAAACAACAAACTATCATATTGGGTAGCGGTGCGCCGGGGGTTAGATCGATGGGATGCTTGACCTAGCAGTATAGAGGTACCCAGGTAGGAGAGGAGAATATATTTGAGTATTCTTCCATGATCTTATCCACTTTCTTCTATTGTGTGGAGAGATTGGCCTTGGAGGCACTATATGTGGTTGTGATTTTTCACTCACTTTGAGAGCGAATCACGAAGAAGAAAAATTTCCTGGTATGAGAGATGACCTTGCTACATTGCTTGGTAGAGATCAAGGAAATAACACTAAAAGGGACTGCCTCGGGTATCCTATACAATTTCCTTTTCAAATTAACAATAAAACTACTATCCTGGAATCATATACATCATGACATTTTCATAAATAAGGTTGGCCCAAAATAACATTACAAACTTTGAGAGGAGTAACATCAAACAATACATCGTCTTTAAAGGGCTTGATGTCATACAATAGTCGATCCTGTTGGCTGACATGGAGATTTCTTCATTGGTAGAGCCATCCAATGGTGTATGGTTATGGGTGCGATGTTGTCAGAAGGGAAAACCACTTGACTACCTCCACTGAGATGAGGTTCTTCTGGATACCACTATCAACGATGAAGTGCAGCGGGATGCCTTTTACCCACATCTATGAATGGAAGAGGCACTTTCCTTCTTCTGGTTCGTCTGGTTCACCAGGATATAGATTGGTGTTAGCAATGGTAGCACTGGGTTCAAAGTCAATAACTCGTCTTCCCCTATCTAATTCTGACTCAGAGTTAGAACCTGCATCTAATTCAGAGGATTTCACTTTGAGTGGAAGTTAGCAGTGTTATTCCAAGGGCTCTTATGGAAGTCACACCACTTCTCGATATCCTTCTTTGTCTTTTCAGTGTCCTTCATTTCTTACGGCTTGGACTGGTTGTCCTGATACTATCCATCTTTGATTTTTCCTTTATTTTGTGGGTTGGGGCTGCCCTTTGTTGTCTTTTTCTCTTAGGGGTTCCCAGGCCCAAATTGTCACGATTTTTGTTTGATGTTATAATATATTTTGACAGCATATCAATAGGTCGCGCCCAATGAAGAGATGTCTAGAAATTCAATTTCGTTCTGGATGTATCTATGTAGAGCACCACGATACTTGAGCACCAGATGTCACTCTGAATATTTGATACCCATCTTGGTGTGCAAGGTATGGAACATATTTGTGAACTCTGTCACTACCTGGTCTCTTTCTTTCCACAATGTGGTCCATTTGGTATAAAAGTCATCATAAATTCTAACAGGGTAGTATTGTTCCTTAATAACATCCCCGAAGGATTCCCAGGTGTTACACATTATTTTAGTTACCCTGGTGATGTTTCTACAACATGTGTTCAGGCTTCCAAAAGAACCTTTCCTCGTGAGAAAAGTGACTAGCTCCCTCTTCTACAAAACTTGTTTTTAGAAGGTCATCGAAGGCCATCCATAAGGTACAGTGAAAAAATTCCTAATTTTTGCAGGCTGTCATAAAACTAGCTTGTGAAGTTTCCACAGGCTGCACTATAGCCAGGGTGCAACAGCATTGGAAGACTGAGAAAAGGGTCTAAGTTCACAAAAGTTCTAGAAGGAATCTTCTAGAATATGAGGTGGCATTCATATGGTTGGGATCCTATTCACTTCTCTTATTTGGAGGGATCATCCTAATCTCTTTAACCACCTCTCTTTCTCCTATATGATGATGGATTTCTCATGGAAAAGGTTAAGCAAGATTAAGAAAGCAAGAGAAATAAAGATCAAGCAAGGAATTAATGAAGGAATAGGTTGATAATTGTGTGAGGTATTCTATCTCAATTGATTCTTGAGGTCTTCATTTTTCCATCAAGTTATTGTGGATCCTCTTCATGCAATTTTAGAGCAAGTGTGTGTGTTGGAGCAAAGGGCCACTGAAAGGGAACCTTGCAACATCAAGGTTGTTTGGTTGTATCTTCCACTTTTACTTAATATAATACAGTGGCATGTTTCTTTCCCATAAAATAATTATCATTTTATTACATGAATCCTTGATCACATGTGTAAGTTTTCATTGAATATACTATTGTTGCTTTCACTTTGGTTGGTTTGTGTTTCATTGCAGATCCAATATCAAAAGAGCACCAGAGAAGAGAAGGAACAAGAAAGATATAAGGAAGCGATATTCAAAGGTATGTCATTCATCTCTTGTTTGATAGTAAACTCAATGATTAAAGCTTAGGTAAAGCATCATGTCCTGTCTTATTTTGTTCTAGATCCAAGTGGATCTAGGGAGATCAGTTTATGTCTGCATTCACCGATTTATCCAATAACAAAATTGGCGACCATACTGGGGATACGATTTTTTTTTTTTTTTTATACCCATTTTCCTTTAGCCTACCTATTTTCATTTTAATCTAGTCTCTGAGTCTATGGGGGATCCATCCAGACTCTTTGGATCTGAAATTTCTTTTAGACTCTTTTCCCTTTTTCCAATTTTCCTTTTTTTACAACCATTTTTGCACTATAACCCTTATGTAGTCTACGTAAACCTTAGATAATGACACCCTAATTTCTTAGAACAGTGTGGAATCTCTGTATCCTACCCATATCTATCCTATGGAAACATCAAATCCCCGCACTATACTTTACTGTTGGATTGCGACGTCTCCTGTAGAAAATTTTGGATTAGGTCTTTTTGTCTTCTGACTCCCAATTTTTCTTTGATCACCTGGGAAGAACTTTTGGTGCCAGAATTTGACTATTTTCTGAGTGTAAGACTTGTTGTTGATTATATTTAAGGGATTGAAAGCCCTTCTTCATCATTTTACAAGTTCTACTTTCTTTCTTTGCATTAGATTAGGGGCATCTTTACATTTGAAGTAGCGAAATTGCATGATTTTTGGCATTTTTGGGTCTTGAATTTTGAAAAATTTTCCTCCTCATGGCCAAGGGGCTAAGAATCGTGTATTGGTGTACAGTCTCTTTTTCTGATTTCTTGAGAATATTGATATTGATGAGTTTAATACAATTTTGGGACATTGTGCATATGGGAATGATAAACATTTTCTCCCTCTCGTAATATAGCTTTCATCGAAGTGAAATATTTTCATTATCATTTCTTGGCATTGTTTAGAATCAGTCAAAACATCATTTAGTCCATGCTATTTTCCTCTTGAGTAACAAAATCCTTAAAATAAAACACTTATAAAAATTGTTTAGACATTTTTATATTTTTTGGTAGCAAACCTACATTAGATTAGTTGTAGGGATTTGGAATAGGTGTGAAAGATAACTTTCCAAATCTTCAAACAAATATAGTATCTTTTGATAGGGAGAGTTTAAATCCACTTATTACATTTTGTCCTGGGAAGTCCTTCTAACACAAGGGTCAATCACGAGGTTGCATTGAGACTGGTAGAGTTACTCACCCTATTTTATTGGTCTTGGTGTAGAGATTGTGCATATTATGGGGTCGCTTGAAGGTATACCCACAATGATGAGTGGAAGCCTTTCAAGTTGATTTCAAGCTAGATAACCTGCCCTTGAGCATGGATTGGACTGTCGACTGTTTCCCCAGGAATCACTGTTGTAGTTGGTAACCTTAGTGGCCTATGTCTCTAGGGTCTTTACAAGAGGTGACTATGGAGGAGCAAGTCTTCACGGTACGTGGAATCGATGTTGGCCAAAATCACTCGGGCTCCTTGGAGGGTATATGCACATTTATGTGTGGGAGATTGCACCAAGGTGTAAGTTTGTTAAGTAGGTCGTCAATGTAAATTTTCCACCCACTCTATCTCATCCCCTTCTTACATTGTTCTCGCAACGTTGAATTTCATCACCAACTAGTGCGTTCAATGTGAGAAGGTTTTGTTTGTTTGCTTGCTTCCTAGATTTTTAGCGTGTGTTGTTTGTTTTCCCTAGTGGACTCTAGAATGGATTTTTGTTTTAATGGTGTCAGTTCTCGAAACTACCAATGAAACAACCCCTACTCTAGGGGAACCTTTTTTTTTCCTTCTTATGGAAACATTGGTCCTCCTCACATCACTACTTTGAGCCTTCCAGGTCTCACAATTGGATTACCAGTATGTTTGTTTTCCACTCAGGTAATCTCAAATGCATCTAGTGCTTCAATTGTAAGCACTTCCCCCCAAGAACATCAACCTCATGTTGATCCTTCACCTTCTTCACCAGTAAGATATTCTTTACTTTATTCACTTTCAAGGTCTTCTTCCGTTTCATCTTCTTCATTGAGTGAAAGATCTATAGCTAGTAACCTGGTGGATAAGAAGAAGAAGAAAAATAAACAAGGGTCTAAACTTCCAACCATTGTCAGACATGTTGTAAAGAAACCAGTTACTGTTGATCATGCTGGGAGTGTTGATGATGCCAAGATCACCCAAAGAATCCATAAGCCCAAGTACCCTTGAAGGCTTTGTAAGGGTACCCATCTTCTTAAGTATTTCCCTGGTCTATCCAAGGTTATAGAATCATGTTCTACACACCCTTGCCAACCCATGTTGTTAGCCTCTGAACAAAATGTTGATGACCTCCCATCAACTAGTCATGATACGGTTGGGAAGAAGAAAATTAGAGTCAAGTTTCCTTGTAGGTTATGTGAAGGGAGTCATCTAACTCACATTTTCCCTCATATGGACGAAGCCTCAAAATTCTTGGAAGACATGACTGTTTCACAGCCTCAACTTCCAACTGCTTATCGCAAGCTTACTCTTGACCCACCTATAGTTGATGGAATGATAAATCTGGTCCCTTCATTGGTCATTTTGGTTGATCATGTAGTCAATATGGTCACTTCATTAGTTTATCCTATTGACAAAGTGGTCGATCCGATCCCATCTTCGGTCGATCCCACTCTCCCGTTAGAGAGTGCAATCCAAGTGGTCGATCCATTTCCACCTATCGAATCCATTCTCCCCTTGGAGAATGACACCCAAGTGGTGGATTTTATGTCATTATTAGTCGATCTTACTCTCCCGCTCAAGAGTAAACCCGATACTACCCATGTTTTTCTTGTTGATACAGACACTACCATGCTCAAGGGTATTCCTCCTTCTCCTATGGAACCGCCTCCAAGTAATGAGGCCATCCTTTTTTATTGGGGTTCACTAACTAGACCTCATCTTCCCTCTCACATTCCTTTCAAGATTACAGTACAGGTTTGCGGTCGAGACGTTCCTCAGATGTAATAGATGAAGGTTCATCCGTTAGTATTTTTTCCTCTCTTGCTTTGCAAGCTTTGGGTTATCCTCAGCTTGTGTTGGTTACACATAATATTTTTTATTTTAATAGAAGAACTAGTCACCCTTTAGGGATCCTTCCTCAGTTTCCTATAACTTTGGGAGGAAAAACTATCTTTATTGATGTTATGGTATTCCAAGACCCCTTGGATTTCTATTTACTCCTTGGGTGAGATTATGTCTATGCCATGAAAGCTATTGTGTCCACTCTTTTTCATGTGATATATTTCCCTCATGATGAAAGAATGGTGACTATTGATCAGCTTTCATTTGTTGGCCTTGACTTGACCATCAACTCAATGAAATCCCTAAACGTTTCTTATATGCAGATGGTATCAACACCGCCACAGGTCAACTATGTGGCGTTGTCTCCCATGCCTTCAACTTCCGATGAAAATGAGCATCTAACTGTAATCTCCATATTTTATGACTTAGATCTAGTAGTTGACATGGTGGTCTCTTGGATAGGGTCTTTAGATCTTGATCTCATTACCCCTGTCACGACCCTCGACATATGTTCTTTCCAGAGTGTTCTTCTTCCATCCAATGAAGATCTCTTGGAAGCCATGACCAAGTTTTGTCCCTTGACATGGTGTCCTTCCAGAGAATTATCCTCTTGGAAGCCATGATCAATAAGAGAGTTGAGCATGGTTTTCTGATTTCAAGCTCACTAAAAAATGAAACCATCTTTGAGTATGGTTTTTTTATTTGAATCTCGTTAAAAATGAAACTAGCTACAAGGATAGTTTTTTTTTTGTCTCTGTGGAAACCTTGTTAAAAAATAAAATAGAGGTCTAGGGATTGAACCTGGATTTTTGATAATAGTTCTTGTTCATGTGTGAAGATCGGTAAAAAATGAAATAGATTTTTCCCCTCTTCGATTGAGCCAAGTGCTTTGTTATGTATATTATTTGAAGCTTCTTTTCTTCCTCCTATGTCGTTGGACGAACCAAATTTTGGGGGGGAATGATTTTAGCCTTTCAAAATCATGTTGAAGTCAGAGCCACCAGTTTCTTAAGATGGGGGATAAATACCAACCATCCCTGTGTTATGCATTGGGAGGTCCAAGCATAGATTTGGCTAGTTTTAAGCTTGTGTAAAAATAAAATCTATCACAAGCATAATTTTATTTTGTTTTAAGCTTGTGTAAAAATAAAAAAAATCACAAGCTCAGTCTTTGTTCGTTCTCATGCTCACAAATCAATGAGAATGCAACCAAGTATAATTTTTTTGTCTCTTCATACTCGTCAGGGTAACACGAAAAAAAAAAACCCGAAACCTATGGAGTATCCTTTAAGCTCTTTTCACACTCCGTAAAAACGAAAAGATTGTCGAGCGACCTTTTTCTTTTCACACTCGTAAAAGTATTTGAAGAAAATGTTTGATGGGTGATAGGTTATCACTTTTTTGGTCTCATCAAACTAATTTATGAAAAAGGAACTGAGAGAGTCCTCTTTAAGTGTTTTTCAAACTCTTTAAATATGAAAAACCCCTGAATTTTCTCTCTTTGGACTCATTAAACAAACATCGAAAGACCTATATGGAACCAAACCACTTCTTCTTAGGTTTTTTTAAACACACTCCGAGGGACTCATCCAAAGGATGAGATTACATCAACAAGCATTTGTTATCCTCCTAAATCTTGCATAAAAATAAAGATGTACTTGCCAGAAATTGTGGGGGAAAATTTGGGAAAGAAATGTGACTCTATATTTGTGTTAGTGGTATTAATAGTTTCTCTTGAACATGAAACCCCCTTTATCATTAAATTTGGGTTGGGAAACTCATTTGTCTCTCGTTTGACCTTTTGCAGGTTCATATATTAGGTCTTCTTTGAGTCAATGCTGCCAAGACCGTTGTCGTGTCATTCATATGTTCAAGAGAAGTCCAACCCTACACAAGCCTTCTATTGAGTCGACCATCTACAATTATCAATTCTTACCATGTTTTCCTTCCTTGTGTCAGTTTCAAATCATCTTCGTACTTTGATCTACCTCAAATTTGTTACTTGTTTCATGTCATTGATGGGGGATAGATCAAGGCCCTCCTGTGACGAGTCTTTTTCTGTCGACTTCAACTCATTATCCAAGAATTAGACTTAGAAATCAATTAGTACCTTAGAATCTGCATGCCTCAATGGCATGTTTCTTCTCTTTCAACAGTGGGTTCACATCATTGACCCCTGATTGAGAGATTCTATAGAGTGCTCAACTTCATCTCATTTATTCGCATTCGTTCGATTGTACTAAGGTACCTTGGGAGTCATTGACATCAATGGTGATTTCCCTCACACTTGTTAACGGTTTTCATCAATGATTGGTAATCAAGTGGTTTCTTCCATGTTCGACTTCAACACCTGTAATTGCATGGCTAGATTCATACTTACGGAAGATGGGATTGAAGACCCTGGATCTCATTATTTCAATCCAGGTTGTGATAGATTATTTACAATTTGTATTGACACATATATCCACTTTGTATGTCTCGTGGCTATGTCCGAATCTGATTTTTTCTACGAGCATAGATCCATAGTGTATTCTTGGTGGCTATGTAGAATCTTGGTGACATGGATCCACAGTGTATGATTGGTGGCCATGACTGACATTTATGATTTAAATTACTTGTATTCTAAGTATGGGAATGCCTACTTCAGATATGGTATGATATTGTGCAGATGATTGGTTGTTTATAGGTTTCCGACACACACACATATTATACGAAGTATTTTGGGTGTCACAAGTTCTAGCCTCATACTTTGGGGGGCATTCTGTTACACATTATTTTAGTCACCCTAGTGATGTTTCTACAACATGTGTTCAGGATTCCATAAGAACCTTTCCTCATGAGAAAAATGACTAGCTCCCTCTTCTATAAAACTTGTTTTTAGAAGGATGTCGCATGTCAGCCATAAGGTACAATGTAGAAATGCCTGAGTTCTATAGGCTATCATAAAAATAGATTGCGAAGTTTTGACAAGCTACACTATAGCCAGGGTGTGGTGGCATTGGAAGAATGAGAAAAGGGTCGAAGTTCATGAAATTTCTAGAAGGAATCTTCTAGAATATGAGGTGTTATCTGTATGGTTGGGATCCTATTCGCTTATCTGATTTGGAAGGATCATCCTAATCTCTTTAACCACCTCTCTTTCTCCTATATAATGATGGATTTCTCATGAAAAAGGTTAAGCAAGATTAAGAAATAAAGAGAAAGCAAGATCAAGCAAGGAATTAATGAAGGAATAGGTTGAGAATTGTGTGAGGGATTCTATCTCAATTGATGCTTGAGGTATTTATTTGTCCATCAAGTTATTGTGGATCCTCTTCATGCAAGTTTAGATCAAGTGTGTGTGTTGGAGCAAAGGTCCACTGAAAGGGAACCTTGCAACATCAAGGTTTTTTGGTTGTATCTTCCACTTTTACTTAATATAATACAGTGGCATGTTTCTTTCCCATAAAATCATTCTCATTTTATTACATGACTCCTTGATCACATGTGTAAGTTTTCATTGAATATACTATTGTTTCTTTCACTTTGGTTGGTTTGTGTTTCATTTCAGATCCAATATCACAAGAGAATTAGAGCGGAGCAGGAACAACAAAGATATAAGGAAGCAATATTCAAAGGTATGTCATTCATATCTTGTTTGATAGTAAACTTAATGATTAAAGCTTAGGGAAAACATCATGTCCTGTATTGTTTTGTTTTAGATCTAGGTGGATCTAGGGAGATCAATTTATGTCCACATTCACCGATTTATCCAATAACACCAGGTGGGCATGACTATAAATAATGAGGGTTCCTCTATTTCCTTTTTTTCACAAAACGTTTCCCACCAATATATGACATAGGGAACGACTTTGAGGAGCGCAAAAGTAATATTTTCTCTATTAAAAATGTTATTGATAGAAAAATACCCTTCTAATAGATTGAACCACTTGTCTACAACATCTGCATCTATCTGAAATTCAAATATATGAATATCAAAGTTGATTTGTACCTTGAAGGGGGCAACTCCTCCGCTGGAGGAAGATGTGTCTCCTATTGTTAATCACCGAAGGATTTGCGTGAAACTACCCATCATATCGTTCCTCTATTGCGTGAGGGATTCCTCAAGAAACATTTTGAAAGGATATATTGTCCTGTCATATTTCATTTTTCTTGCCATGAGAGGTTGCTTGGTCATGCGAGAGCCTTTGTCCTCAAGAGAAACAAGCTCGAGACTCAATTCTTTGTACCTTGACCTTGTTTGGGACATGCATTAAGACGACAAGGAGCAGACTGCTCTCATACAATTGACTCAAATTTTATGAGAAGAATGAAATGAATATATATTATTAAAATATGCTTAACCCAAAATAGCAGAGATACAGTAAAACTGGTTTTCTATTCAATAAGGAAATAAGTTGAAACTATAAAATGTAGTGGAAAATAAGCTTGCTGGAATAGTGGCAGCTTATCTCTGAGGATAGATGTGATGGCTGCACTCGTTTGCAAGAAGATGGTTACAATGAGGATCTAAAGGAATTTTACAATAAAAAGATATTCAAAAAACCCTAGACATCCAAAAACCTAACCCTAGGATATGAAGTGCCAAAAGTCATGTGGGCCCCGTTTGGGTAAGTTAGTACATCAACTTCCCGTGGTTGTAACTTTTACCTACAATCTTCGTTTTAGGTGCACGATAGCCCGTTGGAAAGGTATAATCGAGAATAATTTTTTTGAATAACTTAGGTTAGTGGATCTGCTAGTCACTAGGGCCCCAAATCCCCAAAAAACGTTGTTTAGGGACTCAAACGGCCCCAGAAGTTTGCAACCTGAAAAACTATTGAAAACCTACCAAGGTGGAATTTTTTTTTTCGAGCCAGTGGAATAGGTGGGTGGCCACTGATATCCACGTGGATTAATCCTCCCTCCTTAGGAAGAAATGGTATCCATTTCATTGAGTTACCCCATAAGATGAGGAATTTTTTGTTGAATTTGGCCCCGGGTGAGCCACTTACCTTGGTGCAGGAGTTGTTATGCTTTGATGACTCGATAAAGTTGGATCCTTTGTTTTTGAGTGGTCTTGATATGTGTGTCCACAACATGATCATTGGATGCCTGTTTCATGTAATTAGGGTTGATCTTGGTTGGTGTTAACTTCTCAGCTATCTCTGAGGTGTCCAATAATGGTGGGAAATATGGCCGAAGGAGAGACACGTTGAAGACTAGATGCAAACCAAGGAAGGGGGGAATATTGCGTGCAAAAGAATTGTCACCCACATCCTTGGTGATGCTGTATGTCCCATAGTGGAGTGGGTGAAGCTTTCTATGGGGCCTTGTAAGGAATTATTATCACTGGAATTTTTTCTGCAACACTACACACAAATGATTACATAAATACATCAATGCCAAACAACTATTAGTTCAACTGCAACACCAAAATTCATTTCCAAGAGGCAAAACCTATACAACTAGGAAAAAAATTGGCATGTGCTAAATCACTAAAGGAAGCGCGTGCACAGTGCGTGACCCAAAGAAGCCCGTAGAGCGCACAATGTGCCATATGTACGACTGTGTACAGGAAAAGCCGCAAACTCCTGTGAATGGTGAATTTATGGTTCTTGTCGGCCCCTCAACCACTTATGGACCAGCTCCCAAATTGATTTGACGCTAAAATCTAAGATGAATCCACATGGGGGACTGGTCAAGGACCAAAGGGTGCCCTAAAGGGCCCCTTGTTCACACCAAGAACCAGTTGAATATTTTCTTGAAGACATGCTATAAATGGAGGCCATGGGTGCACTAAGAATTTAAGAATTTCAATGTATTGTTATGTTTCCTCAATCCTCCCTTGAGAATCCTCTTTTCTCCTTGGAGCATTCTAGCAACATTCCAATAGGCCATTTCTCTCACCTCTTGAGGGAATATGCATTGATTTCTTCATCATTTGCTTTATTTTCTACCATTGTAAGAAGAGATCTCCATTAGGGAACTCAAGAGCCCTCCCAAGGAGGAAGAGGGGACTCATAAGTCCTCATTTATCTATGGTTTTTTTCCAACTAATATAGTTATCCATTGGTGGCATAATATTAGTCATTGGTTAATTACTTTTGGTTCAAAGTTTCTTATGTATTCTAGATTTATTTCCTTAGTTGTTTTTAGTTTGTTTACTTGATTATTTCATGTGCTTGGATTGTCTAACTCATGCACTAACCTATGTCTTGTCTACCAGGCCCAACTAGACATGGAATGGCCCTTGTTTTTCTCACGCAAGTGATGAAACAGACACAACATATTGGTGACCATATTGGGGATAGGTATCAATTTCCACCCTATTTGGGATTTGAGAGCACTTATTTTTGAACCATTTATCTTGCAGGTACCAAAACTAGCCTAGCCTTACCTATTAAGAGCTAATTTTGGAGCAGGAGGAGGATAATTCCACTCAAAATCCCCCCCGACGCATATCAGAACATGAGCGGGTATTTCAGCCCACAGACGTGCATTCAGTGCATTGTGCGCCCAAAGTACTTATGTTTGTTGCGCATTTTGCACACTGTATGCCAAAAGGTCTTTTTTTCTCTTCGCATTTTTTTCATTGTGTTCCCACTGCGCCTCTGTATTAACTTTAACCTGTGCACCTGTCCATAGTTTCAAAATTGTAAGAGTTTTTGTGATGATTTGAAGGCCCCTAGCCTTCAAAATCTTGTTTTTTATGCAATTTGTAAATTCACTCCACTTAGATTCCTTTCCCATATGAAAGGTTAGTCAAACATAGGCACTTAGGGGGTAAAAAGAACCATAATTCTCCTCTTTTTGCTTTTGTTTGCCACATGGATGGCTTGTTTGATTCGTAAAAGTTAAGTGGAGATTCTTTGCTATCACATATAAAAACACTTGCAGTGGGACCAGAAATCAACTTTAATCATTAAGTATGCTCTTCTCTCGCACCATAGAGATATGTTGATAATTAGAAAGGTGCTTAAGGGGACATTTCATCTCTCTTAACAAAATCTTTAGGAGAGGATAAAATCCCCCCTAGGGTTCCCCTTAGTTTCTTTTCAAAATCATACTAAATTTGTAAGGGACCATACATGCCCACATGTTGCAAACTTAGGATAATTTCTCGAAATTTCTTTCTTGGTTTACATCACTAGGAGATTTTAAAGATCAAAGTAACAGGCCCATATATGCCCACTTGCTTGCAATCTAGGACAGTTTTTTAAGCTTTCTTAGTGTAAACAACATTAGGGAGTTTAAAGGATTGGTAAGGACCCATATGTCCACATGCTAGTTCTTTAGGAATTTTAAAATTCCACAAGGTTGTACCAATGACATCTAGTAAGATAGATAACCAAGATTTATAAGGACCACAAGAAGTCCACATGTTGCAAATTTACACCTAACTTATTAAAATTTGGCACATTTTATCACTTGCTCACATAGAAAGTCACTCCTCACTCACATCTTGAATTGTGGAGGTTGAAGTAGGTTTTCTCCAAAGGGATTCCGAAATGTACCACTATTTCTTGAAGAAATTATCCACGCCCACTTAATTCAAATGAGATTGGTTCACACCCCCAATCTCTCAGCCCACCACATCTAAAAAAATTCTAAAAAATAACTAAGTTTTCCTCCATAGAAGGTGCCAAAAGAAATTGTTTTTATTCTAGGTAGGATCTCAAGGGTAGGCATCCAAATAACCCCCCGTTATCTGGTTCTAACATTTTTCAAAACATTAGAAGTTGAAAAATAGGGAACTTTTAAATCCTCCAAGTCAAGTCTTCCTAACACCATAAGGCAGGGAGATACCTGTGAAGGGTTGAAGGCTGAGGTCTGGTTCTTCTTTACGTTCCCCCTTGAGTCACCCAAATCTTGGAGGGGATCCATTGCATGACCCATTTCTGAGGCCAAAAATCTAAATGTCGCACTTTGACCGAGGTACCTAGTGACCAAATTTAGGACATCTACTCAGGTGGAAATTGTGGGTTGCAACTGCACCTTGATCAAATTTTGTGTGGATATTGGGAAATGTCGCCAGTTCTTTCGGGATATGAACCCTCTACCCCTCATTATAACTGATTACTTCATCCTTCACTAGTTCCTCTTCTGGTGGCTTCAAACCCCACTATTGAGTACTCTTGGAAAGTCTAGTGCTATTTGAGAGGAAGGATAATACGTCTTTTTAGGACATGAGAATTTGATTTCTTTTTTCTCCCATGTGGAAAAAATCCACCTACCCACATGTATGCTTATTTACAATTGATTTATGTATCCTTTGCATTTAATTACATGCAATTGTGAGATATATTGTGAAGGTCCAAACTATACAAGTCTCTTTCTCATTTATTTCTCTCATCACCATCTGCACACATTCACTTTTCTAGTCAAACATCATAGGGGACCCACAAAATACCCATCATTCTAGATGCCTACATAACCTCCCTCCTATTCTAGGAGGATTTTCTAGTCTTGCCAACTCACCGGCTCAACCATCTCACAGCCCTATGAGTGCCACTATTTTGGGATCAACTTTTCTTGTTTTCATCTTAGTTGGGTCCACTTCCCAAGGCCATCCACCCACTATCTCTCCCTCACAAGGAGGCGAGGGGGGTGGAATTTATTCTCAAGGGAGATGTACAACCCCACCAAACCCCCCTCAAGGGTCAGGTCAACTACCTACTCACACCATGGCTGGAACCAATCCTCCACCTCCACCCCCCATGCCATATTTGGCATATCTTAACATTCCTGATTTGAGTAAACTCATAAATGATCCTATATTACATAATTCCACATGGCCTAATATGCCTACCAAACTACCTTCAAATATTCCAAAATTTGAAGGCAAATTGGGAGAATATCCCACCAACCATGTCATGACCTTCCACTTATGGTGCTCTTCAAACAACATCATGGATGAATTCATCCACTTAAGGTTGTTTCAATGAACACTCACTGGTCCATCATCTAAATGGTCTGTGGATGAAAAATTAGGTTCCCATGTGACTTTTGAATTCTTGTCCTTATTTCAACTACCAGTTAGTCGTGACACTGGTCTAGAAATTCTCTCCAAGTGCAAACAAACCTCATCTACACATATTTTAGATCACATTCACAAATGGCGTCGACGACGTAGTTTATGTAAAGAAGAAACCACCAAAGAACAATGTCTTGATTGGTTTCTCAAATCACTAATCTCTATACTCACCAAAGATGTGGCATCCACCTTCCCCCAATCCGAAGAGGAAGCCATTAGAAAGGATCAAGAGTTCAACCTCATTTATGCTCAGTCAGGATACTTGTACACAATAATACCTGATGCACCAAGACCTGTACCATTTGGCTAGGAAAAACCTGGGATGTCTCACATGATGGATGGATTGTTAGTGCTACAACACACCACAACCCATACATACAACCTCCAACTATGTACGGTACACCCCAATATCCACTGACATATAGAGGACCATATAATTTCCCTCCTCCCCCTTACCAATAGCCATATCATGTTGCTCCCTCTCCACCCATGAGTGGACCCTTGCCGAGACCCATTATGCACTCGACTTCTCAATCAAGTTCAGGTTCCCCCTCTACCTTAGCATATAACCTGGGCACTAATGAAACTTTTACACCTTCCTATGTGCCCTATGGAACGTTACCACAAAAAAATATGTATTTCCCATTTTCTAGTCCTCCACAGTCGGTTGCTCCTCTACATGGACAACCCCACATGGTGTTAACTTTGTTCATCCCTCTCCCATTCAACAATTTCATACTTTTGAACAGTTGAATACGATAAATCCATCCCATCAACCGAATAATTCCAAGAAGAAAGGAAAAAAATGAAACAATAATAACGGGCCAGGACTAGGAGGAAATAATCCCAAACAAAACCAACATGTTGGGGGAAACTAGAATCAGGGTAACCAGAACCCCCAAGGGGAGAATAAAAACAAACGCCAAGGGAGGAATAACAACAACAACCTTTGGATGAACTTTCCTTGTGCTCTTTGTGGTGAGAATGGTCATTATACTCACCATTGCCCCCAAATTTCTGATTTCAAATGGATGAAAGACTCCATGAATGCACCACGTCCTCTAGCGCCACCTGCCCCTCAGCAGACCCCACAACAATATTTGCAACAACCACCCTTGACCATGTTGAAAAACCCTATTCCACAACAAGGTGTGATGAATACCCAACATGACATACATCCTTCCCCACCACAAATGGGACAGTATCAAAACCATGGAAATCCAGCGGATCACAATATCCTCCTCACTAGCAAAGAAGAAATTCTTCTACAAAACGCGCAGTCGTCAATACAACATGTCCCCTGAATATACCCCCACAACTTCGGAAGCATATCCAGCTACAACTGGACAACCCTTTATGATTCCACCCCTAACACTAAACCCTCCATTCGTATCCATCACATTCCATTACAATGAAATTTCAACAACCCTCAGGCCAGGGCGACACATAATTACAGTCTATTCGATGTCTTGGCACAATCTCATGCAGCCATGTCGATATTAGAGTTCCTCCAAACTTGTCCAACTCAACAAAAATCATTGATTTATGCATTGGGGGTAGTTGACCCAGCTGATACTAGACTCATCACATTTGATCTAGATAGTGGGGAACCTTGTCTCCCCACTTTGGTAGCTTTCCAGATACTAGTCAAGATTCAGAACATCACGGTTCATCGATGTATCATTGACGAAGGTGCATCCACATGCATCATTTCCAAAAGCGTATGGCGAAAACTTGTCTCCCCTGAGCTAGTACCATCCACCATCACTTTAAGAGATTATGATGGTCGACCATCCTCCCCTGAAGGGCTCTTCCAAAATGTCCCTGTCAAACTCGAGGGAAAAAACATCCTCACTGACATTGAGTTTATTGACGCCTACTCGATTACAACATATTGTTTGGACATAGCTAAATGTACGCTATGAAGGCAGTGGCCTCTTTTGTGTTTTGAACGATGATGTTCCCCCACAATGGGAAAATCATCACCATCAACCAAGTTTCACATTATGAGCCTAACCATTCCTCCAACATAGATAACAACATGCCTCTTGTCTGCACAAGTTTTGACATGTATCCTCTCACTAATATGGGCCCCAGAATTTTCAAGGACCCATCCTTGTTGGGGGCATACCATGGAGCACCACCTCTCATACACCCCTTAGCACATGTGTGTGTCATATCTTCTAATGGAACTGAAACCAAAGATATCATTCCTTCCACTTAGTATTATCCACCTCTCATAGTTCCACCAATTGAAGAAAGTTTACCTTGGGAATTACCTAAGAACCTTACCACACCACTTATCCCTAATTTCACCCTCCCCCAAGGGAAAATCCCAGTTTGGGAAAAAATTCCCCAAGCCATCACTCAAATTCCCTTCTTATACCCCCCACCAGGAATATAAGCATTTCAGGTAGCCATGACACTTACCCTCCCCAACAAGGTGCTCACCATTCTGATATGGTATCTACACCCACCCACGATGGTTCCTCAACCATCCCTCCCTCCCCAATCAGAGGGAATACCAATGCAGATTCCAATACTAACTCCGGCCACACCACCCTAACCCCCAATATCCAACACTGCGATTATGATTAGGGGAAGGAAGAAGAAGAAATATCCCACCACTCCAATTCCTCCCTGAGTTCAACCCCTTTTCACACTCTATGAAAGAGAAGGAAAGCCCATTAATAAATGTCCTTCTCTTCCTGAATTATGCAATCTGATTCAACTCCCTCGAGCAACCACACTACTCACCGCTTCACCAAGCACACCTAGTAATACCATAGCATCCCCTACTACAGGCAGTAAAGGGATGCGAACCAAATTCATGTGTGCCATCTGTTCAGAGTATGGCCACTACACTGATCATTTCCCTATGCTACCTTAGTTTTGATAGATGTTGATGACATCACGCCAAACCTTTGAGAAAGAGCCCTCTCCATGAACACTTTTGGGTACCCACATAAACGACATCCATTATGTCTTGACCTCAGTCACTGAATGGATGAGATTCCCTTTCTCTCTTTCTGACTCACTTTCTCAGTTCATATACCAATGTCCTTTGATCATTGAATACAGGCGTTGTCAAATAAACCTTATTCAAAATCCTTCGACCACCTCACCTCCTGTTATGCAAGTGATTCCTCTTATCCCTTATCCAGATGTTGTTCACATCACCTCCCCTAAACTTGAGTCACTTACCACCCCTCCATGCTTCATGGATAGACTCTATGAGGATGTTCCCCCAAATCCTCACAATTCTCTGGTTCATTTCCCCCGGAAAATTTTACCCCCTACCATAGTTTATAACCTGCAGTGTCTAGAAATTTGGTTTATGTCAATCAAGCCATCGCACCATAGTTTTCATACCCCATCTACGTGTTCACCACTTGAAGACAATCACACAATGATAGTCACCCCTGTTACTTCCCTGGATCCCCTATATTCTCTCATTTTCTACTGCGACGAAGATATGTTAGAGGAAATCACTACCCCCGATTTCCCATGGAATGCGCTCCATCACATAGAACTTTTTCTCTCACAAGAAGCCTTTGACCCTCCTAGCCAAGCATCCATATGTGAAATCGAAACTAAGGATTTTATTCCATCATGGCATATAGACTATTTCAACAACCCTATCCCTGCCCCTGATTCTTTTGAAGAAGGAAACATGGGAAATATTACCCCCACTATCAAAATTGACATTTCCATCAAACCAAGAATCATCGAGGAAATCACCATTGGCATCACATGCTCCCCTGAGGAACTCACATCTTACAAAGATCTCTTTTAGGAATACCAAGATATTTTTTCCTGGTCATATATGGAGATACCCGGTCTTGATCCTTCTATAGTCAAACATCGCATCGACACATGGCCCGATGTCATCCTAGTCCTTCAAAAGAAACGCCCACTTAACCCATCCAAATCCATGGCTATCAAAGCAGAAATTGACAAATTAAACACTACAGGGTTCATACACCCCATTGCATATACCTCATGGGTCTCTAACCCCATCCCCATTAACAAAAAATAGGGCATTGTTCATGTTTGCACCGACTTCCATGATCTCAATCATTCTTGTCCCAAAGACAACTTCCCAACCCCTTTCATCAACCAAATTATCAATGATTATGCCAGCCACGATGCCTTGTCCTTCATGGATGGGTTCTCCGGCTACATTCAAATCTAAATCCATCCAACATATCAGTATAAAACCACATTTACCACCCCATGGGGTACTTTTTCTTATCGCGACATGTCTTTTGGACTCAAAAACCCAGGTGCTACATTCCAATGGGCCATGAATTATGTTTTCCATGATATTTCTCGCATCATCGTCGCTTACTTGGATGACCTCACTTCTCGATCCAAGAAACGAACTCAACATTAAAATGAATTACGAGTTGCCTTTCAACGATGTCGCCAGTACAATATCTGCTTGAACCCCCTCAAGTGTGTATTTTGTGTCACCGTCAGATGCCTCCTTGGGTTCATAGTCTCCCAACACAACATCATAGTGGACCCCCTCAAAGTCCAAGCTATCACAAAAATTATACCACCTAGGAATTTCCGCCTACAAGGAAAAGACAACTTTTTACGACGCTTTGTCCCAGATTACACCACTTGCGTGCATGGTTTCCTTCGATTACTACATCATGATATCCAATTTCGATGGGATGAATCATTCACAAACCAATTTTGACGATTTAAAAGCAACACTATTCAATGCCCCTTTGATTAGTCCTCCAAACTATGATCATGATTACACCCTCTACTTGTCAGCCTCATCCTTCTCAGTAGCAGGAGTCCTTGTCCAAATAGGGGGTTATGGACACGAGCATGTTATTTAGTACATCAGTAAAAATATTTCAGTACCACCCCTGAAATAACATTATGATGAGAAACTAGCCCTCACAGTTGTCCTTGCAGTTCAAAAAACACATCACTATATCTTGCTTTGCACTACCAAAGTCATGGAAGATTCTAACCCCATGCATTACTTGATTAGTCATCAATAGATTAACGATAAATTTTTCAGATGGATCGTCATCCTCCTGGAATATGACCTAGATTTCTCAACTCCCAAAAGCAAGATCACTTGTTCTCACCGAACTCATCACAAAGTTTCCCTTATACACTAAAGGTTCACCCATTAATACAGATTTTAACCTCTTCTACATCCCCTTTGATGACCCCTGGTATGACGACCTTCTCATCTACCTTCAGACATAGAAGTTTGGGTCTCATCTCTCTCAAGATGATCGTCAGTGCATTCAAAATTAGACCCCTTGGTACCTCCTTATCGGTGACATTTTGTATCAACGTGGGATCGACACCATCCTCCATCGATGTTTGAACATCGACGAAGCAGACAGAGTCTTGAACGAATGCCATAACGGTTCTTGCGATGGCCACCTCTAAGGTATGTCCACCGCAAAAAAAAACCATCCGAGTAGGATACATCTAGCCCACATTGTTTCATGACTGCATCTACACTGTCAAGCGATGCGACAAATTCCAACTCTATCGAAACAAAGCATGAGAACCACCCTCTCTTCTACACCCCATCATCACTGTCATCCCCTTCTGCAAATGGAGCATAGAATTCATGACTTGCAACCCTCCATATAGTAATGGGCACAAGTACATAGTCATGGCAGTCAGTTACTTTACCAAATGGGTTGAATCCATGCCTACCTTCAACAATACCGTTGACACAATAGTGCATTTTTTCTTCAACAACGTCATTACCCGTTTCGGAGTTCCACTCCAGTTAGTATCTGATCACGGTAAACACTTTCAGAATGAGATCTTCACAAAACTCTCATCAAAGTTGTCAATAAAGTCCAAAGGATAGGTCGAGACTGTCAATAAATTCCTTAAAACCATGCTACAATGTACCATCAACCAACATAAGACCAACTAGCATCATATGTTGTTTTCAACATTATGGGCTTAGCGCACGACAATCAAAACTACCATCAGTTTTACATTGTTTCATATCATCCATGGGATCAAAGCCACCCTCCCCATCGAGTGTGAAATTCCCACGTTGTAGAACACCATCGATCTATTACCTGACATTGATCCAATGGAGAGGCGCTTGTTGAAATCAGAGTCACTGGATGAAGATCGTCGGTCTTCATTACAAGACAATGAGGCAGCTAAAAAATGGTCCAAATCTACCTTTGACCGCCATGAACCTTTGCTCATTCAATCAAGTGGATCTCATCCTAGCCTACAGTATCACTCACAATACTCTCAGTCATGGGAATTTCGAGTCATTATGGCATGGACCCTACATTATCCAACATTTCCTCACTAAAGACACCTACATTCTAGCCTCTCCAGAAGGCTATCCTCTCAAAGAACCTATCAACGGGTTGTACTTAAGGAAGTTTTATGCCTGATCATAGTCATTCTACCCTAGGATTTTTATTTGTACACATTTGTATAGTTTTTAGTCTTCTTTTTTTGCCTCCACTCTTCATTTCTGATCTACCATCTGTTTTATTGACAAATGCATCCTCCTTAGGCCTACCACATCGGTTATGCTGATGGATCTAGTCGCTAGACATAGAATATTGCTTCGGCCATTTGGTCCCTCTACACCCCCTCACATGAATTTCTCCACTCCAGCGGCATTTTTACACATTATTTTGGTCATTCTAATGATGATATCACAAACATGTGTTCAGGCTCCCAACATGGCTTTTGCCTGAGAAGAGAAGCTTTTTTCCTCCTCTCCAAAGCTTCCTTTTAGAAAGGGTCTGCAGGCTACCCATACTACACAGTGCGGAAATCCATCATTTTCACAGGCTGCCCTATAGCTGTCCCACGAGATTTCCACAAGCTTCTATATAGGAAGGGTGTGGCGGAATTCCAAATCTAAAAGAGGAAAGAGGTTTTACGAAGTTTCTAGAAGGGGAATCTTCTAGAATGTGAGGTGACGTCTGTATGGTTGCAATCCTACTGGTTTCTCTGATTTGGTGGGATCATCCTCATCCTTTTAACCACTTCACCTTCTCCTATATAATCATGGGCTTCTCATGGAAAAGGTTAAGCACAGTTGAGAAAGATCGAGTAGAGAATTGGTGAGAGAATAGGTTGAAGATTGCATGAAGAATCCTATTCTTACTGATGCTTGAGGCCTTCATTTTTCCATCAAGATTTTGTGGAACATCTTCATATGAATTTCGGAGCAAGTGTATGTGTGTGTTGGGATGAAGGACCACTAAAAGGGAACTTATGACATCAAGGTAATTTGGTTGTATCTTCCACTTGTCCTTAATATAATACGGTGACACGTCTCTTTCCCATAAAATGATTAGTATTTTATTACATGATTCCTTGATCACATGTTTAGGTTGTCATTGAGTTCTACTATTATTGTTTTCATGTCGGTTGGTTTGTGTTATCACAGATCTGATTCTACAAGAGAACTGGAGTGAAGCAGGGACAACAAAGATATAAGGAAGCTATTCATAAGGTATGTTATCTATTCCTCTTTGGATAGTAAACTCAATGATTGAAACTTATGGAAAGCATCTTGTTCCATCTCATTTTGTTCTAGATCCAGGTGGATCTAAGTGGATCAGTTCATGTTTGCATCTACCGATTTACCTAATAACAAAATTGGTGACTCCACTAGGGAACAACAACTAGTTTGTGTTTTTTTGTTGGCCATTTTCTTTTGACCTATTCTTTTTACTTGATATCAATCTCTGAGTCTTTGGGAGACCCATTCACTCTCCCTGGGTTTAAAAGTCCACTTAAATATTTTTCCTTTTCCCCCAAATTTCTTGATTTTTCAAACACATCCGCACTGCACCTTATAGATAGCATGTGGAAACCATTCATTTCTGCACCCTAGTAGTTCCTTCCAACACGGGATTTCTGCACCCTGCATGTTTCTGTCTCGTGGAAATCATTAATTTCCACACTGTGTTATACTGCCCACCTGCGGCGACATTTGAAATAAAAATTTGTGTTGGATTTTGGCTTCTGTTGTGTCCCAGTTTTTCTTTAGTCAGCTGGGAAAGGATTTTTAATGCTAGTTCTTGACTTTTATTGATTTTTTCAGCTCGATCTTGATTGGTTTAGAAAATAGAACACCTCCCTTTTGATATTTTTTCAATCTTTGTTTTTTATTTTTATCGACAAGGATATAATCTCTGGACTTGCGTCTGAGTGCTTGCTCGATCAAAGGTCTTGGTTTGGATTTGGATTTGTAGGTTGGTTACATCTTCTGGATTTCTTAATGATCATAAAAACATTTATTATTCATATTTTAAGAGACTTTTTCTTATTAATTTTTATTTTTATCGATTTGGGTCTTTGTTGAGTTCTTTATTTTCATTGATTGCTTATCTTTTCTTAGTTACATCTCTATTTTGGTTTCTCGAAAGGAAAAAATTAAAGTCTTTTAGTCTTTTAAGCAATCATTTATACAAAAAATATTGGCATCTAAAACATTGAGAAAGAATGAATAGTGAAATTACATTGTTGATGATTGTTTGGTACTATATTCAAAGAAAATAATTGTATGTCGTAGTTTGTATTGTTCCAGAAGAATACTTTCTCCCTACTATAGGTAGAATTCATCCAACAAAAGTTTGCATCATTCATTTCTATTTGCACATTATTGGGTCAAAGTCTTACACAACATTGGTTTCATTCCCATCTCCCTCTTGGGTAACAAAAACATTTAATAATATTTCGAGACTCTAAAATTCAACTAGTAACTTTTTCTAGGGCTCTTTTACACCAACATTAGCTAGACTAGAGCTTTGGAATAGGTAGTGAGACACACTCTCCAAAGCATGAAACACACAATAGTATCTTGTGATAGGGAGTGTTCAAATCCATTTGCAACATTTTGTCCTGGGAAGCCCTTCTCACACAAGGGTCAAACCTGAGGTCACATTGAGATTGGCAAAGTTACTCACCCTGCTTTGTTGATCTCGGTGTAGAGATTTCACGTATTATGGGGGTCGCTTGAAGCTATACCCACAATGATGAGTGGAATCCTCTCGAGTTTATTTTGAGCTCGATACCCTACCCTTGCATGTGGATCGGACTGTTGATTGTTCCCCTCGGCATCATTGTTGTTTGTGGTAACTTTAGTATCCTATCTTCTTAGGGTCTTACACAAGGTGACTGTGGAGGGGAAAGTCTCCACGATACCTGGAATTGACATTGGCCAGACTCACTTGGGCTCCTTGGAGGGTATACCCATGATTATGTGTGGGATCTTGCACCAGGGTGTAAGTCCGTTAAGTAGGTCGTCAAGGTAACTTTTCCACCCTAGCCCAACCCCTTCTTATCTCTATGTTGCGACATTAGATTTCATCACCAACTAGTGACTTCAGAATAGGAAGGTCTTGTTTTCTTGGTTTTGATTCCTAGATTTTACTAGTGAGTGTTTTTTGTTTATGTAGTTGGCCATAGATTTTTTCTGTAGATATTTTGGTTTTACCAACATAGACCCTCCTCGTCTTTCACGCAAGGTACAGGGACTTCCACTGGAAAACATGGAATATTATACCCGTATACCTCCTCATAATTCAGAGGCATCTCCTCAACAAAGTGAATTCTAGGATACCAACGTAACACAAGAGGAAGGTTCAATCACTTTGGAAAGATTCTGAATTATTTATGATTCTATGAAAGCTTTCCGCATCCCTCCTGGATATGAAAGATGTTTCCTCCGATGAATTCTACCAGGGAACTTGTTGTTGTTTCTTCTGGAAATATAACCAAACCTTTTGGAGTGGAAGATCCTTTCTGGACTACTGACATAGTTAGAATTCTACCTCGTACAGTGCGAGACCTTTATGGCTCAAGGGAAAGAGTAGATATACCCGCCTTCCCTGAACCAGCCGAGACGTTTTTCATCCTCACAGTATCCCTAGGTAATTTTCTAGTACAACTGCCTATCTCTTTGCTGGCTCAAAAGCCTAGTCACTTAGCCCTAGTTCAACAGTCCCTTTTCAAATGGACCACTTTACAATTATTCCTTGTGCTACGACTATTCCCTCCAGGAATATAGTGGTTAACCATGCTCCCATTGGTACACCACGTTCCTCTAGACCTACCCCTTCTCTTCCTCTTGGGTATCACTCTTTGAATACTTCTACTGCCATCCATACCAAAATTCCATCTGGAGTACCACTTGGGCATAATAAATATGCTAGTTATGTTCCCACACCTTCCCAAGTCCTCTCCGGAGGGTCTTATGGACCTCTTCATGGCGAATCTGGCCCTAGTGGCTCCAATAAAATTGGTAGAACTCATCATCTACTAACTTCTGGTTACTAGATTCCCGCGGGGGGGTAATATTATGCTGGGGGGAAACCTCAATCTGGGGGTCATGCTCAAATTGGGACACCTCCTACATATGGAGGACATTCTCAGGTAGGACTGGACCAAACACGTCAAAATTGTTAGCTCACCTTTGGAACCTTTAAGAAAACCCACAACCCTCTGGGGGCAACCTTCTCAAACCAGTGTTTCGGTACCCCCGAACTACGATCAACCATATCCAGGTTCTTTGAATCCCACTTGGGGTCCGAATGTTCAGCCCAGTACTCCTTTCCAAGGGAACATCCCTAACCAACCCAACCCCACGGGCTACATGCCTCCACACCAACAACCGACTCTACCCAGATCTTCGCATTATATGAAAACTTCTTACGGTCCTACTGGTATACCAATGATACTTCCTCCCTAAAGTCACCAGTACCCTCATGTGAATAGTTAGTTACCCTTTCTGGCCACTTTGGACCTCCTTGATTTGTCTATAATTTTGAATGACCCTATATATCACTCTCCTCATTGGCCTATCATACCAGCCAAACTACCATCCGACATTCCTAAGTTCAATGGTAAACCAGGAGAGGATCCGAACAATCATGTCATGAATTTCCACCTTTGGTGTTCATCCAATTATTTGATGGATGACTCCATTCGGTTATGTATTTTCCAGCGAACTCTCATGGGTTCAGTCGTGAAGTGGTATATAGAATTATTGTGAGGCTTCTTCATTGATTTCAATACCCTAGCTATGGATTTCCTCACTCACTACTAGTTGCCAATCCATTATGAAACAGAAACCGATATTTTGAGTTCTTTCAAGCAAAGTAAATCCACTCATATCTGCGATCACATTCATGAGTGGAGATGAAGACAACGTATAATCAAACTTGATCTTCCCGATCAGTTATTGGTAGAATGGTTTATGAAATCCTTCGTGAATGACATATATAAAGAGATTTCTATGGGCAGAGTTGTCACCGAAGAACAGGCGATCAGTCGTGCCCAGTATCTTGATCTCATTTATTCACAAATGGGTACTCTTTACGATCTACTCCCCAATGCACCTCATCCTTCTACCACAACCACCTCAACAACTCTAGTAGCTTCTCATGTTGTCGATGGTGTGACAGGAACTTTCCATGCCCAACCACAATTTGTGTAGGCCTCTCACACCACACCCAAATCCCATGCTTCTAATGTTCAAACTACTCCAACGCCAACCCCTCCCACCAGTAAAACTTTATAAGTGAACATCGTTCAATCGACTCCTACCAGTAAGAATAAATCCAAAAAAGGGAAGGGTAGGAATAAGGAGGATAAAAATAACAATTCACAACCTGACAAGACTAAGTCACAACCTGATGATGATAAGGATAAACGAAAATCTCTCTATCCTTGCCTTGTCTGTGGTGATAATCAATACACAAAGGATTGCCCAAGACATGTTGAGGTCACAAAGTTCCTCCAAGGGACCCCAAAACCTCTTACACCTGTCGTCTTGTCTCAACCCTTCCCTTCTCAACAACAAGCTCAATTGGTCATCCATGATCAACCTTCTTCCTCCACCACCTCCTATGTACTTATGTGTAATGGGGATTCAAAGAAGAATGAAATCACACTTACCACTCATGCCAAAGATTACCCTTCCTCCAAGGACAATGTTGATGATATACCACCTTTGTTGGTTCAACAACCTCTCTTGACTCCACCTTCCAACGGTCCTCTTCATATCGAACGACCGAACCCCGATACATTCCTTCACCCTCCTCCCAAGGGTGTAGTTCAAAAGTCTTCTTTCAATCCTCATGCACGTGCTACCCAAAACTATAGCATAGTAGAAGATCTAGCATAAGCATTGTCTGCGATGTCAGCCCTCAAAGTCCTTTAGAGTTGTCCTACACAATAGAAGGCACTATTGAAATCTATCGGTGGAATCGACCCTACGGATACAAATTTAATAATATTTGACTTGGAAGATTACATTCCAAGGTTACCCCCTCAACTCACATTTCAAATCCAAGTTCTTGTCTTCAAAAAGAACATTTGTAGAAAATTTATTGATGAGGGTGCCTCGTCGTGTGTCATGTCTATTGTCTACTAGAAATCCATTGACTCTCCTCCATTAAATGAATCACACAACACACTCAAATCCTTTAATGGCTCTGGCTTTAAACCTTATGGTTTCCTCCCGTCGTTGCCTATTATGTTAGAAGGCAAAACGGTCAATGTTGAAGTTGAGGTCTTTGATGCTCCTCTCGATTACAACCTTTTACTTGGCCATAGATGGATCGATTCCAAGCATGCATTTGTGTCTACTCTTTTCTGCATCGTGCATTTTCCACATCAGGGAAAAGTTATTATAGTAGACCAATTGGCCTTCTTCAACTCTGATACATGTAACAAAAATGTACCTTTCATTGCCAAGACACCCTCTGGATACGCGAATGTTGGTGTGAGTCTACTAAAATATTCCACTCTGATGGGTACATTTCCAATCCCACCACCCGACGTCCCACCTCCTCTGGTTGCCTCGATTAACATGATCTCCATCGTTGTTCGTGAACCTCCCGAGTCTTCTGACCCATGGATAGTACCCGAACCTGGTGATTATCTCCACTACAACAACCAGATGCCTTTAAGTCTGGTTGAATCCTCTTACCAAGCCATTCAATCAGTTGACCCTTCTACTCGCTCTCTCGATGATTCATCTCCTGACCCATTTCATGTAATTTTTCCCACAGACGAGATGATTATGCCAGTTGTATCGATGGAAGATACCCCTTGGAATGATGGACACCATCATTCCATTCTCTTCCTTGAAAAACACACACTCGAGAGTTACCATCGGATCTTGACCCCATTGACCGTTGTCATTGACACTTAAGTAACATTTCACCCACCACCCCCCTCGACATCTCCATTAAACCTGGAGTTGTTGAAAATGTCCACATCGGAGATTCTTTTTCCACCGATGAGGTTGTCCCATATAAGTCACTTTTTCAATAATTTTGCGACATCTTCACCTGGAGCTATGAAGAGATGCCCTACATTGACCCCAATATTTTTGTACATGAAATCAAGATGTACCTGGGTGCCAAACCCATCCGGTAGAGACTTCCTCCGGTCCACCCCTGTAAAGTGGTTGTTATTGAGCTTGAAGTATAAAAACTTCTTAAATCTGGCTTTATTTATCAGTGGCTTTGATTGATTGGGTATCCAATCTAGTTCCAGTTAACAAGAAACAAGGTATGATCTGTGTCTATGTTGATTATAGGGATATCAACAAATCTTGTCCTAAGGACAACTTTCCTACCCCCTTCATTGACTAAATTGTCGACGATTGTGCCGAAAGTGAAATATTCTCTTTGATGGATGGTTTCTCCGGATATAATCAAATCAATATCTTACCCGCGGATCAACACAAAACCTCTTTTATTTGTCCTTGGGGAACTTTTGCCTACCGAAAACTTCCCTTCGGTTTAAATAATGTCAGTGAAACATTTCAACGTTCTATGTATTATGCTTTCCATGATATTAAGAACATTGTAAAACCATATTTAGATGACCTACCAGTGCGTTCCATGCATCGTAGTGATCATTTGACCCACCTCCGAGCCATTTTACTTCGTTGTTGGTTCTATCGTATACACTTAAACCCACACAAAAGTGTCTATTGTGTGGATTCTGGCCGACTCCTGGGCTTTATTATGCCACATCATGGGATCGGGGTAGATCCTTTGAAGGTCGAGGTGATCCTCAATCTCACTCCTCCTTCCTCACTTCGCCAGCTACAAAGTTTGCAAGGGAAGGAAAACTTTCTACGTCGTTTTATCCCAAACTATGTTGAGTTAACACTTGGATTTACTCGACTATTAAATAAAGGCTTCGAGTTTGTATGGGACACCACTTCCAACAAAGCCTTCGACACTTTGAAATTGACTTTAACCCATACCCCACTACTTTTCCTGCCCGATTATAGTCGATATTATTTCATTTATCTCATTGTTTTGGATTCGACCATCACCATGGTTCTAGTCCAAGAAGATGATTTACATGATGAACATGTCATTTATTGTTTGAGTTGGAGTCTGAAGCCAAGTATTTACATGTTGAAAAACTGGCCTTGGCAACTATCCAAGATGTCCAACGATTCTGTCACTATATCTTACTACGCAAGACCACTATAATTTCTAATTGCAACCCCATACAACACATTCTTACCTGCCAATTTCTTGGGGAAAAATACTCCAAATCGATAGTCATTCTCTAGGAGTTTGACTTAGAATTTGAATGTGCTAAGTCTAAGAAATACATGGTGTTTGACGAACTGATATGTGACCTTCCCTGGACTGAGATAGAAAACATAGCAGAGGATTATTTACTCGATGAGTCCCGTTTTCGTATAAGTTCTGATGACCTTTGGTATGGGGATATCATTGTCTATCTCCAAACTCAACTTTGTGGCCCGATTTTTCTAGCACTGGTTGTCGTTGAATATGCTACCAATCTCGTCAGTACATCATCCTCGGTGACACTCTTTATCACTATGGGGTTGACTCTGTTTTTCAACGCTGTCTCACCTATGATGAAGCTAAGAAAGATTTAAATGACTGCCACTCTGAAGCATGTGGTGGTCAAATGTCTGGGTATGCTACTTCCCAGAAGATCTTACGCACAGGGTATTTTTGGCCTTCTTTATTTAAAGATTGTATTACTGCCATTAAAAAATGCCATGCTTGCCAAACATACAACAATAAGATAAGATCTCATCCCACTCCCTTACACCCTGTAGTTTCCATTGGACCTTTCGCTAAATGGGGTATCGATTTCATGACCTATAACCCTCACTCGGCCGAGGGGAATGGATACATTATTGTAGCCATGGATTATTTCACAAAATGGGCCGAGGCGATGCCTACATTCGACAACACTGGAAAAACTACAGCAGTTTTCATTTTCAATCACATCATCACACGATTTGGAATCCCATAGTCTATTATCACTGATCATGGTAGCCACTTTAGAAACTTCATAATGTTTGAGCTTACAGAAAATTTGGGTCTTCGACATGAAAACTCAACCCCCTACTATCTACAAGCCAATGGCCAAGTCAAAGAAATCAACAGGGTTCTTATCACCATGCTTCGAAGGATTATAGGAATTCACAAAACAAGCTAGCACAGGATGTTGTTCTCATCATTATGGGCCTATCAGATGTCTGTGAAGTCTTCCACGGGGTTTACACCTTTCCAATTAGTGTATGGTATAGAAGCTATACTACCAATTGAATGTGAAATTCCATCGTTAAAACTAGTCGTTGAACTTCTCCCAAACACCTCTGTTAAACAAGAACGTATGTTGTATCTGATGCAATTAGATGAAGCCTGTCGAGATGCCACCCTAGTTATTGAAACCCAGAAGAAACGCGTCAAGGCCCAATATGACAAACATGTCAAGCCGCGTGTTTTCTCTGAGGGTGATATAGTTCTCATCTATGAACAAGATCGTGATTTTCTAGGAGCCAAAAAATTCGAAGCTATGTGGCGAGGACCTTATATCATCAAATGAGTGTTGGAGAAGGGATATTACAAGTTAGTATATTACAATGGAATTCCTTTGAGTGAACCCAGAAATGGGCTTCACTTGAAGAAGTACTATGCTTAGGATATATTGGCATGAGTGCTTGTATTTTACTATATCATACTATTGTGTGCTACGTTTGTGCATTTTTCTCGTTATTCGGTTTCTACCCTCGACTTCTTATCTTGCGTTGTACTTGGTTTTTAGATGTTGAAGTTTTCGTTATCCTACCTTGGCTTCACAGATGGCACTAGTCGTAGCACTCAAAACCTAGCTTCTTTTGCATGGGAAATCTATTCACCCACAAATGAACTTATCAGTCTACATGGTGTTTGCCTCGGTTGTGCAACCAATAATATGACAGAGTATAGCGTTGTTATCGAATTGTTGATTGATTCTATCTTACTTGGGATTCGTCGTCTGGTTATACGACTTGATTCGCAGCTAGTGGTGCTATAGTTAAGTAATGTCTATGGTATTCGAAGTCCTACTTTGTTACGGGTATATTTACAAATTCGCCTCTTGGAATGTTATTTTGATTATATCGAGTATCAACACATTCCTATATGTCTAAATACATTAACTGATGCATTAGCTAATTATGTGTTAGACAGACATCTGAGAAATTTATGAATCTAATCACACACCACATGTATTATACAAAACAAAATAAGCCAGTAGAAGCCTCATGTATATATATATAACGATCAAAAAGATTTTTTTTTGTCCGAAGACCAAAATATCAAAAATGAAGCTCATAACTTCTACAAAATGGCATCATGGATGTTGCTCTTGGTAACACACTACTACTCGTGCTACCCTATGGAGAAATTGTCTCAATGGATCAGCCACGCCTACAGTATGGCGCTGGAAATGCCTCGGGACCTCGCCAATAGACATATCTGGGATCCTTGCAGTCAAACCCTCCAGATTTTGTTCGATTGCTTCATAGTCGTCTGCATCTCATCCTGCTACTACCACTGCTTTGTTAGGGTCCTAACCCACACATAGGTATATCAATATATTCAGATGTAATAAAGGTTAATATTAATAAGGCCTTTCAATAAAATATAATAAGGTGGATGCAAGAAGACCTAATAGAAGCTTCTTCTTCTAGAAGGATGTTCCTCTAGATGCTTCTCTTGATAGACATATTTAGTATAAATAAGGGTCGAGGGTATGAAAACCCTAGCTTGGAGATTATTGTAACAGAGCGCTGCTCATCTCGAGGTTGCCCCCTCGAAGAGGCCCATGAACATTCCTTTCTGAATCAAAGAGTTATTTATGTTGTTATTCTTATATCATTTATGTGTTATTGTGGAGATTATGCTGGTTATATTACTATTATTCTGCCATTTCTAGCCTTTTATTTCTGTCCTGCATACTTTTTATATCTGGTATATTACAAGTGGTATCAAAGCACTTTCCTTGGCAGAATCTGTGGGAATTGTTTTTTTCAGGGTAGAGACATATTCTGGCGTCTTTAAGCCACAAAGATCAGTCATTATGCGCATAAACCCACGGTTGAGGGATTCATACATGCAGGAAATACAAGTGGTTCTTAATCACACATTTGTTGGCCACCCTTGTAACCCCTGTTGGTACCCCTTTGAGTGGTAGCACATCAGAAAACACCTGTGTATGGATCAGCCTAGATTTCCTGAAGCCCTCTTTAGATAAACTGATCGACCGCTTCACTGCTATAGTGCTTCTGAGAACAACACTCGGGAAGATACTCTCTAGTACCTGGGTAGTCGGGTAGTATGGCTAAGGGTACAATCTATCCTCCTTAGTTAGTGCACTGAGATATTGGGCCGAGTACTACTGTTGGACCCCGCATGTATATCAGAGAGCTATAGCACAGGGAAAACTATTGTCTGTAGAACCCTTGAATACCTAACCCTTGGGGGACAGAAACATAAACAAATTGAAACAGACAAGATCTATTGTTGCGCAACTGTGTTCGGGTTACCAAGTAAATACACATTTCTTTCTGTTTAAGCATTTGGGGATTTCATCACTACAGTATTCTTCAGACCGGAGTATAACTCCGCAGGGGTTAAAAAAAATTAAAAAATAAAAAAAAGTTTGGAAATTTTTTCACCATTATTTGAGACCTATTTCATTGGATTCATCTCTTCACCCTTATCACATTCATCCATATCATTTTTCGGAAAAAAAATTTACCTCACTCGCCCCTTTTCAGTTCAGCCATCCTCACGGCCCATACCCATATCCAAGACCTGGAAGCTCGCTTCAACACCTTGCAATCTTGTTTCCTCGAGACCCAAAAAGAAGTGAAACAACTCAGTGCTACTGTTGCCTCCATCGATACATCCATCAATACCACCATAAATACAACCATGCAGTCCTCAATGGAGGAAGTCAAACAAGAATTGACCACCCAGCTTGAATCTTTCTTTGCATCACTCTGCACCAAATTGAAGATCCCTACAAATGACCATTTCTCTGACGCACCTCCAAAGACTAAAGGTGAACATTCCTCCCATTCCCATACCTTTCAGCCCCATCACTTTCAACGTGACCTATGCCTTCCATGGGTGGATGTGACCAAATTTGATGGCTCAAACCCCACTGGTTGGGTAACCCAAAATGGAACATTATTTCTCTTTATATGGCATTACAGATGACTTGGCCAAACTCCGGTATGGTGTTCTCCATCTAGATAAAGAACGTTGGCAATGGAGAAAAACTTCACGTCAAGGGTATATTGCTTGGACCCAATTTGTGACTAAGCTTTATGAACGCTTTGACATGGACACCAACCATTTGGGCCATTTGACAAAGTTGAAACAATTAGGAACAGTAGAAGACTTCATAGTTTCCTTTGAGTGCCTGGCTTTTCGAATAGAGGGCATGACTGATGCTTTCTTTCGAGAGTGTTTTATCAGTGGCCTCAAGGATGAGATTCGGGCCCATGTCCTCATGGATCAACCCTCGAGTTGGGTGGAGGATACTAAAATATATAAAGAAGCACAACATGTTGTATCCTCTCAAAACCAGAAACCCTCCTTTATCCCTCGCCCTAAACCCGTAAATCCCACTATTCCCTTCGCCCCATTAAAGATCCAAAAATTGACCAGGGATGAAATGGCTAAATGCCAACTCAAAGGCCTTTGTTATAATTGTGATGACAAATATTTCTCGAGCCACAAGTGTAAGGAAAAAAAGATTTTTATGGCCATCTTTGAGGATATTTCAAAATAGAATGTTGAAACTTCCCTTGTGTCTGAGTCACCTGAAATAACTGACATAACCCCTCCCTCAGACCCTCCCGAAGTGGAACCGGTCATTTCCCTTAATGCTCTCACTGGATTCTCTACTCCCCAAACCCTTAAGTTAATCGGTTACATCAAGCATCGGAAGGTCATCATTCTGGTTGATAGTGGAAGCACCCATAATTTTATTCATGGCCACATTGCCCAAGAAACTCATTGCTACATCCATGCTGTGAACAATTTCCAAATCATGATTGCCAATGGTGGTTCCATGAAATGTGGAGGGCGTTGTGAAAATGTGCATCTCCAAATCGGTGACTACCACCTAAAATCCCATATGTTTGCTATCGACATGGGTGGTTGTGACATTGTGTTGGGTGTCAACTGGCTAAGAACTCTGGGTGCCATTCTCATGGATTTTAAGGCATTAACCATGCAATTCAACTAGGAAGGCCACCAATATAAATTCCAAGGCATCACTGCTAGTTCACCTGAGGTCATTAGTTCCCATTGCATGGAAAAGCTGCTCAAAAAAGGTCATTCTGGTGTCATTGCCCAACTCCATGCCATACAAGCAACCGAGACACCCCTGGTGCCACAAGACCTCCAAGCCCTCCTTTCTAAACATCAAATGGTATTTTCCACTCCCCAAGGACTCCCTCCTTCCTGCAGTGTTCACGATCATTTCATTCCCCTTGTACCCGGAAGCCTTCCTCCCAATATCCATCCGTATCGCCACCCCTTTTCACCAAAAAATGAAATTGAGAAAATGGTCCAGGAACTCCTTAATGAAGGCGTTCACCCTAGCATGAGAGCTTACTCTTCTCCTATAGTCATGGTCTTGAAGAAAGAAGGTTCTTGGATAATGTGTCCTGACTTTCGTGCCCTCAACAAACTGACCATTAAAGACAAATTTACCATTCCTATCATTGATGACCTCTTGGATGAATTGAGTGGTGCCCAATTCTTTACTAAACTTGATCTTCACTCGGGCTATCACCAGATACGTATGAAAGAGGTAGACATTCCCAATATGGCCTTTTGAACTCATGAGGGTCACTATGAGTTTTTGGTCATGCCCTTTGGCTTGTGTAATTCCCCCTCCACCTTCCAAAGCCTCATGAATCATGTCTTCAGTCCCTTTCTCCATCATTTTGTCTTAGTTTTCTTTGATGATATTCTCATCTATAGAAAAACCTAGATAGACCATCTTACTCATGTGGATCGAGTTCTTCATCTACTCTCTCAGCACCAACTTTTCCTGAAACAGTCTAAATGTGCTTTTGGTGCCTCAGAAGTAGAATACCTGGGTCATCTGGTTGGAAAGGATGGCATCAAGGTGGATCCAAAAAAGATTGAAGCTATGCAAGACTGGCCGCACCCAAAGACTCTCAAAATCTTGCATGGATTTCTGGGCTTAAAAGGGTATTATTGCAAGTTTGTTAAGAATTATGGAAATATTGCAGCACCTCTCACTGCTCTCCTAGAAAAGAACTCTTTCACTTGGACTCCAACCGTTGCTCAAGATTTTCAAACCTTGAAGATGGCCATGTGCACCACTCCAGTTCTAGCCCTTCATGATTTCACAAAGACCTTTGTGTTGGAATGTGATGCCTCAGGGAAAGGGATCAGTGTTGTCCTTATGCAAGAGGGTCGACCTTTGGCCTTCACCAGCAAGAAACTATCTGAAAGGAATCTGGGCAAACCCATTTATGAAAAGGAAATGTTGGCTATTATGCATGTCGTTGATCTGTGGCGCCCTTATCTCTTGGGGCAATGTTTCCAAATTAAGACAGGCCATCAAAGCCTCAAGTACTTTCTGGAACAACGCATTTCCTCCCCGGAGAAACAAAAATGGGTGACTAAGCTCTTTGGATATGATTATGAGATCATTTACAAGAAGGGAAAAGACAATGTGGTGGTGGATGCACTGTCACAAAAATATGAAGAAGAAGGATCCCTTTTTTCTCTTTCCTTCATTGTACTAGATTGGCTCCAAGCTATGCGCCAGGAATGGCTACAATATCCCAAAAGTTCGCATCTGATCCAGCAATTGAAGACCAATGCTCCAGCTTCCCCAGCATACTATTGGCTCTAGAATGAGCTTCGATACAAAGGCCATTTGTATTTAAGCAAGCAATCAAATATTAAATCCATGGTACTTTCTAAGCTTCATGCTACACCCATAGCGGGGCACTCCGGGTTCACCAAAACCTATGACAGGGTCAAATGTTCTTTTTTCTGGGATGGTATGAAACATGACATCCGTAATTTTGTCACTGAATGTGAGGTGTGTCAATGAAACAAGGGAGAAATAGTCAAATCTTCGGGCACACTCCAACTGCTTCTGATTCCACCTGCTATTTGGAAGGATATCTCTATGGACTTTATTACCAGCTTATCCAATTCGGGAAATAAATTAGTCATAATGGTGGTTGTGGATCGCCTTTCCAAGTATGCTCATTTCTGCACTCTTCACCGCCCATTTAATGCATCCACGGTGGCTCAAATTTTCATGGACCAGGTCTTCAAGCTTCATGGCATGCTTCACTCTATTTTTTTTTATCATGACCCAAATTTCACAAGAAATTTTTGGCAAGAACTGTTTAAGAAACAGGGCACCCAATTTCATCTTAGCACAACTTATCATCCCCAGACTGACGATCAAACAGAAGTTGTCAACAAGTGTTTGGAAACATATCTGAGGTGTTTTTCCTCTGAAAATCAAAATCAGTGGGCTCAATGGTTACCCCTAGCTGAATGGTGGTACAACATTTCCTACCATACAGCTACATGCATGACTCCTTTTGAAGCGGTATATGGACAGAAGCCACTTTCAGTTCTCTCATACTTATCAGGTACCTTGAAGGTCCAGGTGGTTGACCAAACACTTACAGTTCGAGAGGATATTCTTCATACCCTTAAAGAGAACTTGGTCATGGCACAAAATCACATGAAGCAACAAGTAGATCAAGGTCGCTCTGAACGTCAATTTGCAGAAGGGGATCAGGTGTTTCTGCGACTGAAACCATACAAGCAAACTTCCCTCAAGGCTAAGCATTGTCAGAATCTAGTGCCCAAATTTTATGGTCCTTATACAGTTCTCAAGCATGTGGGACAAGTCGCCTATTAGTTAGCTCTACCCAGTCAATCGAAGCTACATCCTGTTTTTCATGTTTCCTTCTTAAAGAAGGTGATTGGAACTAGGTGTCAAACTCAAACCAACCTTCTCGAGTTAGCTGAAAAAGGATCCATTTGGCTATAGTCAGAAGCAGTTTTGGACCAACGTGAACGTCACCTGTGTCAGTGAACCATCAAGGAAGTGCTAGTCTAGTGGAAAGATACAACTCTAGCAGATGCCACATGGGAACCAGCTACCATTCTGCAGTAGTTTCCGAATCTCAAGCCTTGAGGACAAGGTTGTTTTTAAGGGGGTGGACATGTTAGGGTCCTAACCCGCACATAGGTAGATCAATATATTCGGATGTAATAAAGGTCAATATTAATAAGGCCTTTCAATAAAATATAATAAGGCGGATGTAAGAAGACCTAATATAAGCTTTCGCTTCTAGAAGGATCTTCCTCTAGATTCTTCTCTTGATAGACATATTTAGTATAAATAAGGGTCGAGGGTATGAAAACCCTAGCTTGGAGATTATTGTAATAGATCGTTGCTCATATGGAGGTTTCCCCCTCGAAGAGGCCCGTGAACATTGCTTTCTGAATCAAAGTTCTATTTTTGTTGTTATTGTTATATCATTTATGTGTTATTGTGGAGATTATGTTGGTTACATTACTACTATTCTGCCATTTATAGCATTTTATTTATGTTCTGCATACTTTTTATATCTGGTATATTACATGCTTACCCTCACCTCTAGATAGGGGATGTACCTGGGGGCCTAAATGGCCCTACATCTGCATGGTCGAGATGTTTTGGTTAGTTATTAGATTCAAAAACATATAAAAAAATTTAATATTTTGAAAACATTTACAAAAACAATATAAAAGAAAAATGTCTTTCTCACCTAGTTCCCCCCACTGAAAACCCTCATGTAATACTAAGTCAGGATCATTGCGGAAATCCTTCCTGGAATATGCATATTCATCGATCATCAATATCTTGGACTCCAGCCAATCAAAAAATGTGTCATTATATCTAATAATGGGGCCTGCCACATGTTGGGACATGAGATCACACCATCGCTTCATCCGCGGATCTTATGGCACTGGTATATTCCAATCTACCTATAAGCGAAAGTGACGGACTCTCTTCAGGAAGAAAGATACCAAAATGGATCCGTACCCAAACTATTTTAGATCCTTGTTCTTTCTCTTGGTCAACTGGCTCTTCATTCTACGGAGAAACCCATCACACCAGTTGAACACATGAGGTTATGTGAATTCTATCGCATACTAGAAATAGATCTGCAAAGACATGTGTGGAGAAGAAATCCCTTCCATCTGTGCAATACTGAATAGGATGGTTCTCAAGGTCAGATCATGAACCCCTCTGATAGCCACCTTATCCTTGCGTCGTTCGGCCCTGGGTTCACAATAGAGTCTGATGTATTCACTCATCGGTAAACCCCCACCTCTACCTTGTGTTAAGCTCACTCGTGCCCCATGACGAGAAAGCCCTATCAAGAAGTAAATGTCTTCGATGTAGAGCACATGAACACCCACATGGAATACTTGTTGGTCCAGATCTCACATTCGGACCAAATATTCCAACAGTCTCTGCTGGTCTCTCATGCCCTGGATCTTAAAGAATTTTAATAGACCACACTGTCTTAGGGAATTTATGGTGCCTAGATCATTCAAAGCCATTACATCATCATATTCATGTTCCCTTTCTCTCCATTCTAACATTTTTTCAATCAATATACCTGCATGGGAATGGAAAGAAAGGAGTTATCACCTTTAGTTTTCATACTTTGAAATTCTTTTTGGTCCACCGTATCTTTTTATTTTGGGTTTATGCCACTGCAACTAGGCCTTGGTTACAGAGTGGGGTTTCTACAGGTGAACTGTTAGGTGCCTGCGGAAATATTTGATTTCCGCAAGTGAACCGTTAGGTGCCTGCGGAAATATTTGATTTCCGCAAGTGAACCGTTAGGTGCCTGCGGAAATATTTGATTTCTGCAGGCCTCGATATAGGGCACCTACGACAGCCCCAGTGCACACCCAAGGTCCAAAAATTCATCTTTTAACCGATTAAAATGAATTTTAAACCATTAAAAAGGAAGAGGATGAGGAACTTATGGTTTTCATGTGAACCGTTCGTCGAATGATCACTCAAGATCTCCACAATCGACCACCGAAATACGAGGTGAAAAAGGGATTTTGGACAAAGTTTTTGATCAAATATGAATGGAATAGTGAAAATGAGTTCTTACCTCTATTTATCTCATTTTTTACTTTTTCTAAATATATTTTATATTATTTAAATATTATTTCTCCAAAACCTAATGGTCTCGTGAGTGTTTTTTCTTGCAGATGAGAAGGCTAGGGTTCCAAACAATGGAATACGAACAATTTTTGTGATTTGTTTCTCTTTTTCATCACATGTACGATTACTTTTTAGGGTTTTTTAGAAACACCTCGAGCTTAGTCTTTGTTCGTTCTCATGCTCGAAAAACAATGAGAACGTAACCAAGTATACTTTTGTCATATTTCCGTACTCGACATGGTAACACAAAAATAACGAAACTTATGGAGTAATCTTTAAGCTCTTTTCGCACTCTTTAAAAACGAAAATATTGTCAAGCAACCTTTTTTTGTTCATGCTCATAAAAGTATTTGAATAAAATGTTCGACGGGTGATAGTTTATCACTTTTTCGGTCCTGTCGAACTATTTTACAAAAAATGAACTGAGAGAGTTCTCTTTTAAGTGTTTTTCCAGACTCTATAAACATGAAAAAACTTTGGACTCGTTAAACAAACATCAATAGACCCACATGGGACCGAACCACTCCTTCTTAGGGTTCGTTAAAAATACTCCGAGGGACTCGTCCAAAGGATGAGATTACATCAACAAGCATATGTTATCCTCCTCAAGCTTGCGTAAAAATAAAGAGGTACTCACCAGAAATGGTGGGGGGCAATTTGGGAAAAATATGTATCTCTATATTTGTGCTAATGGTAGTAAGTGTCGCTCTTGAACATGGCACTCCATTTATCATTTGAATCAGGGATGGGAAATCTATTTGCCTCTCGTCTGACTTTCTGCAAGTTCATATCTTGGTTCGTCTTTGGGTCAGTGTTGCCAAGCCTAGTGTCATACCATCCATATGTTCAATAGAAGTTCAACCAATCCTTCTATTGAGTCGGCCATCTGCAATTGGCAATTCCTATCATGTCGGCCTTCCTTGTGTCCATTCCAAATCATATTCGTACTTTTATTTACCCTAAATTTGTTACTTGTTTCGTGTCATCTAATGGGGGATACATCAAGGCCCTCCTGTGACGAATCTTTTCCTGTTGACTTCAACTCATTATCCAGGAATGAGACTTAGAAACTACTCAGTGCCTTAGAGCCTCCATGCCTCAATGGTAGGTTTCTTTGCTTTTGATAGTGGATTTACATCATTGATCCCCGATCGAAAGATTTCATTGAGTGTTCAACCTCAACTCATTTATTTGTACTCATTGGATTGTATTATTGTACCTTGAGGATCATTGACATCAATGGTGATTTCCCTCGCACTTGTTAACATTTTTCATTAATGACCGGTAATCAAGTGGTTTCTAACCATGTTCGACTTCAATGTCTGTAATCACATGGCTAGATTTGTACTAACAGATGGTGGGATTGAAGACCCTGGACCTCATCATTTTTTTTCCAGGTTGTGATGGAGTATTTGTCATTTGAATTGACACATAGATACACTTTGTATGTCTCATGGCTATGTTTTGTGTCTGAGTTTTCAAATACATAGATCCACAGTGTGTTCCTGGTGGCTATGTATAATCTTGGTGACATGGATCCACGGTGTATACTTGGTGGTCATGACTTATATTTATGATTTCAATCATTTATAGTCTGAACATGGGAATGCCTATTTCAAACATGATGTAATATTATGTGGATGCTTGATTGTTTGTAGGTTCCTAATTGGTGCACTCCTCGTTCCTGATGTTAGGACCACACAATGTACCTTTTTGCCTATACTTTTTGCCACTATTATACTCTTGATCACCCATATTTAGACTCATACTATCACCTTATCCGATCATTCCAAAGGTATACAACGTCCCTTCTCATAACTATACGTTTAATCTGGTTTGCATAATATTTTACATCACTCTCGTACTTGACCATTGATTAGAAATGCATAAGTGTTCAAAACTGCAGATTAGCATTTGAGGCCTGTTGCTGAAACACATAACTGTCACACAGTCCAAGGTCGTTGTTGCTGAAACATAGAACTGATACTGAAACATAGAGATTCTATACAGTCCAAGGTCGCAGATGATGAAACACAGAACTGTTACACAGTCCGGAGCCACAGATGTTGAAACACAGAGCTGTTACATAGTCTAGAGCTGCAGATGCTGAAACATAGAGGAAACCACCAGGACCGACGATGCTGAAACACAAAGGAAGCCATTACAGTCAGCGGTCAACAAGCACCAACCGTCGCTCCTACATAAGAATGCTCACACAGTTAGGAGCGCAATTCACATGGATGAAACAACCCACGAATTGTGATGATGAAACGGCATCAACAACAATGAGAAGAAGTTGTTACTCCAGCCGTAACAGCAATACCTCATTCAGCTCCTGTAATAGCATTCCGTTGCGCGAGACTAGGACATCCTATTCTAGTTTAGAAAGTAGATAGGACTAAAGATAGGACTCAGATACACATTGTAATTTTTGATCAATTGTATCGAAGGGTTTCCCTCTTTAAATAAGAGGAAATCATCATGCAAGGGTATCCAATTTTTATGTATTGAGAAAGCTTCAGAGAGAAGGACGTATTTCATTTTCAGACTGTAATATGATATTTTGATAGATGAATAAAAGACTGCTTTGAGTATCCTTCTCTAGCTTTTTCGTTTCAGGGGAATCTTGTGGAAAGGGAGGGCCCACCTTCTTCACAAGACTCACTCGTTAGTTTTAGAGTGTGTTAGTATAATTTATGTTTATGCCTTGATTAACTTTCATCTGTTGAAACACTACTTTTAATGAATTCTGCTTTGTTGAAACACTACTGAACTCTGTCTCGTTAATAACTTTAGTTTATTGAATGTTACATTCTTTTTATTAGCAGTCTTGTGTGATGATTTTATGAGGCTAGCTAGAGGCTGGTTTAAGGGTTCCTTCTTAGAAAGGAAGGAATCAGACTATCCTATTCTCTGTAGATTTCAATTACTTTTGCAAGTGTGCTAGCCAGAGGCTGGGTTCAGGGTTCCTGCTTAGAAAGGAAGGAATCAGACTATCCTGTTCTCTGTAGATTTCAATTACCTCCGCAAGTGTGCTAGCCAGAGGCTGGGCTAAGAGTTCCTACTTAGAAAAGAAGGAATTAGATGGCCTTGTTCTCTGCTAGATAGAGTTAGCCTTCTCTGCATTATTGTTTTCATGAAAGAGTGTTAATCAGAAATAAGGTGTTGAAGTCTCTGCTTGAGAGTAAGGGTCCTATTCTATGGTTACAGAATAGTTGTTCTTTCCTGTTGCAATTCTTATTTTAATGTAATATAGGATTCCTTAGATTAATATTTAAGATCTCCAATAGGTAGGTTGCTTTCTTGTAATTTAAGTCAGAACTTCAGTTCATTCAGGGCAAGTGTGATTAATATAGCTTCCCTTACTACAACTTTAAGTTGCTTTTGGAATTGAGCATATATAGTGCGTGGTTATCTTTGAAGTAAAAAGACTTCCCTGGGTTGACAATTTATGTATCACTTGATTATTTGAATTAATTGAGCAATTATAGTGACCAACACCTGACACACACACACATTTTTACAAAGTATTTCTGTTGTCATGAGTTCCAGCCTCATACTTTTGGGGGCATTATATTACACATTATTTTGGTCATTCTAATGATGATATCACATACATGTGTTCAGGCTCCCAACATGACTTTTTCCTAAGAAGAGCAACTTCTTTCCACCTCTGCAAAGCTTCTTTTTAGAAAGGGTCTGCAGGCTTCCCATACTACACAGTGTAGAAATCCATCATTTCCGCAGGTTGCCCTATAGCTGGCCTATGGGATTTTTGCAGGCTACTATATAGGTAGGGTGCAACGACGTTCCAAAGATAAAAGAGGAAAGAGGTTTCATAAAGTTTCTAGAAGGGGAATCTTCTAGAATGTGAGGTGGCGTCCATATGGTTGCGATCCTACTAGTTTATCTGATTTGGTGGGATCATCCTCATCCTTTTAACCACTTCACCTTCTCCTATATAATCATGGGCTTCTCATGGAAAGGGTTAAGAATAGTTGAGAAAGATCAAGCAGAGAATTGGTGAGAGAATAGGCTGAATATTGTGTGAAGAATCCTATTCTTAGTGATGCTTGAGGCCTCCATTTGTCCATCAAGATTTTTTGAATCATCTTCATATGAATTTTGGAGCAAGTGTATGTGTGTGTTGGGATGAAGGACCACTAAAAGGGAACTTGCGACATCAAGGCAATTCGGTTGTATCTTCCACTTTTCATTAATATAATACGATGACACGTCTCTTTCCCATAAAATGATTAGTATTTTATTACATGATTCCTTGATCACATGTTTAGGTTGACATTGATTTATACTATTATTTATTTCACGTCGGTTGGATTTTGTTATCGTAGATCTAATTCTACAAGAGCACTAGAGTGAAGCGGGGAAAACAAAGATATAAGGAAGCGATTCATAAGGTATGTTATCTATTCCTCTTTGGATAGTAAACTCAATGATTTCAACTTAGGGAAAGCATCTTGTTCCATCTCATTTTGTTCTAGATTCAGGTGGATCTAGGGGAATCAGTTCATGTCCTCATCTACTGATTTACCCAATAACAGGCATATGTTTGGGTTCATCCACCAACAACCAAGCAGAATACGCAGTCGTTATCAGTCTCCTCACTAAGGCCAATCATCGCCACATTCGTCACCTTAGCATCTTATTATATTCCCAGCTAGTTGTCTTACATCTCAACAATGTATACCATGTCTGTGATCCTTGCCTCTTTCGCAAATACCTGCAAGTTAGACTCTTGTCTTGAAACTTTGATTCAATTACATGTACACATATTTCACGACAATTCAATCAAATATCAGATAACATGGCTAACCTAGTGTTAGATTCGAATTTATCACATCAAGACATCATCATACCTACATAAATCATCCAACATTGGTCACAACATATAGATCAAACACCATAAACCATCACAAATTATCAAACACATGTAAACATTACACAGATCCCAAAAAATGTATATCCATATATATATATATATATATATATATATATATATATATATATATATTGATCAAATTTATCATAAATGTTTACAGAAAGTACAACATATACGTCGCTCGTAGGCAGGTGTGTCCCCTCACCCCTATAGGTACAAATTTGGTATCAAACTACCCTATACAAAATGGGCTCACAGGCCTATATAAATACAAAAAGATAGAATCAACACTCATGGTGCCCCCAGGGATCCCCCACTAGGTCCTCTGTCAACAAGAGGTTCCCCACTAGCTGGGGGTTCTCCAAGTCCAGGGGGCAGTTGAACATTTGTCGCTACTCCTGCTACAAATACTCAGTTGATCGAGGTTTGCCACTCTACCCTAACACCCACACACTGCTCGAGGACTCTCTCGTCCTGAATGTGGGACCACATTCCCTCTGGAACACCCTATAACACCACCTCCAACTGACATTAGATATCATCCATACCCCCACTGGCCTCTGCCTATGATGCATGTGATGGCCCCAGACCTGGATCATCTAAACTGTGCCTTTAGTTGTCCCTCAAGTCATATGATGGCCTTGCACCAGCATAATCCCTCCAAAATTTCTCTCCTACCTGCAGCTCTGCCCACGATGGTCTCATTGGCCCCTAATGAGATGACTCTCCAACCATCTCCACCTCGAGGCCTTGAGGCCCCACATCTGCAAAAACAAAAACAAATATAGAATCAACATCTATACACATATAAACATATGCTACACTACCAAAATAAAAAAACATAAATACACCAACATACCTCTCTAGTCCTAGACCTCTCTAGGAGGCAGCACCATGTTCGGGGCATACCAGAAGTCCATCCAACCATATGGGAATCTGAGTATGATCGGTGTCATGTGACGCCACACTCACACCAAGGTGTTCGTAAAGTAGTGGCCACCCTCTCCCCCTCCATGTCGGGCAGAGATCTGAGCCCATTTCATCAGTCGTGGCTCTCGTGGCCCTGCAGGTGGCAGTAAAACCCTAGGGCCTAGCATGGGCACCCTCTCCAAAAACCATGCCACCAGGATGGATCCAAATGAAAAATCACTAGAGTCGGTGGTCCAACATTGGTGAATCTTCCCTATCATCCTAGCATGCAACATCAATCCCCAGGAGAAAAATTCCCCATCAAGAACCCTCTGCATAATCCTCAGCTGATGACCAGTGATTTGTTGAGTAGCTAAGGATCCATAGATCCTCACAATCATGGTTGCGATGCACTGATGCAAGAGCGCATCCATTTCCTCAATACTAACAACCGACCCTGACATCAGGTTCGGCCCTGTACAATAATCTTGTGCCACGTCTATCAACCACACATCCCCTAGCATCTAGGGCTTAACAGGCAGGGCCATTCCCTAAAAGGGGAGCCCCGTAAAAAAATACACATCGTCAACATCTGGAAATGTCAGTTGCTTCCCTCGCACAATGAAGCACTATAGATCAATTCTCCACATTGATATAATATACTGGATAAGGTACTCTTTGGATCATATCAGTGGGTATTCGAAGAAATTGAGCAACCCACAGGCTGCCAAGAGTCTTCAAACACTAGGCTTCTCTCTCAGTGCCTCCCGAAGGCTCTCCTAGTCCTGCTCCCTCCAGTGGAATGGAATGATAATATGACCACCTGTATTCACAAAAAAATCCTTGGTCAACACTCATCATTCATCCAAAATATCAAAAAATTCCAAATTTCAAAAACCCCCTAGCTTCGCCTCCAGTGCGCGACTTTCATCCCCACAGGCATGCACATATGCGTGCCTGTTCTTCGTACAATTGTGCATCAATACACAACTGTTAGAGAAACATTTTTGCTTCAATATGCATCTACCACACCCACATGTGTGCACCCATGTGCACCTATTCTCTACACAGCTGCACATTGATGCACAATTGTCTTAGCAACAACTATGCACAATGCGCAACTGTAATTCCAATAGGCGAGCATCCAATGCACGTCTGTTTTTCCCACCTACGCATCCCTTTGTGCGGATATGTCCAACACAACTGTACATCATGCACAAGAGATGGAATTATACCTGTGCATCTCAACACAGATATCCTTCCTTCTCTCATGCATTACTGGGCCCACCCCTAAAAAATACCCTAGTACCGTCATCCGTATGACCCCTACCCAAAAATAGAAACTATCTACTATGAAGGAGGATGGGACCACTAACCTGACTCTCGCAAATCTTGGATTGGTCAACTCAAACTCCTGTAATATTCAAAACTCCTTCAAATCCTCTCGTGAATTCACTATAGCAACTTGTACAAATGAGGTGGCATTGTGGGCCCCACAACCATATATAGTCCCTTTTTCCAAAATTTCACACTCAGTTACATGAGCTCAGAGTCTCTCTTTTCTGATCTGTCTTCAGCCACAGGATCAGGGCCCCTTCGCCTACACAGTCACATTCCCTGGGTCACCATCTGCACTCGGCCCTGGGGGAGTATTTTTCTCACATCACGTCCAGGTACACATGCTCATGTTCAAAATTATGAAATAATTGTTATATGTTCTTTATCTTCAAATATTGTTGATGTCAGGTATTCAGTTTTAATGTGTGTAGGTACTTTCTCATCACAAACCAGTCCCTCCCTTTCATGTATATGATCGACCCTAGAATGTAATCATTCCATCTGAATATCAACTGCATCTCCCACTCACGCCCTCTGACATTCTCCTATAAGGTCCCTACATTTGGCTATACAATACTGTCACCACCACTGCATTTTGGTACTGTCACCCAGTAACACTCTCCCCCACATGATTTGTCCCATTCATAGTCCCCCTTGGCACTTTAACACTCATTCAGATTTCACCCCCTAGGTATGGGAGTCCCAATAGTCTTACTCATTTCTGAGAATAAACCACATACTCCTTCTCATCATTTTCCTAGCTTTCCCAATGGACTCCCAGGTTATCTCATCTTGGTTCTATTTTGACTGCACCTCCATAGTATCATTAACCCTCCATTTTATCTACAATTAGTTTTCCCATTAGCAGATTTCCCTCCATTCATTTACCTCATACACAAACCCACCCATGGGGTCCCCCACCCTCCACCACTTCTCCACACAACTTACTCCCTCACAGGCCAAGCCACCTCGCACTGGGGCACCCATTTTTGTATCTGTACACTCATCCAAAATTATTATTTATTTATTTGGTAATTGTAAAAACCCTTTTTTTCCAACATTTACTTATCTTTTTGTCGTCACCCTTGACAACCTTGTTTTTATGGCAATGCAACCCATGTCTCCCTTGGTTGGGGAATCCACCATGTTTTATTCATTCTGACATCATTCATAAACCCCAAGTATCCCATAGTCCATGTACCCTTGATATCTAAGTTTGTCCACTTTTCCACGCCTCTAGCACAATTTAACCCCATGCCTAGTCATTCCCCTAACACTAGATACAGTTTCACGATTGTTGCCAATCATCCTTCAAAAATACACCCAACCAAGGGAAGTCTTGAGTCTCACCACATATTGACTTTGTTCATGTTCCCTATCAGATCCTAATATTTTCTCCACATATTTCAGGAAGCCCTTTTGATTATTGGAGTCGCGTCTCCCTTTCTGTCGACATCAACATAGTTTCCAGAAGGGAGACAATATCTTGACTCTCATTACCTTTACAATGAGGAGTCTCGGACGACATAGCAAGAACCATCATTTCTCTCTGATGTCGTTGACCCCCATAACATTCAACTTCAACAAAATCTCATGTTACAGTGGGTATTACTATGCGACTATTGTAGTTGTTTTATACCATCCGACGACCTTTGAATTTGTTTGGCCATAAATACCTATCGAGTCATCACACTTATTACAAGTGTCCTTGCCTCTTTTCAGAGTATGTTCACTATCAAAATTTTCATCTATCATTATCAAACTTCCTCGAAGGGTGCTCTAGTGATATACATCAGCATACAAACTCAGTTATTGTCTTACCTTTTGAGTTACTTGACAGGAGCATGGAGCATGCACACCTCGTTTGTATACAAATTTTATTTTCTCTCCCTAGAGACAAATTTGGGTCCCATAATTTCCCCTCTCCCTCCGATGGATCACTCTTGTAGTTCCTATCAACACTCTTTCTTACAATGGCACTCTCAATAGAAGAAACATTGATGTATTTCGGCTATACGTATGCTCCTAACCTCACAAATTAGAGGGAATCTATTATCACTAAAATTTTGTTCACAACACTACACACAAATGATTATAGAAATACAAAAATGAAAAACAACTATTAGTTCACCTGCAACACACAAATGCATTTCCAAGAGGCAAAAACTATACAACTGGGAAAACAATTGACATGCTCTAACTCACTAAAGGAAGCACGTGTATAGTGCGCAAGCCAAAGAAGTCTGTAGAGCACACAATGCACCATATGCACGATTGTGTATGAGAAAAGTCGCACACTCCTGTGAAAAACAAATTTATGGTTCTTTTCGGCCCCTCAACCACTTATAGACCAGCTCCCAACTTTATTTGACCCTCAAATCTGAGCTAAATCTGCATGTGGGGCTAGTCAAGGACCAAAAGGTGCCCTAAAGGGCCCCTTGTTCACACCAAGGACCAATTGAATATCTCCTTGAAGAAATGCTATAAATGGATGCCATGGGTGCAATAAGAATTTAATAATTTCATAGTATTGTTATGCTGTCTCAATCCTCTCTATATAATCTTATTTTCTCCTTGGAGCATTCTAGCAACATTCCAATAGGCCATTTCTCTCACCTCTCGAGGGAATAGGAATTGATTTCTTCATCGTTTTCTTTCTTCTCTACCATTGTAATAAGAGATCTCCATTAGGGAACTCAATATCCCTCACAAGGAGGAAGAGGGGACTCATAATTCCTCATTCTCTATGGTGTTTTTCCAACTAATATAGTTATTCATTGCTGGCATAATCTTGGTCATTGGTTGATTGTTTTTGGTTCAAATTTTCTTATGCATTCTACATTTATTTCCTTAGTTTTTTTTAGTTTGTTTACTTGTTTATTTCATGTGATTAGATTGTATAACTCATGGACTAACCTTTTTATTGTCTAGCAGGCCCAGCTAGACATGTAAGTGCCCTTGTTTTTCTCACCCAAGTGACGAAATATACACAACATGTGTTCTTTCTGCAAATGCAGCCAAACTTTGTCACCCACTTTAAACTTATGTGGCACCCGATGTTGATCATGGCATTGTTTGTACTTGGCATTAGACTTCTATATAATATCCTGAACCTTTTGGTGGATGTGTTGGATCTGCTCAATGAACCAGGTGGCTTTTCTAGCTTCTGGTGGAGGAGGGGACGAGTCAGAGGAGGTGGTCACTAGGGGTAGTGAAACATCCATGGGGCCCAATGGCTGGAATCCCAACCCCACCTGAAAGGGGTTGTGGCCAGCTGATCTATCCAAGGATCGGTTGTAGATATGATGGACATAGGGAAGACTCGCATCTTATGTGTGGGGGTGTTTTGAATTGTACATGCATAGGATATGTACAACAATTCAATTGATGACCTCATTTTTTCCATATGTCTGGGGGTGGAAGGAAGTGGATTTGGTGAGATTGGTATCCAACAGTGACCAGAGGCTCAACCAGAATGAGATGATGAACTAACTATCACAATATGAGATAATGGTTTTTGGGATCCCAAAATGTACCCATACTTGTTCAAAGAAGAGCTTGGCAGTGGCTTCTGCTGTGATTTTATTCTTGCAGGCGTCTAGAATCGCCATCTTGGAAAAGTGATCAAAAACCACAAAAACACAGTCATTTCGCCTCTTGGTGGATGAGAGGCCCAACCTCTAGTCCATTGAAATGGATTCCCACTACTTGTTAGGAGTAGGCAGAGGGGTGTACATGCTCTATTTCTTAGTGGTTAGTTTGGCAATAACGCAGGCAGTGTAGGACCCGATATACTTTCTAACATCCTTTCAAAGTTTTTGCCAATAGAAATGTTTCTGTAGTAGTTCCACTATATTTTTGATGCCAAAGTGTCCTGCCACCCGATCGTAGTGATCTTCCCAAATCATATTCATGTGCTTGATTTATGGAATGTAGAGATGGCCCAGATGGGACAAAAACGTGTCTTGAAGGTGGAAATTAGCGACCACTGAGTTGGCGCCCAACATTTGGTAGGTGGTGGATAAGTCAGGGTATGTCTCATAGAGGTGGGTCCATTCAGAGGTCTCATGATCGCAAGAGTCTAGCACCGTGGTGAGTGATGTGAATGGAGGTAGATTGAGGTAGTCAACAACTAGGTTGGTACTTCCTGTTTTATACTTGGTGTTGAGGTGGAACTGATGTAAGTATGTTGACCACTTATGATGGTTGTCATTCTTCAATTTGCCTTGGGTCTGCATGAACTGTAGTGGCTTGTGATCCGTGTGGATGATTGTATCCTTCCCAAGAATGTAATGTCTCCACTAGTAGCAGGCTTGCACAATGGAGTACATTTCTTCATCGTAAGTATGGTACTTATGGACGACATCTGATAGAGTCTCACTATGATATTCCACGGGGTGGCTGTGTTGAGTGAGAACGACGCCCAAAGCATAGTCTAAATAATTTGTCTCGATATCAAAGGGATGATGCAGGTCCAGTAATGAAAGTACCGGGGATGATCATAAAGAATTCTTCAAGTCATCGAAGGCTTGTTGTTGGTATAGGCCCAACACAAAGTTTTCCTTACTACCACCCCTGGCTACTTGGCTGAGGGCCCATGCGATATGAGATAATCCCAACACAAACCAATGATAGAAATTGGCGAGGCCCAAGAAGCTCTAAATTTTAGTGAGTGTGGTTGGGGCTGGCCAGTCATGGATGACCTGGATCTTGGTTGGATCCACATGCACACCATGCTGATCAACGATGTAGCCTAATAAATGGACCTTGTCCATTCCAAAGGAGCATTTTTCCAAGTCTTCATATATTTTTTTCTACCGGAGGGTGTGTAGAACCTGTTGAATATGCTACAAGTGTTCCACCCAACTCTTGTTGTAGATGAGGATGTCATCCAGATACACCACCAAAAAAGTATTGGTGAAAGGTCATAGGATATCATCCATCATCCTCATAAAATTTGTTGGAGCATTTTTCAAACCAAAGGGCATGACCATCCATTCAAAAAGACCTTCTTTTGAATTGAAGGCAGTCTTCCATACATATGTCTGTTATATTGGGACCTGGTTGTAGCCAGACTTCAAATCAATATTAATAAAGTATTTGGCCCCCATGAGCTGATCAAGGAGGTTGTTGATTTGGGGAATCAGGTACCAGTTTTGGACTTTGATTTTATTTAGGGCCTGGTAATCAATGCAGAGTCACCAGGTCCCATCTTTCTTCTGCACTAGCATGATTGGGCTCCCACAAGACGATGCATTGAGATAGTTGTTCCCCTTGTGGATAAATTATTGGATCTTCCTATTGATATCCTCATTTTCTAACATATATTGGTGGTAGAATATCCCATTGGGTAGTGGTACACCTAGGGTCAAATCAATGGGATGCTTGACCTCGTAGTGTAGAGGTACCCCAGTAGGAGAGGAGAAGATATTTGAGTATTCTTCCATGACCTTCTCCACTTGCTTCTGTTTTGTGGAAAGATCGGTTGCAGAGGCCCTGGATGTGGTTGCGATCTTTCACTCACTCTGAGAGAGAATCACGAAGAATAAAATTTTCCCGTTCTGAGAGATGACCTTCCTAAATTGCTTGGTAGAGATCAAGGAAATAACACTAGGAGGGACAACCTCGGGTATCCTGTACAATTTCCTATTCAAAGTAATAATAACACTACGAGGCATAGACTCATATACAACATGATGTTTCCATAAATAAGGTTTTCCCAAAAGAACATTACAAAATTTGACAGGAGAAACATCACACAATACCTCGTCTTTGAAGATATTGATGTCGTACGACAGTTGGCATTGTTGGCTGACGCGAAGATTGCTTCCTTGGTGGAGCCATCCAATGGTGTATGGTTGTGGGTGAGGTGTTTTCGGTAGGGTTAGACACTTGATGACCTCTTTTGAGATGGGGTTCTTCTGGCTACCGCTATTAACGATGAAGTGCAGCAGGGTGCCTTTTACCCACATCTATGAATGGAATAGGCGCTCTCCTTCTTCTAGTTCATCTCGTTCACTAGAATGGAGCTTCGTGGTAGCAATGGTAGCACTAGGTTATGTGCCAATGATTTTTCTTCCCCTTTCTAGTTCTAACTCAGAGTCATAACCCGCATATGATTCATAGGCTTTCACTTTGGCCACCAACGACTGCTTTGAGTGGAAGTTAGTAGTGTTATGCCAAGGGCTCTTATGAAAGTCGCACCACTTCCTAGTATCTTTATGTGTCTTTCGGGTGTCCTTATTTGCTTGCAGATTGGACTGGTTGTCTTGATATTTTCCATCTTTTCTCTGTCCTTTGTTATGTGGGTTGGTGTCTCCCTTTCTTGGCTTCTACTGTGAGGGGTTCTCAGGCCCAAATTGTCGCATCTTTTTTTGAGCTTCTGCTTGATTTTGACAGCATATCGGTAGGTCACGCCCAAGGAACACACGTCTAGAAATTCCATTTTGGTATGGATGTATCTATTCATATCACTATGATACTTTAGCACCATATTTCACTCTGAATATTTGATACCTAGCCTGGTGTGCATGGTATGGAAGATATTTGTGAACTCTGGAAATGCTTGGTCTCTTTTTTGTCGCAGCCTGGTCCATTTGGTATACAAGTCACCATAACTTCCAATAGGGTAGTATTTTTCCTTAATAACATCCCTAAAGTATTCCCAGATTGTCATGAATATAAATAATGAGTGTTCCTTTGTTTCCTTTTTCTCACAGAAAGTTTCCCACCAATATTTGACATGGGGAACGACTTTGAGGAGCGCAAAAGTAATATTTTCTCTATTCAAAAAGTTATGGACAGAAAAATACAATTCCAGTAGATTCAACCACTTGTATAAAGCATGTGCATCTATCTGACCTTCAAATATAGGAATATAGAAGTTTATTTGTACCTTTAAGGTGGAGTCACCTCCACTCGAGGAATATGCATCGCATGTTGGTAGTCACAAAAGGATTTGCATGAAACTATCCATCATCTTGTTCCTCTATTGTGTGAGAGATTCCTCAAGAAACATTTTGAAAGGATCTATTTTCCTATCATATTTATTTTATCCTGCCATGAGTGGTTTCTTGGGCATGCGAGAGCTTTTTTCCTCAAGAGAAACAAGCTCGAGACCTAATTCTTTGTACCCTGACCTCATTGGGGACATGCATTAAGATGACAAGGAGAAGACTGCTCTAATACGACTAATCCATATTTTATGAGAAAATAAAAATGAATATATATTATTAAAATATGATTAACACAAAATAACAGAGATATAGTAAAATTGGCTTTCTATTCAATAAGGAAATAAGATGAAACTGTAAAATGCAGCGGAAAACAAGCTTGTTGGAATGGTGGCAACTTATCTCTGAGAAGAGATGTGACAGACGCTCTCATTCGCAAGAATATTGTTATAATTAGGATCTAAAGGCCTTTTACAATAAACATGAATGTAAAAAACCCTAGACATCCAAAAATGTAACCCTAGGAGATGAAGCACCAAAAGTCATGTGGGCCCCATTTGGGTAAGTTAGTACATACACTTCTCAGGGTCGTAACTTTTGCATGCGATCTTTGTTTTAGGTGCACGATAGCATTTTGGAAAGGTCTAACCAAGAAAAACAAGTTTCAATTGGCCCTTGTCAGTGCCTATGGCAGTCACCTGGGCCCCAAATTCCAAAAAAACGTCATTTAGGGCCTCAAAATGGCCCCAGAAGTTTGGAACCAAAAAAATGGTCGAAAAGTTGTGAAGGTGGAAAATTGTTTTCCAAGCCAGTGGAATAGGTGGGTGGCCACTGATATCCACCTGGATCACTCCCAAATCCACTACCTTTGATCAAAACAAATAGGTTGAAGTCCCTCCCAAGACTAATCCAAATAAAGGTATGTCATCTAAAACTCAACAACCTCCCTCATCTAAACAAGAAGCCCCTGAAATAAAGAAAGATGATAGGACACCAACCCCTTTCATTCTATAACATGAGTTAATTAATATCAAGATCCCCGTGCCTTTGACAAAATTGATGAAGAATGAACCTTTCAAAAAATCTATCATGAAAGTTCTGCAACCAACTCCTCCTAGTGTATCTTTTGATGTAATAAGTTTGCAGGATGAAAACCCAGCCATTATAGTGGGTCCACACATTGAGGATGGCTCTGATGATTCTCCACCATTCTATATATATTTAAATTTTCATGACAATATACTACATAATTTTCTTATGGACTCAGGAGCCTCACACAATGTCATGCCCAAAGTTTTTATGGAAGAACTAGGTCTGGAGATCACCAAACCTTACCAAGACCTGTACTCCAATTATTCTAAGAAAGTAAAATGTATGGGATTGATAAAGGATAAGGTGGTTTCTTTGGAATAGTTACCAATGAAGAGTGTAGTGATGGACATTGTTGTGGCTGACATTCACCCAAAGTTTGGTATGCTTTTATCCAGAACTTGGGCTAAGAAGGCTGGAGGATCATTACAAATGGACCTCACTTATGCCACCATACCTGTGTTTGGAGGAGAACATAGGAGGGTATACATATAGGTAAGTTTATCCTACATTGTCTGTGATCATCAAAACCCAAGAAATCAACCCATTTATGTTGTTGAGGATGAGATCGGTTCATTTGTTTTTCATTTAAATGATGATGAACCTGAAATATCAGTTATCCAATGCAAAGGTCATCCACCAAAAGATCAACAAAGAAACGTATGGAAAATGTATTTCTATGTATCTTCATCTAAGGAAGGATTAGGTGTAGGTATACTCCTCATTTCCCCTTCAAAAGAGGTAATAACACTCTCTTATAAGATGGAGTTTGAAACTACTAATAATATAGCTAAATATGAAGCTCTGGTGCTGGAATTGAGGGCTTCCAAAGACATGGCCATTCATTGTCTATCATTTTTTGGTGATTTTGAGTTGATCATCAATCAAGTGAGGAACATCTATCAAGCTAAAAAAAAGAGGCTCAAGCAATACTGAATCAAGGTATGGGATTTGATCGATAATTTCATTTTAGCATTTAACATATCCTTCATCCCCAAATAGAAGAATCAGAAGGCTGATTCTTTGGCCTTAGCTGCTAGCACTTTTAGGCCTCCCATTGGCCCAAATATTAAATATAAGGTAGAAATCAGACACAGAATGGCCATACCAGACAACATAAACGATTGGAAAGTCTTTTGTGATGATCTAGAGTTGCAGAGGTTTCTACACACCATTGATGAATTCTCAAGTATCTCAATCGACCAAGGAAGCCAAGAAAGTGAAAATGATGAATTATAAGATCGACAAGCATTTCATCTGTTGAGGATAGTAGCTAGTCATGGTATTGTGGCACTGAAAACCAATCACATTCCAAGATGACTAGTGTCATTGGAAAGGTTGTTTGACAATAATTATTTCTACAAAGGAGCTTCCATAAAGAATCTGGAAGAATAGATAACATATTGAAATATTGGGACCACTAAGAATCCCAAGATCATCAAGCTGTCCAAACCAATAGATGTAGAACAAAAGGACAGGTATGTCAGTCTCATCAAAAAGTTTGCTGACATTTTTGCATGGTCCTATGAATATTGAATACATTTGACATTGACATCATCCAGCACAAGATCCCTCTAAAGGCTGGCTCCAAGCCATCCAGTCAGAAGATTCGAAAATTTAATCCCATGTTAATTTTCATAATTGAGAAAGAGATTAAAAGAATGTTGGATTCCAAGAATATTGTACCATTGAGGTGCTCAAACTAGGTGTCCAACTTAGTACATGTAAGGAAGAAGAATAGGGAGATATTCTTGTGTGTTGATTTCCAAAATCTCAATAAGTGTTCTCTAAATTACAATTACCCCCTCCCCAAGATGGATCATATTTTACAGAGGGTGGTAGGTTCCCACACAATTTCCTTGTTAGATGGATACTCTGGTTATAACCAGATAGTGATGTGTGAAGAGGATAAGGAAAAAATAGCATTCACCACCCCATGGGCAACATTCATGTATGACAAGATGCCTTTTGGGTTGATGAACCTAGGGTCCACTTTCCAGACGACCATGGACATAACTTTCATGGGGGGTAAGGACACATTTATGGTTATATACTTGGATGACATCACAATTTTCTCCAAGTCTGATGATGAACATTTGCAACATTTGGAGCAAGTTTTCAAGAAATGAAGGAGATATGGAATATCTCTCCATCCTAGGAAGTCTCAATTTTCCATGCCAAAAGGAAATCTCTTGAGCCACATCATATCAACAAGCGAGGTATAAAAATTGACCCAAATAGGGTTTGTGTGATTCAAGAGATTAATATTCCTAGAAATAAAAAGGTTATCTAGTATTTTATTGGTAAGATAAACTTCCTCAAGTGCTTTGTGACAAATTTTGTTGAAATTTTGAATCCTATCACTAAAATGTTGATGAAAGATGTTGTGATAAAATGGTCACTAGAGGAAAAATCAACATTCCAAAGGATCAAGCAGGCTTTAGTTGAATCCCATGTATTAGCTAGCCCTGACTATACCAAAGATTTCTTCATCTTCTCTTTTGCTTCAAAGGTCCAGACCATCGTTGTTGTGTTACTGCAGAAAAATGGAGAAGGTCATGAAAAACCCATAGCCTTTTTTAGAAGAGATCTATGAGATGTTGAACTAAAGTATGATATATTAGAGAAGTAGTATTATGCATTGGTCAAAGCACTCAAATCCTTCAGCGTTTATGTTTTACTTTCTAGCATAACAACCATTGTTCCTAACAACAGTGTCAAAGAGATTATGTCCCAGCCAGACAGTGAGGGAAAAAGAGGGAAGTGGATTGTCAAACTATTGGAGTATGACCTGCACATAAATCCCACCAATATGATCAAAGAAGAAGGACTTTCCAGGTTGTAATCAGAATCAAACTGTAAGGTGTTATGATTGCATCAAATCTTCACCCAATCAGATGCACCCTCATACAACCTGGACAAGACAATTTACATGTATTTGAAAACTACTCCTCTTCACCTTGGTATAAAAACATCATTTATTTTATGCAGCATTTGGAATGTCCACCAGATGTCAAGAGGACAAAGGAAAGGTATCTAAAATTGAAGGATATCAAATTCCGCATTTCAAACCAGAGATTGTATTGGAGGGATCATGTTGGAATCCTGTTAAAATTCCTTGATAAAAATGAAGCAGAACAAGTCATAGTAGAAATGCATAGAGGAGTATGTGGAGGACACCAGCACTGGAAGGCCACAGATCTCAAGATACTAAGTGTAGGGTACTACTGACCCACTCTATTCTCTGATGTATTTCCTACTGTCAGGGAATGCAATGAATGTCAGATATTTGCATAAAAACAAAAGTTACTATCACTACCCCTAAAACCTATCACTGCCAATGGTCCATTTCAGCAATGGGGGTTAGACTTCATAGGTGAGATAAACCCACCCTCTAGTGGGAAGCATAGGTGGATTCTCACTGCCATGAACTATTTCACCAAGTAGATCGAGGATGTGCCCACCAGGAATGCCACTGACAAGGTGATCATGAATTTCTTGGAAACTAATATTTTTTCCAAATTTGGCTTCCCCAGCAAGCTTGTGATAGAGAATGCCCAAGAATTCAAGTCCAAAGCAATGATTGAATTATGTGGTAGTCATAACATTTCCTTGACACATTCCACACCCTATTACCCTTAGGGGAATGGTTTGGCAGAATCATGAAATAAAACTCCCATTAGGATTATCAAGAAGTTGTTGAATGAAAACAAGAAATCCTGGGACTCTAAACTCAAGTGTGCTTTGTGGTCCGATAGAGTCACCAGCAAAAATTCTTTGGGAACCTCACCATTTTAGCTTGTTTATTGCATAAACGTTGTTTTTCCCACTCATATTGGTATACCAGTCCTAAAATTCTTACAGGAAGAGATTAAGGAGCCAAATTATATCCAAAGGAGAATATTTCAGATTATAGAAGTTCAACAAAAGAGAGAATCATTGGATCAGAGGAACGGAGCATTCTAGAACAATACCAAATCAACCTTTGAAAAGACAACTAGGAAGGATATCTTTTGAAAAGGTGAACTGGTCTTGAGGTGGGATTCCAGAAGGGATGACAAGCCAAGCACAATAAGTTTGACAACCTCTGGTTTGGCCCTTTTATGGTGGTTTAAGTTCTGGACAACAACACATTTATCCTGCACAATCTAGATGATGCAGAGATCTTTGGAGGCCCAATAAATAGGTGCTTCCTGAAACACTATTTAGTTTAAGGATGAGGGAAATTCCCTCTTGTACCGTAAATGATTTCCTTTTATTTTTGCATTTGGTTAGTTAGTTGTGTGTGAATAAAGACTCCATATCCCAACAAATGCATTGGGGTGTCGTTGTATTTTTCATTTCAAATAAATGCATGGTTGAGGGAGTGTAGCAGATACACAAGGCTGGAAGATAGAAAAAAAGGTAAGTGATGGAAGGTGAGAGCAGTTATTTAATCCTAGGAACTGATCTACAATTCTCAACACCTCACAGGGACATGTTATCCCCAGTTGGAGCCAATGTTGTAACCTAGGTCTGCACCCCTTCCCGTTTCCCTCCTTTACCCTATCCATCCATCAATTTTGAGTTTTTTGGTTTCTTGATTAGCTTATGTTGGCCCTTGGTTATGGAAGTAAGTGAAGATCAAGGCAGAAAAGGAAACATGTGAACTACGTAGAAGACATCATGACTGTTACTAGGTCGAAGTGAGCAAAAGAGTAGAAAAGATGGAGAAAAGTAAAGGGAAGAAAGTCATTGGATGAGGATATAGAGGATGACAGATCAGCAAAGAAGAAGGATCGTGGAAAACTCAGCAGGTGGAAAAATCCACCATTGGATGCTTTGGAGATCTACATGATAAGGAAGGAAAGATAGGCTGGTTAAGCCCTAAAAAATCGGGTCAAGTTGACCTAGGGTTTTAGACACCTAGGGTTTTTGTATCTATAGTTTTGACACTTAGGTTTTAGCCTAAGGATGTTGGTGAGCTATTGTAATGTATAAATAAAGGTCAAGAGGACCTGGGATGGGTTGTTGTTGGTGTTATGATTATGCATTGTCATTTTCATTCTAGTATGAAAGATTATTGTTGTGAGAGAGAGAAGTGCTAAGAGTGAGAGCCTTCTAGTATTGTAAGATCTTCAACTGGGTGTGAAGATCAAGTCCTGTAGCTGGGTGCGCAGGAAGGGGAGGGATAGAGAGGATATCTGCTAGCTAATAGGGTAGACAAGAACTGTATGCTTCACCTTAATATATTATAAAGAACAGTTCTGTGGATGTAGCCCTAGAGAGAGGGTGAACCACATATATCTTGTATTGTGTGTGTGATTGATGCTATGTTATTTTTCCTCTGATATATTGTTATTGCATTACTGTGTTAGATTTGATAGGAAGTTGTGAAAAGTAAGAGATAAATTGGTAAGTGATATATAAATGACTGAACTTCACTGGTAGTCGATCCACTTAATATTCCCCTTGGTTGTAGACATCTCTGTCCTACAACCCCCTCATATCTACCTCGAGTGAGACTATATATGACTCGCGGGTGTTTTCGAAAGGGCCAGTAGCTAGGGTTTGTTGGTATGCTCTTGGAGTGAACCCTGGGTCTGCCCCTATGCCAACAAATGGTTCCATTATCGGGATAGGAATCTTCTTGAGGGAATGTCAAGGTGGTTCCCATCAAAGACAAAGATTCATAAGTGGATAGAGGATCAAGAAAAGGACCTCACTAAAGCCCAGAACAAGAACCCTAATATTAGTACAGAGGATTGGTTAGGAAGGTATATTTTTACTGATATACACGAGATATTCTTTGGATGAATACATCGAGAGATATATGAGTGGTTAGCCAGGTTAGCAGATACCCAGTTTGAGATCAGATCTAGACCACCTATAGTTTGGATGTCATCATTGATCAAGAAGGTCAAGACAATTGATAAGGTCATGTCATGAGTAGTAGATCACTGTTTTAATAGCACCATTGGAGGTTACATCATCGAGTTTGTTGTTGACACAGTAAATTCATATAGCCAAGCTGAGAGATATTTCTTCAAGGGACCCAGAGGAAAATTTTTACATTTTCTGAAGTTGAGAATCAAGATGCTATTGCATGAGAAGAACATATTGAAGTTAAACTAGATTGGTCGGATTTGAAAAAGCTAATGTTCAAAAATTCGGACAGGGATAGTGACACAAAGGCTGGGCATACACGCAGTGGAAGAGCGTTCAGATAAGTTCATCTTGCGAACCTATTTAAGAAGAAATACGGGGATGAGGGTTTCTATAGTGGAGAAGAGGTAGATCTGACAGACGAAGATCATTCAAAACCCACTAGGGTAGAGGAAGGAAAATTTGAAGAACCTCGTCGGGATGAAACAAAAACTTCAGAAACTGTGCAAGCTATCGAAGTAAGTACTATTATTTCTCCTATCGATTCAGTAGCATTAAGAAATCAGAGTACTCCAAGCCACCAGAGCGTTCAGAGAACTATCACTAATAGCCTGCCACATACTCAGACAGAAAACCTAGGACGATCTATGGTAGATGAGATGAGGCTCCCTATATTTAGGGGAGATGGATCTGAAGATCCTGATCAACACTAGTTTATATGTGAATCCATATGGAATATTAAAAATGTCACCGATGAAGCTATTAAAATAACTCCGTTTAGTACTACCCTTCAAGATCATGCACTGAGATAGTACATGAAGCTTGTCCAAGGACTTGCAAAACCTAATCCACTAAATGAGATCAAGAATGCATTGATTGCAGAGTTCAAGAAACCCAAATCAGAGTCATAATGTATCACAAAGCTGAAAGAGATCAAGAAGAAGGTAGCCGAACCCGTTTGGGAATTCGATCAAAGATTTAAGACCTTAATAGGTCGATTGAATTTTTAGATCCCAGATGAAAAGAACAAAGAGTGGTTCATTGATGCCCTCTTACCACACATCATATTTCCTCTAATGCAACATAATATTTCTTCACATGATGAGGAACTAGATATCACAATGAAGTTAGAATCATCCCCTATGGGAGAATCCAGCTCAGGTATGAGTCAGATCTTGAGTCAGCTAACTAGTTTGTCTCTGCAGGTCGAAGATATGAACAAAGACAAGTGAAAAGATAAAAGAGAAGAGATATGGTGTGTCATATGAAAATAATAAGGCCATGAAAAGGAGAACTTCCCCCTATTTCATGAATACTTGGCCTCTAGAGCTCTGAGCCCTTTGAAGTAAGTCGTGTTACCCTAGTGCGAGGTATGCCGAAATAGACATTTCTCTGGTGAGTGCTATTACATGAAAAAATATGTTCAGACACCCACAAATTTTCATTGCACATTCTGGGAGTTCATGGGGCACAATTATAGATATTGTAGGGCTTATGACCTCATGCATGAAAGGTTGAGAGACATATAAAAAATTCAAGGTGAAGTACAACAAGAAGGAAACACTACATAATATAACTCCCATGGGAGAGGAAACTTCAACCCTCGTGGTGGATTCAGAGGATGAGGATGAGGAGGAGGTATGGGTCGAGGCCGAGGAAATATCATTTGTTACAACTGCGTAGAACCAGGACACCTCGCAAGGGACTATCATAACCCTTACACTACTTTCAGCTACTGTAGCTCATTTGAACATGTTATAGAAGATTGTCTTCTGCTGCTAGCTAAGCTTCGAGAGAGACAATGACCTCAGGAGAACCCGCAAGTGCAACTGATATATGATGAACCTCGTGGGAAATACCCTAGAGTCACTTTTATAACTAGAGGGGGTGTTATTACAGGAGAAGACAAACTAACCCTATGGAAGACTACATAAGACTCAGGAGTCAAGAAAGCTGCAGAGAAGACCCAAAATTTTGATGCAAAGAAAGAAGGACAAGTATTTGAGGAGGCAAGAAAAGATTTCAAAGGAGATCAAGGATCTTCATCAAAGACACGACCATAAGTGAGAGAATATGGAATGCCTCAGGCATTTTATCAATCTTCTTCGCCAAGAGAAGGAAAATAGGTAAGCAAGCTCATGGGATTTCTACATACTTGTATTAAGTTGATTCAGGATGAGAGTGTTGTACAAGAACTACAAAATCTAAGTTGATTCAGGATGAAAGTGTTGTACAAGAACTACAAAATTTAATCAGACAGTATGAGCTAGGAAATTTAGACCCATTACTGAATAGGGCAGTACACCAAATCATGAAAAAGAGAAGGACAAATAAGGAATTACACTTGAATGCTCAAATAGGAGAATATGATATAGACTATGTGGTCCTCAACTTAGGGTCGAAGGTCAATGTCATGACGAAGAAAACCAAGGCACTAATGGGAAAACCCAAGTTGATATATTCCCCTATGAGGCTTAGGATGGCTAATCATCAAGCTATAAGCCCCTTTGGTAGACTGGAACATGTCCCTGTGGATATCGACAGAGTAAGAACATTTGCAGATTTTGAGGTAATTGAGATAGTTGATGATATTTTTCCTTACCCTGCAATGTTAGGAATTGATTGGGCTTTCAATAATTCCACTGTGGTTGATTTAAAGAAAATACGTATGAATTTTGAAACAGATGGCCTTAGGGTCATTGCACATTTAGATCCAGATGAAGGTCAACGATACAAAAAGACCATCAGAGAGGAGGACCACGCATATGAGCTGGAAAACATATACAAACTAACGGCCAGACAACATGATTACATTAATCCTATGGTCGATGGAAACCTAAGATGGCGAAGTGACAACGCATGTTCATCAGACTCAGAAGAAGAACTAGAGAACTGGCAGACTAAAATGTATGAAGTATCTACAAGAAGATGTGTTATATTAACCAGAGAAGTTCATTGGATCGACACAACAGTAAGTAACTTAACCACCTTTGATGGTTTGAATCCCTTAGAAACCTTCTTGTCAGAATTTGAAGAAAGTGTACTAATGAAAAAACTATTGTTGGCAATGGATGAGGCCTTGAAAGAAACCCCAACAAGATGGTGGGGGACACACAAAACCAACATTACAGACTAGATACAATGTCGTACCTTGATGACAACGCAATTCTCATCATAAGTAGAAGGTTGTGAAGTTCAGTACACAGGTCAAATTTTCCCAAAGGACCATGTGAGAAGTTGTGAGGAATCCTGGAGAAAAATTCCTCAAGAGCGGTGGGTGAGAAAATTCATTAACACACTGGACATGACACCTATCAACTGGTACCTTCAAGCAGAGTCGTGCCTCGTCACTACAGATTAGGAAGGTATGACTCAGAATTTTGAAACTTCCTTCTTATTTGAAATTCAATTCCATTCAGTATATCAAGAATTACATATTGTCAGACATAAATCATTTGAGGACGCCTCTAGACCCTCTTTAGAACAAGAAGAGGATGAATGGATTGCGCCTCTCCAGAAACTGCAAGGTTGTTACAACATCAATGTTGATGAGGAAGATGATCCTAGGAAGGTGAACATCGCCAAAACAGAAGGCCAAATAGATGTGGAAGGACTAGGAGTTGAGATACCATTCATTGGACAACCAATCAATATTAGTAATGTCAATATTGGAACAGAGCAGACACCGAAGCTGGAAAATGTTGGATATTACTGGGATGTTTCTACTATAAACAAGATAACATAATTACTACATGAATATCAAGACTTGTTTCCAATCAAGTTCACTGATATGAAGGTAATTAAAGGGCCTATGGGAGAGATGAGGATCCCTTTGAATCCAGATGCAAGACTAGTCAAACAAAGACCCTACAGATTGAACCCTAAATATACGGAGAAAGTGAAGATTGAGATCAACAGAATGCTAGAAGTAGGGATTATAGAACTTGTGGAAGAGTCGGAGTGGATTAGCCCTATGGTGGTACATGACACGAAGACATGAGAGATAAAGATCTACATAGATCTCATGAATCTGAATGATTCATGTTTGCATGACCCCTTCCATACGCCATTCACTGACGAAGTGTTAGATAATGTGGGAGGCTGGGAAGTATATTCTTTTACAGATGGATTTTCAAGATACCATCAGATCCGAATAGCCAAGGAAGATTTCCACAAGACCACATTTGCAACAGAATGGGGATCCTACTAATATACAGTGATGCCATTTGGATTGAAGAATGCCCCAGCCATGTTTTCCAGGGTTGTGGTCGAAGCATTCAAGGCGTTTATGCATAAATTTTGAGAAGCATATTTTGATAATTGGATTGTTTTTAGTTTATTGAAAAATCATATTGAATGTCTAAGGCTAATGTTGGAAAAATAAAATCAGTGCCAAATTGCCTTGAATCTGAATAAATGCATCTTCTTTTCACCATTTGGAGTTTGTTAGGTCATATTGTATGCAAGTAGGGATTGTTGGTAGACCCATCTAAAATTGTCATTATAGTTGATCTTCCACCCCCTACTTCAGTCAAATAGTTGCACACTACGCTGGGACAACTGGATACTACAAGAAGTTCATTAAAGGATACGCCCAAATTACAACACCCATGGAAAAGATTTTGAAGAAAGACTGTCAGTTTAGCTAGAAAGAAGAATGCTAACAAAGCTTCGACAAATTGAAATAGAAAATGGTTACTGTGCCCATTCTAGTTTTCCCAGATTGGAGCAAGGAATTTCATGTGCATGTCGATGCATATTCCATTGCATTGGGAGTTGTGTTAGCAAAAACTGGCGAAGGAGATATTGACCATCCGTTAGCTTTTGCTAGTAGGAAGCTATCAACAACTGAGATTAATTACACCACCATTGAGAGAGAAGGATTAGCCATGGTGTATGCGCTGCAGAAATTACCCTACTACTTGTTGGGAGGACACTTTAAAATGTTTATTGATCACTCTGCACTAAAATACTTATTCAACAAGCTAGTGTTGGGGGCGAGAATATGAAGATGGCTTCTGCTATTTCAGGAATATGACTTTGAGATCATAGTTAAGCTGAGAAGGATGAACAAAGGTCCTGACCACTTGTCAAGGTTGGAACATGGCGAAGAGCCTACCATTTTGGGGGATACATTGTCGGATGCACAGTTACTGGCCATTAGAAATATTGATGACCACTTTGCAGATATAATATAGTTCATGTTAACAAGAATGGCACCTAGTGAGTATACAATTCCTCAAAAGAAATAGCTAGAAGTACGCGCTACCAACTTTTCACTTACAGTTGGACAACTATACAAAATGGGACCTGATGAGATATTGAGAAGGTGTGTTACAGAGGCAGAGAAACCATTGATCCTTGTAGAAGATCATGTGGGCATCGCAGGAGGACATTACGCAGGGAAAGAAACTACACAAAAGGTTCTTAGAGATGGCCTTTGGTGGCCTACCTTACACAAAGATGCTAAAGACTATTATAGAGCCTATGATGTATGCCAAAGAGTTGGAAAACCATCCAAAAGAGATGAAATACCACTAGCACCACAACTGACCCTACAAGCATTTGAGAAATGGGCCATTGACTTCGTGGGACCTATAAACCCAACAGGAAAGCACACAGGAGAAAGGTACATAATTACTGAGACAAAGTACTTGACTAGATGGGCCAAAGAAAGAGACGTTAAGGACTGTAGTGAAACTACAACTGCGCGATTCATATTTGATGACATCATAACTAGTTTTGGATGCCCAAAGATCCTTATGAGTGATCAAGGAACACATTTCATAAATAAAACAAGTGAAGCCCTGACCACGGAATTTGCAATCCACCATCAGAAGAGCATGCCTTACCATCCATAAGCAAATGGGATAGTGGAAGCATTCAAAAAGATCTTGGAGACAACGCTAATGAAAATTTGTAGTGTGAACAGGTATGACTGGGATTTAAGAGTACCAACAGTACTTTGGGCCTATAGAACCACCTATAAGAATCTAACAATGCAGACCCCTTTCAAGCTGGTGTATGGTCTCAAAGTCGTTGTCCCAATGGAATACCTGGTACCAAGCTTAAGAATTGTTTCCTTTACAGATATGGATGACACTGGCGCTGTTCAAGAGAGGCTTTCCCAGTTGATTGAACTCAAAGAAGACAAATTTATTGTAGGATTCAATCAATAGGTGCAAAAGAAAAGAGAAAAGGCCTATCATGATAGGAACATCAAGAAGAAGGCATTCAAGCAAGGTGATTTAGTACTGGTATATGAAAATATGTTCATAAATCATCTTGGGAAGGTCTGAATGCATTGGCTTATGCGTTACATTCTAGCATAACAACCTTTGTTCCTAACAACAGTGTCAAAGAGATTATGTTCCATTCAGACAGTGTGGGAAAAAGAGGGAAGTGGATTGCCAAACTATTGGAGTATGACCTGCACATAAATCCCACCAAGATGATCAAAGTAGAAGGACTTTTCAGGTTGTGATCAAAATCAAACTATAAGGTGCTATGATTTCATCAAATCTTCACCCAATTAGATACACACTCATACAACCTAGACAAGATACTTACATGTATTTTAAAACTAATCCTCTTCACCTTGGTATAAAAACATCATTTATTTTATGTAGCATTTGGAATGTCCACCAGATGTCAAGAGGACAAAGGCCAGGTATCTCAAATTGAAGGATATCAAATTCTTCATTTCAAACCAGAGATTGTATTGGAGGGATCATGTTGGCATCCTGTTAAAATTCCTTGATGAAAGTTAAGCCGAACAAGTCATAGTAGAAATGCATAGAGGAGTATGTGGAGGACACCAACACTGGAAGGCCACATCTCTCATGATCCTAAGTGCAGGGTACTACTAGCCCACCCTTTTCTTTGATGTATTTCCTACTATCATGGAATGCAATAAATGTCAGATATTTGTAGGAAAACAGAAGTTACTATCACTAACCCTAAAACCTATCACAACCAATGGTCTATTTCAGTAATGGGGGTTAGACTTCATAGGTGAGATAAAACCACCCTCCAGTGGGAAGCATAGTTTGATTCTCACTTCCATAGACTATTTCACCAAGTAGATCGAGGATGTGCCCACCAGGAATGCCACTGAAAAGGTGATCATGAATTTCCTGGAAACTAATATTTTTTTCCAAATTTGGCTTCCCCAACAAGCTTGTGAAAGACAATGCCCAAGCATTCAAGTCCAAAGCAATGATTGACTTATGTGGTAGTCATAACATTTCCTTGACACATTCCACACCTTATAACCCTCAGGGGAATGGTTTGGCATAATCATCAAATAAAACTCCCATTAGGATTATCAAGAAGTTGTTGAGTGAAAACAAGAAATCTTGGGACTCTAAACTCAAGTATGCTTTGTGGGCCGACAGAGTTAGAACCAAGAATTCTTTGGGAACCTCGCCATTTTGGCTTGTTTATGTCATAGACATTGTTTTTCCCACCTAGCTTGGAATACCAGTCCTAAAATTATTACAGGAAGAGATTGAGGAGGCAAATGACATCCAAAGGAGAATCTTACAGAATATAGAAGTTCAACAAAAGAGAGAAGCACTAGATCAGAGGACAGAAGCATACTAGAACAATACCAAATCAACCTTTGACAAGACAACTAGGAAGGATATCTTTCGAAAAGGTGACCTGGTCAGTCTCATCAAAAATTTTGCTGACATTTTTTCATGGTCCTATGAATATTTGAAGACATTTGACAATGACATCATCTGGCACAAGATCCCTCTAAAGGTTGGCTCCAATCCATTCAGATGGAAGATTCGGAAATTTAATCCCATGTTAATTTCCATAATTGAGAAAGAGCTAAAAAGAATGTTGGATTCCAAGAATATTGTACCATTTAGGTACTCAAACTGGGTGGCCAACGTAGTGCATGTAAGGAAGAAGAATGGGGAGATATTCTTATGTGTTGATTTCCAAAATCTCAACAAGTGTTCTCTAAAATACAATTACCCCCTCCCCAAGATGGATCATATTTTACAGAGGGTGGTAGGTTCCCACGAAATTTACTTGTTAGATGGATACTTTGGTTATAACCAGATAGCAATGTGTGAAGAGGATAAAGAAAAAATAGCATTCACCACCCCATGGGGAATATTCATGTATGACAAGATGCCTTTTGGGCTGATGAACGTAGGGGCCACTTTCTAGACGGCCATGGACATAACTTTCATGGGGGGAAGGAAAATTGTATGGTTATATACTTGGATGACATCACAATTTTCTCCATGTCTGATGATGAACATTTGCAGCATCTAGAGCAGGTTTTCAAGAAATGAAGGAGATATGGAATATCTCTCCATCCTAGGAAGTCTCAATTTTCCATGCCAAAAGGAAAGCTCTTGGGCCACGTCATATCAGCAGGAGTTATAAAAATTGATCCAAATAGGTTTTGTTCGATTCAAGAGATTGATATCCTTAGAAATAAAAAGTTTGTCCAGTCTTTTATTGGTAAGATAAACTTCCTCAGGCGCTTTGTGCCAAATTTTGTGGAAATTTTGAATCCTATCACTAAAATGTTGAAGAAAGATGTTGTGATAAAATGGTCACTAGAGGAAAAATAAACATTCCAAAGGATCAAGTAGGCTTTAGTTGAATCCCATGTATTAGCTAGCCCTGACTATACCAAATATTTCTTCATCTTCTCTTTTGCTTCAAAGGTCCAAACCATCATTGTTGTGTTACTGCAGAAAAATGGAGAAGGTCATGAAAAAACCATAGCCTTTTTTAGAATATCTCTATGAGATGTTGAACTAAAGTATGATATATTAGAGAAGTAGGATTATGCATTGGTCAAAGCACTCAAAACCTTTAGGGTTTATGTGTTACATTCTAGCATAACAACATTTGTTCCTAACAGCAGTGTCAAAGAGATTATGTTCCAGCTAGACAGTGAGGGAAAAAGAGGGAAGTGGATTGTCAAACTATTGGAGTATGACCTGCACATAAATCCCACCAAGATTATAAAAGCAGAAGGACTTTCCAGGTTGTGATCAGAATCAAACTATAAGGTGCTATGATTGCATCAAATCTTCACCCAATCAGATGCACCCTCATACAACCTGGACAAGACAACTTACATGTATTTGAAAAATAATATTCTTCACCTTGGTATAAAAACATCATTTATTTTATGAAGCATTTAGAATGTCCACCAAATGTCAAGATGACAAAGGCCAGATATCTCAAATTGAAGGATATCAAATTCTGCATTTCAAACTAGAGATTGTATTGGAGGGATCATGTTGGAATCCTATTAAAATTCCTTGATGAAAATGAAGTTTAACAAGTCATGGTAGAAATGCATAGAGGAGTATGTGGAGGACACCAGCACTAGCATTCCACAGCTCTCAATATCCTAAGGGAAAGGTACTACTAGCCCACCCTTTTCTCTGATGTATTTCCTACTATCAGGGAATGCAATGAATGTCAGATATTTGCAGGAAAACAAAAGTTACTATCACTACCCCTAAAACCTATCATTGCCAATGGTCCATTTCAGCAATGGGGGTTAGACTTCATAGGTGAGATAAACCCACCCTCCAATGGGAAGCATAGGTGGATTCTCACTGCCGCTGAATATTTCACTAAGTAGATCAAGGATGTGCCCATCAGGAATGCCACTGACAAGGTGATCATGAATTTCTTGGAAACTAATATTTTTTCCAAATTTGGCTTCCCCATCAAGCTTGTGACAAAGAATGCCCAAGCATTCAAGTCCAGAGAAATTATTGAATTATGTAGTAGTCATAACATTTCCTTGACGCATTCCACACCCTATTACCCTCAGGGGAATGGTTTGGTAGAATCATCAAATAAAACTCTCATTAGGATTATCAAGAAGTTTTTGAATGAAAATAAGAAATATTTAGACTCTAAACTCAAGTATGCTTTGTGGGCTGACAGAGTCACCACCAAAAAGTCTTTGCGAACCTCACCATTTCATCTTCATTATAGCATAGATGTTTTTTTTCCCACTCATCTTGGCATACCAGTCCTAAAATTATTACAGGAAGAGATTGAGGAGCCAAATGACATCCAAAGGAGAATCTTTCAGATTATAGAAGTTCAACAAAAGAGAGAAGCATTGGATCAGAGGACAAAAGCATACTAGAACAAGACCAAATCAACCTTTGACAAGACAACTAGGAAGGATATCTTTCGAAAAGGTGACATGGTCTTGAGGTGGGATTCCATAAGGGATGACAATTCCAAGCACGGTAAGTTTGACAACCTCTGGTTTGGCCCTTTTATGGTGGTTTAATTTCTCAACAACAACACATTTATCTTGCACAATCTAGATGATGCAGAGATCTTCGGAAGCCCAGTAAATAGGTGCTTCCTGAAACACTATTGTGTTTAAGGATGAGGGAAAGTCCCTCTTGTACCGTAAATGATTTCCTTTTATTTTTGGATTTGGTTAGTTAGCTGTGTGTGAATAAAGACTCCATATCCCAACAAAGGCACTGGGGTGTAGTTGCAGTTTTTAATTCAAATAAATGCATGTCTGAGGGATAGTAGCAGATACATAGGGTTGGCAGATAGAAACAAAGGTATGTGATGGAAGGTGAGTGCAGCTATTTAATCCCAGGCACTGATCTATAGTTCTCAAAACCTCACAGGGACATGTTATCCCCAGTTGGAGCCAATGTTGTAACCTAGGTCTGCACCCCTGCCCATTTCCCTCCTTTACCCTATCTATCCATCAATTTTGAGTTTTTTGGTTGCTTGCTTAGCTTATTCTGGCCCTTGTTTATGGAAGTAAGTGAAGATCAAGGTAGAAAAGGCGAAATGTGAACTGTGTTGAAGACACAGTGACTGTTACTGGGTCGAAGTGAGGAAAAGAGAAGAAAAGATGGAGCGAAGTAAAGAGAAGCAAGTCGTTGGATGAGGATATCGAGGATGAAATATCAGCAAGCAAGAAGGATCATGGACAACTTAGCAGGTGGAAAAATCCACCATTGGATTGGATGCTTTGGATCACCGCGCGAGAAGGAATAAAAGACAGGTTGGAGAAGCCCTGAAAGTGTGGGTCAAGTTGACCTAGGGTTTTAGACACCTAGGGTTTTGACACTTAGGTTTCAGCCTAAGGATGTCAGTGAGCTATTGCAATGTATAAATAAAGTTCAAGAGGACCTGGGTTGGGTTGTTGTTGGTGTTATGATTGTGCGGTGTCATTGTTGTTATAGTATGAAGGATTATTTTTGTGAGAGAGAGAAGTGCTAAGAGTGAGAGCCTTCTAGTATTGTAAGATCTTTAGCTGGGTGCATAGATCAAGTCCTGCAACTGGGTGCACAGGATGGGGAGGGATAGAGAGGAGATTTGCTATCTAAGATCATAGACAAGAACTGTATGCTTCACCTTAATATATTATAAATCACAGTTCTATGGATGTAGCCCTAGAGAGAGGGTGAACCACGTATATCTTGTCTTGTGTGTGTGATTGATTCTATGTTATGTTTCCTCTGATATAATATTATTGCATTACTGTGTTAGATCTGATAGACAGTTGTGTGAAGTAAGAGATAAATTGGTAAGTGATATATAAATGATTGAACTGCTTTGGTAGTCGATCCACTTGATATTCCCCTTGGTTGTAGACATCTCTGTCCTGCAACACCCTCATAGCTCCTTCGAGTGAGATTGCATCTACCTCGCAGGTGTTGCCGAAAGGGACAGTAGCTAGTGTTTTTTGGTACGCTCTTGGAGTGATCCCTGGGTCTGCCCCTGTGCCAACAGCTTATCCTCCATTTTTTCTTCATTCATCTTCATGACCCTTTCTATTTTGTACTTATTTTGCACCATCTATTTTCTTTCTTGAAAAGGGATCACATGTTCTGGTTTGAGTTTCAAATACTCATCATCATATTTTCCACTAATGGAGCATGTAACACGTCCACCGAGTATACACAACATTTAGCTTGGGAAACCCTCACGGAGGATAAAACCCAGCAAAACTTCCTTAATATAGATATCCAATAAAATGCCAAGACAATAAACCAAACACTAGATAATATCCTCGATTGAGAAGTGCGCCTCTCTTTTCCTTCTTCTCCCAACCGCAGCTACCAAAATTGTGCACTAAGTGAGTTAATGAGTGAGTGATAAAATGAGTAACTAGCTTCCTTTATTTATACAAACTAGCAGGTGTTGGAAATGTGTCTCTTCAATGGGTGGGGTCGACTTGTCTTCTTAGTGGTTAAAAACACTTTAATTAGCCTAGGGGACGAATTCTTGATTTGCATAATATATTTAGGGTTTGACCAATCCACAAAAAGGGATTTGGTCAATTAGAATGCTCGACATGATCAATCCACAAAAGGGGATTGATCTAATGCATAATAACTCAATAATAAATAGAATACTCTTTGCAGTTACAATATTTCAACACTCCCCCTTAACAACAAGGGTATTCTACAACATCATCAGGAGAGAGAGAGGGTAGAAACATCAACAAAATCTAGAACACTGACTGGCATATCTATAAATCATCGGAATTTTTTATCATCATCAATATCATCATCCATAGTAGGGAGTTGGAATGGAATCAACATCATCTACATGAACATGGATTAGTACAACACTAATACATCATCATCATCAATAACAACACAAGGTTGATACAACATCAACAATAGTAGCATCACAATACGAAGGATGGAGCATCATCAACAATAGTAGCATCACAATACGAAGGTTGTAGCATCATCATCAACAGCAAAATCACATCATGAAGGATGAAGCATCATCAACATCAACACTAGGATGGAAATCTTCAACACGAAGCTGACATCTCAATAACATCAACACAAAGCTAGAAATCTTCAGCATGAGGTTGACATCTCAACAACATCAACACGAGGCTGGAAATATTCATCACAAGGCCGACATCTCAACAACATCAACACAAAGATGGAAATCATCAACACTAGGCTAGCATCACAACAACATCAACACAGAGCTGGAAATATTCAACACTAGGATGTCATCACAACAACATCATCATGAAGTTGAAAATGTTTAGCACTAGGCTTGAATCAACACTACTCCCACTTTCGAGGGAGGTCCTTTCAAACTACACCAAGCTTATCTCGAAAGTGATCAAACTTTACACAAGATAGAGGCTTGGTCAACACATCTGCAACCTGTTCATCTGTGCTAACATACTGGGGCTTTATGGCTCCTCTCTACACTATATCATAGATGTAATGATATCAGATATCTATGTGTTTTGACTTGTCATGGAACAAATGGTTCTCTGTCATCTTTATGCAACTCTAGTTATCACATAGGATCATGGTTTTTTCCATATCTAGATCAAATAGACATGTCAAGAACTTCCAAATCCATATGGCTTCACAACTAGTGGAACATGCAACAATGTGTTCTCCTTATGCCATGCTAAGATCAATGCTTGATTACTTCCTACTCTTCCATGAGATCATGGATGACCCCAGACTAAAACAACGTCCTGAAGTGCTCCTTTTATTAGAGACACTTCCATCCCAATATCAATCGGTATAACCACTCAGTCTAAAGTCATGATCTCCATTATAAATGATACCACAATCTAATGTACCCTTAAGGTACCTCATCACATGTTTTACAACAACCAAGTGAATACATTTGGGCTCTACCAGAAATTGACTCAAGGTGTTCACAACAAAACATATATCTGGCTTGGCATTCGTGACGGCCACCCCGCCCCTCGCGAGCACGGTCGCCCCACCAGGACCTTCACAAATCCACGGCCCGAAGAGTTGACACTCTTCCTCCCCTTTTCGGGGTTTCGCAACCCACAGACTCTCTCACACACGCTTCCCCCTTTATAACTTGCCTGGGGAAAAGAATCGGAGTCTCGCCTCTCGCGAGTCCCGACGTCGAATGTCTTTTTCCCGGATTCCCGAGACCGAGGAAAGTCAACGTTGACTCTTCCTTCGCTTCTTGCCGCTCGGAGGATGTGTCCTCTCGCACCCGGACTCAGAAATCCCGAAATGCCGATCCCGCGGTCTCGCCTTCTCGTGACGTCGTGCCTCGGTCGTCAGTCGTCCCCCCTCCTGAGACCCAAAGTCCCGAGGTCGCGAGGCCCGAAGTCGCGTGCTCTGTCAATGACCTATGAGTCCTGCT
>ML788019.1:375869-396518 GCA_009831015.1 Picea engelmannii | reverse complement strand
TAATACAGAAAAGGAGGGTGCCTATATTCTGTTTTCCCTCACAAAAGCTAAATTGTCTAATCTACACTTAATGACCCTATCTACCTGTATCCAATCTAATCTTTCTGCATTAAAATCTAATAAGTGTTCCTGATGTACAAGGATGAGAGCTTATCTGCTCTAGGTCCCAATTGATACATAAGTACGCCTAAATGTGGATTCTTTTATTCAATCGGCGGCGCTCCTCAAAATAGTCACGACCGTGACCCTGACGTCTCCCTTTGAAGTCTTTTCCATCTTCCCATGTAGGCGCGCACGACGAGGTGCGGATGCTCCTGCATCAATTCGTCAGATACATCAACGATCCAATGATTTGTCTGTATAGCATAGCATCAATCAATTCTGATGAAGTGTCAACCATGAGCTTCAAATTTGTTTCCATGGGTGTATTCATGGATTTTCACTCCAATATATCAAATCTCTTCAGTATTTCAACTGCATACTTCCCTTGGTTAAGGAAGATCTTCTCTAGGCTATGCCAGAACTCAAGACCTAAGAAATAGTTCATTAGCCCAAGGTATTTCATCTCAAATTCTACAGTGATCTTCTTCTTACAATCATTGATGAGATTTTCTTCTCCAGTTAAGAATAATTCATCCAAATACAACAGTAATATAACATGCTCATCATTCATAACCTTGAAGTAAAGGTTAGAATCAACTTTACTCTTGGTAAAGCCCAATCTCGTAAGGAAACTGTCAATCCTTCCATATCGAGCTCTAGGATCTTACTTCAATCCATACTGAGCCTTCTTCAACTTGCAGACATGAGTCTTCCTATATTCAACTTCAAACCCTTGAGTTTGTTCTGTATACACTTCTTCTTCAATGACACCATTCAAGAAAGTTGTTTTCACATCCATTTGGTGTAACTTTCACTTCATCTTAGCTGCAAGAGCTATGATGGTTCTGATTGAAGTGTATCTAGCTACAGGAGAAAACATCTCTTCATAGTCAATGCCTTCCTTTTGAGAAAAGCCACGAGAAACAAACCTTTCTTTATATTTCTCAATACTTCCATCAGTGACATGTTTTATTTTGAAAAGGCATTTGGAAGATACCACATCCTTTGTCTTTGTTCTGGGAACTATCTCCCATACATCATTATTTATAATGGATTGGTATTCCTATGTCATGGTATATGCCCATTCTTTATTATGAATAGATTATTCAAAGAAAGTAGGATCCTTCTCTAATAGATCACACATCAAATCCATATAAATGGAGAATGGATTGGGTTTCTTGACTTGTCTCATGGTTCCTTCAGGGGCACCATACTTCTATCCATCTTGAATAAGTTCCATTGCCCAGGTAGGATTCCTCTTGTGGGAGATCATCATTTGGGGAGGTTCTTGAGATTATATTATGTCATGATCTTATAGAATTTCCTCATCAGGAGAAGTTATGACTTCCCTCACTGGTTTTGCAACTCTAGGAGCCACATCTTCTTCTTCATATACTTCTCCAAGATGGAATCTTCTTGATTTCTTGAGTGTTGCATCTTCATCAAAGGTTAAATTCTTGTTGATATCAATATGATGGTATCCTAGTATATAAACTTTGAAGGCCTTAGAGACCTCAAAGTATCCAACAAATATTCCCTTCTTTCTTGAAGGCTCTAGCTTGGCTCTCTTCTATTTCAGAATGTGTACAAATACTAGACAACCAAATATTTTGAGATGGATTACTTTTGGCTTATTTCTGAAGAACATTTCTTTGGGGGTCTTGAACCCAAGTGCAGTATGGGATAATTTGTTATGTGTGTACATTGTTGTTATTGTTTCTTCTTCCCATAACTTCATTGGAAGATCTTGATCATAGATCATGTTCGTCACTGCTTCCATTATAGTTGTGTTCTTTCTTTCTGCTACACCATTTTGTTGAGGATTGTGGGGAGTGGTGAGCTCCCTCTTGATCCTGGAATATTCACAAAAGTTTAAAAACTATTTTGAGGTGTATTATCATCCATTATCTAACCTGAGTATCTTGATATTTATTTCAGAGATATTCTCTATCAAGGCTTTGAATTCCTTGAATTGATTGAACACTTCATCTTTTGATTTCAAAAAGTGAACCTAGTTTTTACGAGAACAATCATCAATAATAGACACATAGTATACATACCCACTAATGGATGTTTATGGAATTGGGCCACATACATTTGAGTGAATGATCTCTAGGACTCCTTTTTCTTTACTGTCTCTCTTCGAGAAAGGGTTCTTGATGTTTTTTCCTTGTGCATATCTATTGCACATACCTTCATGGTCAACCTTGAATTATGGTAGACCTGTGACTCCCTTGCTTACATATGTTAATTCTTTGTAGTTGATGTGAGCTAGTATTCTATGCAAAATTTCACATGGATTCTCAATGGAATTGGTCAAGGTTGCTTCTAAGTGACCCTTTATCTTATACAAGCCACCTTCTTCTTTTCCAATAATAATTGCTTCTTCCATTGTTTTTCCTTTGGGCCACATAAGAAATTATCCATCTATGAAGGAAACTTTGAAGCCTTTCTTTCCTAAAGATGAGATAGAAAGTATGTTCTTTGTCAAACTGGGTACATATAGTACATCATTGGGGTCCCTAAATCAAGTTTGTAATTTGATTCTCCTACTCCTTTGATGGGGTATTGATAATCATCTCCAAGTGTATCTTTCTAGGGAAACTTATTTTTTGTAGGGAAAGAGAGTCTGTCTCTTTGACCTGTCATGTGCTTGAAAGAACCACTACCTATCAGTCAAGTGTCCTCACCAGGTGACATTGATCCTAAGAGGGAAGATATTAAGACATAGTCTTCAATCTGTTCTTTTATCATCTTTGTGGGTGGATATTCATATTCAACTATATGGGCATGGTTCCTCTGTTTGTATTCTTGTATTATTCTTGTCTAGCTGGAAAATTCTTTGCAATATGTCCCATCTAGTCACAATGGTAACATTGGTAGGATGAGAAATCTTTTTCTCTTCTTTGACCTTTGTTAAACTTCTGGAATTTCCTTGGAGGGTGAGATTATTTATGTATGAATTTTTTTGGGGGCTGAGACTCCTTATGAGTTTATTTATAGAAGTAAGACCTCTTTATTCCTCCTTTAGTATGAGTAGCTAGGGCTTGATATTCATCTCTTGATAGTAATGATTCTGGGTTAGCTACTCTTTCTTCTTCTTGAACAAGTTCTTCCAAAAGACTGACAAATTTTAATTTCTCCTTTCTGGCGCAAATAGTTTGGATGAATTCATACCAGGGTCTTGTGAGACCATTAAGGGTTGTCATTATAAGTTCGTTTTCATCTAGACTATCACCAAATGCTTCTATTTTTTCTTTGAATTGTGATATTCAAGAGAAATATTCCTGAATTGTTTCTCCTTTCTACATCCTTGTACTTTTGAGTTGAGTTCTTATATTCATGTTTCGATTGATGTTCTTTCCTTCATACAAAATAGTTAGGGCATCAAAAATTTATTTTGGAGTCTTATTTGAAGCCACTTGAGGAATCAAGTGATCTTTAATAGAATTTGCAACGATTCTCTTTGCCCTAACTGTGTCCTTTTGGTATTTTTCTTTAGTTGCAACATCGGTAGGTTTTGGTACATCTTATTTAATGAATATTTCTAGGTCATTCTATTCAAGAATGAGTGCAATCCTATACTTCTAGGAATGAAATTTTTCCACACCTTCTATCTTGTCAACAAGCTTAGTGCTTGCAGACATCTTTACCTGGAGCTAAGAAAATGACCAAAAAATGAAAGTGCTCAGAATTTAATTTTGAACTTACCAAGAGGTGTGCTTGGATGAGGCAAGTAGCCTAGTGCTGTTAGATTTCATAAAATACAAATTTTTCCCCTTCAAACTTGACCATCAAAATTATGGACTAGTACTTCTAATACTTTTGGTTTTCTGGTATAAGTGAAAACTAGAGTTTCACTTTCCAGGAGTCATATCCACTAAAAAAGTGTGTTGAGGCTTCCAAAGAGTTTTCTAGGCTAGGGCACACTTCCTTGATGATTTTTAGTCTGAAATTCCTCTTCAATAGAAAACCCTAATTTTCTTGTACTACAACAATGATGTTTTTTCTTATCTAGTGAAAGATGCTCTCTTCGACTTAGATCTGATACCATGTTAAGGTTTAATATATTATTATGTTTCTTTTCAATTTACTATATAACCATAGAATAGATGGGATCACTGAGAGAAACACAATCACAAGATACACAACATTTATCCTAGGAAACCCTCATGGGGGATAAAACCCAACAAAAATTTCCTTAATATAGATAGCCAATACAAAGCCAAGACAATAAACCAAACACTAGAGAATATCCTCCACTAAGAAATGCTCCACTCTCTTCCTTCTTCTCCCAACTGCATCTACCAAACTTGTGCACTGAGTGAGCGAATGAGTGAGTGATCAAATGTGGCACTAACTTCCTTTATTTATAAAAATTAGTAGGTGTTGGAATTGTGTATCTTCACTGGGAAGGGCCGACTTGTCTTCTTAGTGGTTAAAACCACTTTAATTAGCCTGGGTGATGACTTCTCAATTTTCATAATATATTTAGGGTTTGACCAATCCACAAAAGGGGATTTGGTTAATTACAATGCTCGACATCATAAATCCACAAAAGGGGATTTATATAATGAATAATAACTCAATAATAAATAGAATACTATTTGAAGTTACAATATTTCAATAGTTTGATCACAACACTGGAAGAGTGTTGATCTCATTTCATATTGTATTTCTTACTTTTGATCTTTGTTTCAGAAAGGTCACAAGTGATAGTTCTAAAGGAGTTACTGTGACGACTATTCATGCAATTGTTTTATTACTATTATCAAAAGAGTATTATTCTTGCTTGTTGTTTTGTTGACCTTGGTTCAGGTCACAAGTGATAACCCTAAGGAATATATAGTGAAGGTTACAAAAAAAACCAGATTAGATGAGACATGAAGTAGAATATTGTTATCAGACAAATCGGTAAGTGCGGACACAAACTAATCTCCCTAGATTCCATAGGAATTTAGAACAAAACAAGACAGAACACAAATTTCACCTTAGACTTCATTGTCATATAAACTAGTTCATAGAGAGACAAGTGAAATAACTTTTAAATGACGCTTGATCCTCGATAGTGTCATCCTTTTCGCTCCATGTTTGGATTTGTGGGATGGTAAACCTATTTAAGAAGCACAAACCAACAAAGAGAGAGAAAACAAAGATACATATATTCCAATGAATTCTATGTATAAGATCAAGGAGTTATACAATAAAATCCAAGACACCTTTATAGAGAAGAAATGTATTGTTGAAATATATTAAAATATAAAGTGGAGAATAAAAACCATGCCTTGATATTTCAAGGTCCCTTTCAATGGATCATTTCTCCAACACACACACCTTTCCTCCAATTCCTTTGATGAAGAAGATCCAAAATATGACTTGGAGAGCTAAAGCAAAGTTATCTCAAGTATAATCTATAGCAGAACTCTTCATGCATATGCAAGCCTTAGCCTTTTCAACCTTATCCTTTTCCATAAGAGTTCCCTCTTTATATAGGGTGAAAGAGGGATGGATGAGGAGATTAGGATGATCCCACTAAATCAGAGAAGTGAGTAAGATCCAAACCGATCAAAGGCCACCTCATCTTCGAGAAGATGTCGTTCTAGAACATTTGTGAATTTCACTTTTCCCTTTCTTAAGCATCGTTGCACACAATGCAAAGGAAACCTGTGACAACGCCACAGTCTAGATTTGGTGCAGCGTGCGATGATCAACACCCCAAGCATAGAGCAGGGTGTGATGATCTCTCTTGTCATAGTTTTTGAGGGAGCAAAAGAAAACCACTTTTCTCATGGAGAAAGATGTTGGGTTCATGTTTTGACTATTTTGTTTCGATGGCCAAATCCTTTTTGCATGCCATATTACATATGATATTCCTTATTTAGCCATTTTGAAGGTTTTCTCAAAGGTTTATATAACAATTCACCATGAATTCACACGAGGTATGTATAATTGGTTTTTTTTCAATGATTTTGTGATCAATTTAGCTCAGTTAAATGTTTATGAAGATCTAACCTATCGTTTACTTGCAATAGGGAGAAATCATGATCCCATCCTCCATCGAGTACCTCATCCGACACTCCGTTCAACACTTGATATGGCACATGATCTGACACTAGGAGTGGATTGAAGCTGGCGGTTGGTATATTGGCGGCCTTTGATGGAATAATTGGGGAACTGGGTTTTATGCCCCCTCATGTCATCCTGCTACAGAGATTGACACACCTCAGATTGGGAAGTTACAATGATCGTTGAGTGGCTCACAAGATTGTTAGAAGATGTTGTTGTTAGAACTCATTTAATGAGTTTACTAATTTTAGAGAAGGTCAACCCTTCCAATGGTTGACCTCTCAAGTTGTAATCACCTATAGATACCACTACATGTGGCACGACTAAAAGACAAATTTTATTGTTTGATACAAACATTATCACTGATTTTGTTCTATACTCTATTTTCATTCTTAATAAGAGTGTTGTGTTCATTCAGCATCTGCATTTCTTGTTGGAGTGTTGCCACGACTTTCTGGGGGGCCCACCAGTGGTCTGGGTGATTGTGTATATCAGTATATATGTACATTCATCTTGTTTCTTACTTAGATTTCAAAATTGTCTCTTTACTATATGAATTTCTCAATTTTAATTGTTGTTGTGTATATATCTTAATTACAAATTGCTTATCTAATTTTGTTTCCTTAATTGTAGATTGCTTGTTGAACTATGTATAGAGGGATGTCCATGGTTGTGTGTTAATAATTATATATTGTTTGCAGGTTGTAGGAGTTGGTTGATTGTAGTGTTATGCCTTCTTCTTCTTAGTTATAAGTTACTTTGCAGGGTACTAATTTAGATAGGTTCATTGAAGTTTTGATAGATTAATTACTTTAGTTTTGATAATTTTGACAGACCATTAATTTAGATTGGTTTATTTGTAGCTTTGATAGATTAATTGTTTTATTTTTTGCAAGTTTTAACAGAGTAATAATTCAGATAGGTTTAATTGCAATTTCAATTATTCTCTGTAGGTCTATTTTGTTGATTGATTTTGCCTCGGCGTGATAGGATAGAAATATATTTTGGATTATGATTTTTAATAGTATTTTGGTTGATTTTTAGGTATGATTTGTAATGATAGATTAGTTCATTTTAGATTATGAAATCTTAGTTATGAATTTGAGTTGTAATTTCTAGTTGGCATTAGTCAAGAGTTAGAGATTTTCATAGAGTGAATTTGAATTAAGATTTTTAATTATGAGTTTATGAGTTTATAACTTTGCTTGAGTTAGTTATTTTGAATAGAGTACTTTTTAAGTAGTTATACAATAAGGTGAATGATTGATGCACAAAGTTTAGAGATCACATGGATTCCAAAAATATTTAGTGTTTCTTCTATGATGGAAAAAATCTCTATATATTTCCTTATCCATACTTTCCATTTCTCCGTAGAAGTTAGCATTGAATTAATTCCACTTGAACTGCCACTAATAATCAAATGTCATCGTGATGTTATTTGACATCGAAGAAACAATAATCACATTTGAATACTTTCCTTCTTTTTGCTGCAATATAGAAATATTTTTGATAAATTAGAATTTGAATACAGTCAAAACACTCTTGCTTTTGGTTGAGTAGATTAATGTTTATTCTTTGCAAAATATAAATAGTTATGAGTTATTTTTAAGAATAGAGTTCACTTCTCAAGATAGTTTTGATAGATTAGTTATTTACTTCTTACTTATTTTTTCATTTAGAGATGCATACATTAAACAATTCTGAAATAGATTACTTGTTGTTTATTACTTAAAAAGATTGCATAGATTAACTAGATTTGAAATAGATGGCTTATTATTTGCTTATTTAGAAATAGTCCATAGCTCATTGTTTAAGGTTACTTAGGGTAAATAGTTATTTTGTTTGTGATTGCTTGTTATAGTTCATAATTCTAGAATTTCTTAAAGCTCATTAATTGAAGGTGTCTTTACATAGAATTTGCTAGTTAACTAGATTTGAAAAGTCATCTCTTTAGAAAGTAGAATTGTAAATTGGATAGAGTGTTGATCCCTAGGGTAGACCATCTCCTTAGCTAGATAATCCCTCCATTAGATGTTTTTCCTTGGCTCATACTGTTCCACAAATCTAAGTTTACTTACCCCAGGTTGACAATTTAATTGAGGGAATTAGTGCATATAGAATACCCATCATTTTTGGTGTCGTTGTCGGGGAGTTGTCTTAAGGTAGAAAATAGTTAGGAATTAGATCATTTATGAACCTTAGAATTAGTTTGGTGACGCGGGAAATTTAAGACGAGAGGTAAGAACTTGTGCATATGTTATAGCATGTTCCCCCAAACCCAAAGGTATTTTTTATTTTTTAACTTCTTTCATGAACAAACCTAAGGACCCAAGGAAGGATACATCAAAACCAAACCAAAAATTCCAATCAAGGTTCCTTCTAACCTTCTTGGAGGAAGGAACACTTTACCCATAAACTTCACAGATCGATATTGAAAAATAGGGGTTAGCTCAACCCAAAGAGCTAAAGAAGAGACCAAAACTGGGAGCACTGTAGAGCAGAAAAATTAAACTTCAACAATAGTGTTACAGGAGGCAACACCACTTGAGCCTTCATCAGAACCATCCAATACAACCTTTTTCTTTTTCACCACCCTCAGGAGACTCTAACTTTGTAGATATCATTGACCCTGAATAGGTGAGTGCTCTCTTTGGAACTTTAGCCAATACAATTATTTCCCAAGTTGAAACAAAAAATTTGGCGCCAATAGTTTCAAGCAGATCAAGTAAAGTCTCGGACATCCAAACAGTAGATAAATTTTCCCATTCAAGGGATACCCTTCCTATAAAATAACCTTGAGATACTTTGTTATCTTCAAGGATAAAACCATTTAGGTACTCTCTCTTTGGAAACCAAATCAGTATGGATGATTAGGAGGATCAAAACCATGTAAGACACGATGAGGGAGAAGAAGTTGGAAACCAAACAGAAATCACCTTTCGGTTTCCATTTTTGGATACCACGTAGAATGTCAACATGAAGAAAATTACACTCTCTGCACTGCCCACGTTTTATGGTAAAATAAGTGAAGACCCATATACCTTCCTATTTGAGTTTGACATCTTGTGTAGGACTTAAAAATACTTGAAAGATGCCCAGAAATTAAAAACATTTCCTGCCACCCTCAAGGATTCTTCTCTAAGATGGTTCATGGGGTTAGGAGAGTCTAGTATTAGGTATTTGGAAGACATGAAAGATATATTTGTTAAAAAATACCAATGCTACTACAAATCCAAGGATTCCCATAATGATATTTTTAAAATCCAACAGTTAGAGGACAAGAGTCTCAAGGATTACATGGAACAGTTTGCTTATACCGCACCTAAATCTAAATACCATGACCTCCTAGATGATGCATTCAAGACTCTTTTCCTTAAATTAATTTCAGAAGAATACCTAGAGACACTTAACCTGATGGCATTAGGTGACATCTCTCACAAACCATTTACTGAAATCTATGAAATGTGTAGAAATTACTCGAGGAGTAGAGCCAAAACTGGGAAGAGTGTTTGGGATCCTTATAGTAGAAACATAAAAACAATTAGTTCGGGTGGTATTACAATGGTGGAGATAGGAAACCTATTAGAGAAATTCAAAACCGATATCTTAAGTACAATAGGTTCCTAGTTGGACACCCTAAAGATTAAAAAGAAACAGGAGGAAGAGAATGCAACAATGTGCATATTTCATCTAAGATGCAGGAGGAAGCATTCCTCAAGGGAGTGCCCATTAGACAACATTTCATTTTTTGGCTTCTGCATTGAAGACCACCCAACTGAAAAATTCCCATCACTGCCTAATTTTCTAGCCATTTACAGAAGTGGGGATCCTAGGGAATCCTCTTATGCACCTAGGAGGCCATGGAAACCTAGGATTCATCCTACATACCAGGGTCTATCACCTCAAGTTCCACCTTATTATCAACAACCACAATAGTGGAACTCACCAAATTGGAAAAACTGGTCTCCACACTATCACCACCCTTGGCTGTAAGGATGGAGAGGAGGGCATACCCAAGGAAACACTCAGGCTCCACCTTTTCATATTCCCACCCATCCTTACCCACAGTTTCCACTGAACATCCAACAACTTTTTTTAGGTTTGTTTCCCCCACCTTTACCTCCTATTCCAAAACAACCCCAACAATACTAGAATACAAGCTCCCCAAGACCGACATTATTATCGGCACAACCAGTTCCCAACTCGAATAACAAACCAACTCAACCTCTTCACAATGTTGAGCTACAAACCTTCCCAACATATGTTATTTCTCCTGTTCCATTACATGAGATTCAACTAAGGTCAGGAAAATTTATGTATAGACAGAGGCCTTCAGTAGTCATCCGGGAGGAAGAAGAAGATGAAAATCCCGAACAACCTACAGATGACACTAAGTGGGAAGATTTTATCATTCATAAAGACCACGAACCAAATATTCCCCAAAATGAATCTTCACAGATTACAAAATCCCTTGCTTATCTAGAAAGATTAGCGATTGAGAAACCTATGACTTGACTAGAATTTGACATTTTAAATGAATTGAAGAATATTTGTGTCAAAATTCCCTTGTTACAAGCCATAAAAGACATTCCAATTTACAGCAAGGTGGTCAAATAATTGTGTATTAAGAAACCAATTAAGAAATAGAAGGATCCTCCAACAATACATTTGATAGGAGAATTCTATGAATACATATCAGAGCAGCCTAGGGTTGTAAAGTATGGGAACCCATGGAACCCCGTAGTAAAAATAACCATTAATAAGGTTCCCATTGTAAACACTCTCATAGACCTAGGGGAAACCATTAATGTTATCACTGTTACCACCCTAGAGGAATTATAGTTAAAAACTCTTCTTAGTCCTACCCCAACTATTTTGGAATTTGAAGATAAGAAAAAGGTTATACCTGAAGGAATCTTGGATGATATCATATTTACATTATCCTCATGGGAGTACCCAATAGACTTTCTTGTCATTCAATCAAATGATCCTACAAAAGGGCATCTCGTTATCTTGGGAATACCTTGGTTGGCCACATCCAATGCAATTATTGGCTGTAGAGAAGGTGAAATGGTCATCTCTAATGGACTTTCTATACAGAAGCTTACCATATACCCACCATCTCAACCTATTATGGAGAATCTATGGTGGCTTGAATTTCCATATGAGAATGAGAACTGGGAAGAACCTATGTGGTCAAGTGATCATTCCTGGGAACTTTAGGAGAAAACAAAGGAAAATGTGCTAAATCAGTTTATTTATGCTATCATGTGTGTTGATTTTCCACAAGCTTTTCCCCAATTTGAGTACATGTTTGGGGAATAATTTCAAGAATAGTTGGGCCCATCAAAATTTTCTTCGACATCTTTTATTTTTGAGATAGATGAGTCTACCACATCTTATATAATTCCCTATGAGATTAGTCCAGGGAAATTCCTACATATAAATTCCGGACTAGATGCAAACCAACAAAAACAATTAGTAAATGTACTTAAAGAACAAGCAGGGGCATTCACCTAGGAATACACTGATATGAAGGGTATACACCCTGACACATGCATTCATCACATATATACACAGGAATAAGTAACACATGTTAGGAAACCCCAGAGGAGGATGAATCTGACACTCAAGGATATAGTAAAAGAAGAAATACATAATTTATTGAATGTTATCTTTATTTATCCAATATCTGACATTAAATGGGCATCCCCACTTGTAGTGCTTCCAAAGAAAGTAAACTGGAAATGGAGAAATTTTGTTGATTTCCGGGAACTTAATAAGGCTACTCTAAAGGATTATTTTCCCCTTCCCTTCATTGACCAAGTCTTGGATACCTTGTCAAGGAAGAAATACTTTTCCTTCATGAATGGATATAGTGGATACGACCAAATTCTCATAGCACTCAAGGATCAGGACAAGACTATTTTCACTTGTCCTTGGGGCACCTATGCCTATAAGGTCTTACCATTTGGTTTGTGTAATTCTCATGCCACCTTTCAATGAGCAATACTAGGGATATTTGCTGACCTTATTCATGATAGTGTGTAAGTTTATATGGATGAATTTACAGTATATGGAAATAATTACCAGGAAGCCCTAGATAATATAAATAAATTCCTTATCAAATGTCAAGAAATGAACCTATCCTTAAGTCATGAAAAATGTAAAATATTGTTGACTAAAGGAGTAGTCTTAGGACATCACGTTTCATCTGAAGGGATTAAAGTGGATCCTGCTAAAATTGAGGTAATCATCAAACTTCCACCCCCCAAGACTCAAAAAGAGGTAAGAATATTTATTTTACATGTCGGATACTACCGACGATTCATTGAGAATTTTACAAATATTGTTGCACCCATGTTTGGAATGCTAATAAAATATGTTGATTTTCTTTGGACTGACCAGTGTGAAACCACATTTGAAACTCTAAAATCTAAATTATATATGGCACTAGTTCTTAGGGGACCCAATTGGGCCCTTCCATTTCACATATCTACTGATGTCTCTGATACTGCAATATGAGGAGTATTAGGGAAGAAAGAAGACCATTAGTCATATGGCATTTATTTTGTGAGTAAGATTTTGTCACCTGTTAGGTTAAACTATACAGCTACCGAAAAGGAATTCTTGGTAGTTGTCCATGCCAACAATAAATTTCTCCATTACATCACATGATACAAGGTATTTTTACATACATATCACTTTTCCATTATATTTCTCGTGAATAAACCCATTACCAATGGTCGGGTGACTAGGTGTCTCCTATTATTGCAAGAGTTTAATATCATCATCCTTGACTGGCCTGGAAAGGAGAATTTAGTTGTTGATTTTATTTCACACATAAAACATGAGGGTGATGATATTCCTGTTGATGATAGTTTTCCAGATGAGCATCTATTTTCCCTCTCTATAAATACCCCATGGTTTGAAGGCATGGAAAATTATTTGGCTACTAGGAAGTTACCATCTTCTTTGTCACCTCATGAAAAGTGTCCAATTATCACACAATGTGCTAACTACTCTTGTGTTAGACATGAACCTTTTCATATTGGACCATACTTGATTATTCTTAGATGTGTCTGAGAAGATGAGATACCAAAAATACTATGAATTTGTCATGATGGACCATGTGGTGGCCATTTTTCCAACAAACGTACAACGTATAAGGTGTTACATTCAAGTTACTATTGGCGTATCATTTTTAAGGATGCTGCCAAATATGTGAGGAGTTGTGATAGATGTCAAAGGATAGGAAGACCCACATCAACTGATGAAATTCCCTTACATGCCCAAGTTATGATAGAAACTTTTGAGAAATGGGCCCTTGATTTTGTAGGACCAATTTCACCCGTGTCTCGTAAGAAGAATTATATTTTGGTTTGCATAGATTATGTCACCAACTAGGTAGAGGAAAAAGGCTTATTTAGGGCTACCAAAAAATATGTTGTTGAATTCATTTATGAAGACATATTTACCTGCGTTGGTGTTCCTTGCGAAATTTTTACAAACCAGGGCATCCAATTCACTTCTAATTTGAAGGAATTAATAGAGAAATATGGGATCAAGCATTGCAAGTCTTCTCCATATCACTTGCAAGCTAATGGTTAAGTAGAGTCCACAAACAAAGTTTTGGAAACTATAGTAACCAAAAATGTTCAATTACACCATAGGGATTGGGTTGATAGACTTTCAAAGGCTTTGTGGGCATATTGTACCACCTGGAGAAACACCACTGGGCATACCCCCTATGAACTAGTGTATGGAAAACAAGTACTTCTACCAATAGAATTCCAAGTAAGAACTTTCCGTATTGCCACACAATTGGGATTATACCTAGATGAGGCACATAAACAACGATCCCTACAATTGAATGAGTTGGATGAGATTATACAAGATGTTATCCAACGAACAATGTTAGTCCAAAACCAAAGGAGCAAGTGGCATGACAAATTTATTAAGAAGAAACATTTTCAACCTAGTGATTGGGCTTTGTTGTTTAATTCCCAATTCAAAACTTTTAAAGGAAAACTTACCACTCAGTGGTTGGGTCCTTATGAGGTAGTTACCGTGTATGATAATGGGGTTGTTAAGATTAAAACAATTGACGATGGACAAATCTCTTTCGTAGTGAATGGACACCAACTTAAACTTTACCACAGACCCGTTTCTAAAGAAGATTTTCTACAAGTCATGTAAACTAACAAGGCATTGGCCTTAGTGGATGGGGAAGTTTCTTCTCCCTCCCCCTGTTCTTGAAACTTTTTCTGAATTTTGATTGTACATATGTAAATAATTTAAAGTATGTTTTTACTTATAAACAATTTTAGAGATTTATGCAGGTATTTATTTCACCACAAGTGGACAATTTCAAGGAGACAAAAAGGAAAGTATTTTCCTTCAAAAAAGATTTTATTGTATTTGAACCTTGTTGTCTTCTTAAGAATTAATTGAATAATGAATTTTTGTTATTGCTTGTTGTGAATTAGCCATATGTTTGCAAGATTTCTATATTCCTTTTTCTCAAGGCATCTTTAATGTCAGTTGCTCTTAACCTCCACCACTAGACGATATAAGTAAGTGACACCTTGTATTATCAAACCTAGAGGTTACTCGTACAATTTCCGAAAGAACCTTAACTAGGTGAGTAAAGTATATTTATGAAAGAGTAGCAAGAAGGTATGATTAGCGGTTAGTCATGGAAACACCACTATAAATTAAAAAAAAAGTGAGTCGAGCCTGAAGATACCTTTTTGTTCTTTTCCAATGGTGCCATCCACTACACACTAAAAATGTTTGATTATACCATATATTTAGATAGGCTACATCCACTTAAGTACCCCTTACATAAGGAAAATATATAAGGAATACATAAAGAAGAGTCATCCTCTAACATAAATACCATCATAGTCTTAAATAAAAAAATTCAGAGTTGTCTCCCCATCTTCTTCCAAAAAGAAATCTTTATATAAAAATCTTAAAAGATGGTGGACCAGTCTCTGTTGTAAAAGGGTGTAAGAGGCTAACCCATCCGGATACTGAATAGGTCTATTGGAAGCAGGTATTAGCCTATGGTATGACTAGGTAAACTCATCGGAGTACTGAACAGGCTTGCTGGCAGCGGGGCATTCTACCTAGTAAGGGTGATGATCTGAAAAAAAAAAAAAAAAAATCCTAAATATTTAAACTTGTCCTGATGTACATAATTACTTGTAAAAAAAGGATGAAAATAAGTATGCATGGTTAATCAAAGGTCAATGAACTCCATAAATATTCCATTGGGAACTATCTTTAAGACTATCCTAAGGCTCTCTCACCTACCTCTTCTTAACTATATGTAGGATGTTTTTTCCTATAGGTGGAGCCATATTTTAACCGTCTCATTAGACTAATGTGTAAAATTTATCTCTACACTCGGGAAGATGTAAATATTAGGCTATTGGGAGAATCGACTGGTTCCCTATATTTTTTATTGTGAGGTTTCACAATACTTAGGAGTGGTTGAGGGGTTTCCTGAGCTACAAAATGATAAACATTGCCCATCTATATTATAATCCATGAAAAGAGGAAGTAGAATCTCTATAAAATTATGTTATATTGTTTTCACAATATTCTGGGCTATTATATCAACAGTTGTTTTTATTAAAATGTTAAATTCTATACTTATGACATCATTGTGTGTTATAAGCCTGCTATACATTTTTTTAATGAAATACTACTTAACTGGTTCTTTGTGTCAATTACAGATCAATAATAGACTGTTAAATGCTCACTACAGATTTGTGTTACATGCCTATGAACAGAGGAACAAGTTGTTTTATAGTGTTACAAGAACGATGAAGAGGAAATTAACAATGGATCATCTTATTCACACTTATCTTGTCCATTCTCTTGTTCACCATGACTGTCAGAAATTTCCCAAGATGAGTATTATGGGTGAACATCCATTATAATGGGGATAATTTCCACTTGCACAGGAGTACCATATGAAGTGCCATATGGAGTGCCATTTGGAAGACCGGATGGAGTGCCATCTAGATGACCAGATGAAGTGCCATATGGAGGATCGGATGAGCTATGCATATATTGTAAATGACCACAATTACATGCAAAAATGATCGTTCAAATTGATACAACTATTGCGATGGTAAGTTAAGATGAATTGAATGGTATGTTGTTAAAATTCATGTTGATAATTAAATTAAAACTTTTTAATGCATTTTTATGATCAAATGTCCAAGTCAAAGACTTGGACATTGATCTAATTCCCACATAATTTCATTTTCCTCCAAAGTACACCATTCAAAATTCAAATTATGTGCAATCATAGTCACACATGGCGATCGTGTGTGATGAATTATCTCACAAATTCAACCATTTCCACCTCAATTGCATTAAAAATAGGGTGTTTTTCCCCAATTGTCATTCCACTCATCCCCTTCTTGTTGTGTCGTGCTCACCCTCTACCCGAATCCTTTCTTATTCTCATCCTCCATGTTGTAACCATGCCTAAATGATATGAAACGTCCTCCTACGCTGAGCGTTTGGCCATTCCCGAATTCATAGAGTATAGAGAGATTTTCCTTCGCGTAGGGTGGGGACCATTCTTGGCTAGTCTGCGGGGCCATGATGATGGCGTCTCACTACAATTCACTCTTGGGTTTGATGGGAATTTGGTGCACATAGGGTCTCTGGACTTCATGGTCTCTGAAGAATCAATTGCCTCAGACATGAAATTGCCACGGATTGGGGATCGATGGCTCAAACACCATCAATTGCCACATCCAAGCTATAACAGAGTATTTAAGTCTGAATTTTAAAATGTTGTTGGAGACAAAGGGTACTCAAAATAATGGATCAAGGATGAATTGATTAAACCCCTGATAATAATTACCAATATTATCACTTGTGAAGGTAGGTACTCTATTTTAAAAGATTGTCATTTTCATCTGTTAGCCCATTTCCAATTTAATAAACCTATGAATTTTCCTTTCTACTTCTTTAAAAGACTTGAGAAAATTTATTCCTAAGTTCATAAGACCTTGTCCAACCCTCATAATAGTCTATTCCATCACATCCTCATCAAATTGTTTGTCATAACTAAATTGACAAAATAGGGCAAGACATGGGATGAATTCCTCTACTGATTCTCAAACCCCCATCTCACAGTCAAGACCAGCAAGAGATCAGTTGATTTAGGTGTTGTTACTCCATATAAGCCTCACTCTCCAAAGAATCCAAACCCTCCAACTCAAACTATCTCTCTGTCTGATCAAAAGGCCAAGAAAAATGTTGATTCCCCTACAGCCTCATCGGGTAAGAAAATAAAAAAAAATGTTGATAATTCCCCATTGCATTCAACACATGTTGATCCTCAACTTAAGAAGCTACAAGATGCATTTTAGCAAGACTTTCCTTCAATCCCTACAAATAGAATAGGGACCAATCAGTTCAAAGGGGGATCGTTTCGAATAAGTACCCTAAGTACAAGTGGAAAACCCAATGTAAAACCTCCAAGCACTTCAGATCCTATCCAATTATCTATTGATCATGAAATCCCCCATAAAATACTCATAGAAGTTTTTGCAGAAGAGATTGAGCCCGATAAAGAAGTTAAATATGAACCTATTATCTCTCACAAGAACTCTATTACTCCTTCCTCCCAAATGACTACATCATCTTCCAAAGATGATATACCTTCTACATCCATCAAGGGATCCAAGCCCTCTTATTTTGAACCATCTGATCATACCTGAGTTATTGAGAAATTGCAACAAGAAAATGCTCAGTTGCTTCAACAATTGGAAGAGTGAAAAACTATGGATAGGCATCTACATCATGACAATGCGGTATTGCAAGCAAAGTTGAATTCTCTTCAGTGATTTCTTTATCAAATGATCACCACCAATCATAGAATTTGAATGCAATTGAAACATATTAAAAGACCCAAGACAAAATCCCCAGGACAAGATGAGGAAACTTCTAAATCCAGTCCACCCCCTCCTTCACAATTCTAGTTATGTTGGGTGATTCATTTCTTTTTGTAGAGGGACCTACAAATCCTTAGGCGTGGGGGTAATGTTGGGTTCATGTTTTGACTATTTTGTTTCGATGGACAAATCCTTTTTGCATGCGATATTACATATGATATGCTTATTTAGACATTTTGAAGGTTTTCTCAAAGGTTTATATATCAACTCACCATGAATTTGCACCAGGTATGTATAATTGGTGTTTTTACAATGATTTTTGATCAATTCAGCTCAGTTAAATGTTTATGAATATCTAACATATGGTGTTCTTGCAACAGGGTGGAATCACGATCTGATCCTCCATATGGTACCTATTCCGACACTCTATTCATCACTTGATCCAGAACGCGATCCGACACTCCATCTGGCTCATGATCCGACACTCGGAGTGCATTGAAGCTGGCGGTTGGTATATTGGCGACCTTTGATGGAAGAATCGAGGACCTGGGTTTTATGCGCCCTCATGCCATCCATCTACAGAGATCGACACACCTCAGATTGGGTAGTTGCAGTGATCTCTGAGTGGATCACAAGATTGTTAGAATATGTTGTTAGAACTCATTTAATGATTTTACTATTTTTAGAGAAGGTCGACCCTTCTAGTGGTAAACCTCTCAAGCTGTAATCACCTATAAATACCACTACCTGTGGCATGACTAAAAGATGAATTTTACTATTTGATATAGACATTATCACTGATTTTATTTTATACTCTGCTTTCATGTGTAATAATAGTGTTGCGTTGATTTAGCATCGACATTTCTTGTTGGAGTGTTGTGACGACCTGCTGGCAGGCCCACCAATGGTTTGGGTGATTGTGTATATCGATATATATTTACATTCATCTTGTTTCTTACTTAGATTTCTAAATTGTCTCTTTACTGTATGAATTTGTCAATTTTAATTGTTGTTGTTTTTATATGTTAATTAAAAATGGCTTATCTAATTATGTTTCCTTAATTGCAATTTCTTGTTGAACTGTGTATAGAGGGACATCCATGGTTGTGTGTTAATAATTATATCTTGCTTTCATGTTGTAGACGTTGGTTGATTGTAGTGTTATGCCTTCTTCTTCTTAGCTATAAGTTACTCTACATGGTACTAATTTAGATAGGTTCATTGAAGTCTTGATAGATTAATTACTTTATTTTTAGTAATTTTGACAGAGCATTAATTTAGATTGAATTATTTGTAGCTTTGATAGATTAGTTGTTTTAAGTTTTGACAGTTTTAACAGAGTACTAATTAAGATAGGTTTGATTGCAATTTCAATTATTCTCTGTAGGTCTATTTTGTTGATTGATTTTTCCTCAGCATGATAGGATAGAAATAGATTTTGGATTATGATATTTAATAGAATTTTGTTTGATTTTGAAGTATCATTTTTAATGATAGAATAATTTATTTTAGATTATGAAATCTCAGTTATGAATTTGATTTGTAATTTCTAGTTGGCATTAGTCAAGAGTTAGAGGTTTGCACATAGTGAATTTGAATTAATATTTTTCACTATGAGTTTATGAGTTTATAGCTTTGCTTGAGTTAGTAATTTTGAATAGAGTACTTTTTAAGAAGTTATATGATAAAGTGAATGATTGATGCACAATGTTTAGAGATCACATGGATTCCAAAAACATTTAGTGTTGCTTCTGTGATGGAAAAACTCTCTATATATTGCCTTATCCATACTTTCCATTTCTCTGTAGAAGTCGGCATTGAATTAATTCCACTTGAACTATCACTAATAGTTAGATGCCATCATGATGTTATTCGACATCAAAGACACAATCATAACATTTGAATACTTTCCTTCTTTTTACTACAAGATAGGAATAGTTATCACTTATTTTTAAGAATAGAGTTCACTTGTCAAGATAATTTTGATAGATTAGTTTTTTACTTTCTTACTTACTTGTTCATTCAGAGATAGATAGATTAAACAATTTTGAAATAGATTACTTGTTGTTGCTTACTTAAAAAGAGATTGCATAGATTAACTAGCTTTGAAATAGATTGTTTGTTATTTGCTTATTTAGAAATAGTCCATAGCTCATTGTTTAAGGTTACTTAGGGTAAATATATATTGTGCTTGTGATTTCTTGTTATAGTTCATAATTCTAGAATTGCTTAAATCTCATTAATTGAAGGTTTCTTTACATAGAATTTGCTAATTAACTAGATTTGGAAAGTCATCTCTTTAGAAAGTAGAATTGTAAATTGGATAAAATGTTGATCCCTAGGGTAGACCATCTCCCTAGCTAGACAATCCTTCCATTACATTTTCTAACTTGGTTCATACAATTCCACAACTCTAAGTTTACTTACCCCAGTTTGACAATTTAATTGAGGTAATTAGTGCATATAGAGTACCCATCAAAAGTCTCTTTTAATGTTTTCAGGGAACATGGAAGTGAATTATGCACATGTCGTCAGTTGATCATTGGGGTGA
>ML788019.1:312460-365730 GCA_009831015.1 Picea engelmannii | reverse complement strand
TGGTTTTCTGGTATAAGTGAAAACTAGAGTTTCACTTTCCAGGAGTCATATCCACTAAAAAAGTGTGTTGAGGCTTCCAAAGAGTTTTCTAGGCTAGGGCACACTTCCTTGATGATTTTTAGTCTGAAATTCCTCTTCAATAGAAAACCCTAATTTTCTTGTACTACAACAATGATGTTTTTTCTTATCTAGTGAAAGATGCTCTCTTCGACTTAGATCTGATACCATGTTAAGGTTTAATATATTATTATGTTTCTTTTCAATTTACTATATAACCATAGAATAGATGGGATCACTGAGAGAAACACAATCACAAGATACACAACATTTATCCTAGGAAACCCTCATGGGGGATAAAACCCAACAAAAATTTCCTTAATATAGATAGCCAATACAAAGCCAAGACAATAAACCAAACACTAGAGAATATCCTCCACTAAGAAATGCTCCACTCTCTTCCTTCTTCTCCCAACTGCATCTACCAAACTTGTGCACTGAGTGAGCGAATGAGTGAGTGATCAAATGTGGCACTAACTTCCTTTATTTATAAAAATTAGTAGGTGTTGGAATTGTGTATCTTCACTGGGAAGGGCCGACTTGTCTTCTTAGTGGTTAAAACCACTTTAATTAGCCTGGGTGATGACTTCTCAATTTTCATAATATATTTAGGGTTTGACCAATCCACAAAAGGGGATTTGGTTAATTACAATGCTCGACATCATAAATCCACAAAAGGGGATTTATATAATGAATAATAACTCAATAATAAATAGAATACTATTTGAAGTTACAATATTTCAATAGTTTGATCACAACACTGGAAGAGTGTTGATCTCATTTCATATTGTATTTCTTACTTTTGATCTTTGTTTCAGAAAGGTCACAAGTGATAGTTCTAAAGGAGTTACTGTGACGACTATTCATGCAATTGTTTTATTACTATTATCAAAAGAGTATTATTCTTGCTTGTTGTTTTGTTGACCTTGGTTCAGGTCACAAGTGATAACCCTAAGGAATATATAGTGAAGGTTACAAAAAAAACCAGATTAGATGAGACATGAAGTAGAATATTGTTATCAGACAAATCGGTAAGTGCGGACACAAACTAATCTCCCTAGATTCCATAGGAATTTAGAACAAAACAAGACAGAACACAAATTTCACCTTAGACTTCATTGTCATATAAACTAGTTCATAGAGAGACAAGTGAAATAACTTTTAAATGACGCTTGATCCTCGATAGTGTCATCCTTTTCGCTCCATGTTTGGATTTGTGGGATGGTAAACCTATTTAAGAAGCACAAACCAACAAAGAGAGAGAAAACAAAGATACATATATTCCAATGAATTCTATGTATAAGATCAAGGAGTTATACAATAAAATCCAAGACACCTTTATAGAGAAGAAATGTATTGTTGAAATATATTAAAATATAAAGTGGAGAATAAAAACCATGCCTTGATATTTCAAGGTCCCTTTCAATGGATCATTTCTCCAACACACACACCTTTCCTCCAATTCCTTTGATGAAGAAGATCCAAAATATGACTTGGAGAGCTAAAGCAAAGTTATCTCAAGTATAATCTATAGCAGAACTCTTCATGCATATGCAAGCCTTAGCCTTTTCAACCTTATCCTTTTCCATAAGAGTTCCCTCTTTATATAGGGTGAAAGAGGGATGGATGAGGAGATTAGGATGATCCCACTAAATCAGAGAAGTGAGTAAGATCCAAACCGATCAAAGGCCACCTCATCTTCGAGAAGATGTCGTTCTAGAACATTTGTGAATTTCACTTTTCCCTTTCTTAAGCATCGTTGCACACAATGCAAAGGAAACCTGTGACAACGCCACAGTCTAGATTTGGTGCAGCGTGCGATGATCAACACCCCAAGCATAGAGCAGGGTGTGATGATCTCTCTTGTCATAGTTTTTGAGGGAGCAAAAGAAAACCACTTTTCTCATGGAGAAAGATGTTGGGTTCATGTTTTGACTATTTTGTTTCGATGGCCAAATCCTTTTTGCATGCCATATTACATATGATATTCCTTATTTAGCCATTTTGAAGGTTTTCTCAAAGGTTTATATAACAATTCACCATGAATTCACACGAGGTATGTATAATTGGTTTTTTTTCAATGATTTTGTGATCAATTTAGCTCAGTTAAATGTTTATGAAGATCTAACCTATCGTTTACTTGCAATAGGGAGAAATCATGATCCCATCCTCCATCGAGTACCTCATCCGACACTCCGTTCAACACTTGATATGGCACATGATCTGACACTAGGAGTGGATTGAAGCTGGCGGTTGGTATATTGGCGGCCTTTGATGGAATAATTGGGGAACTGGGTTTTATGCCCCCTCATGTCATCCTGCTACAGAGATTGACACACCTCAGATTGGGAAGTTACAATGATCGTTGAGTGGCTCACAAGATTGTTAGAAGATGTTGTTGTTAGAACTCATTTAATGAGTTTACTAATTTTAGAGAAGGTCAACCCTTCCAATGGTTGACCTCTCAAGTTGTAATCACCTATAGATACCACTACATGTGGCACGACTAAAAGACAAATTTTATTGTTTGATACAAACATTATCACTGATTTTGTTCTATACTCTATTTTCATTCTTAATAAGAGTGTTGTGTTCATTCAGCATCTGCATTTCTTGTTGGAGTGTTGCCACGACTTTCTGGGGGGCCCACCAGTGGTCTGGGTGATTGTGTATATCAGTATATATGTACATTCATCTTGTTTCTTACTTAGATTTCAAAATTGTCTCTTTACTATATGAATTTCTCAATTTTAATTGTTGTTGTGTATATATCTTAATTACAAATTGCTTATCTAATTTTGTTTCCTTAATTGTAGATTGCTTGTTGAACTATGTATAGAGGGATGTCCATGGTTGTGTGTTAATAATTATATATTGTTTGCAGGTTGTAGGAGTTGGTTGATTGTAGTGTTATGCCTTCTTCTTCTTAGTTATAAGTTACTTTGCAGGGTACTAATTTAGATAGGTTCATTGAAGTTTTGATAGATTAATTACTTTAGTTTTGATAATTTTGACAGACCATTAATTTAGATTGGTTTATTTGTAGCTTTGATAGATTAATTGTTTTATTTTTTGCAAGTTTTAACAGAGTAATAATTCAGATAGGTTTAATTGCAATTTCAATTATTCTCTGTAGGTCTATTTTGTTGATTGATTTTGCCTCGGCGTGATAGGATAGAAATATATTTTGGATTATGATTTTTAATAGTATTTTGGTTGATTTTTAGGTATGATTTGTAATGATAGATTAGTTCATTTTAGATTATGAAATCTTAGTTATGAATTTGAGTTGTAATTTCTAGTTGGCATTAGTCAAGAGTTAGAGATTTTCATAGAGTGAATTTGAATTAAGATTTTTAATTATGAGTTTATGAGTTTATAACTTTGCTTGAGTTAGTTATTTTGAATAGAGTACTTTTTAAGTAGTTATACAATAAGGTGAATGATTGATGCACAAAGTTTAGAGATCACATGGATTCCAAAAATATTTAGTGTTTCTTCTATGATGGAAAAAATCTCTATATATTTCCTTATCCATACTTTCCATTTCTCCGTAGAAGTTAGCATTGAATTAATTCCACTTGAACTGCCACTAATAATCAAATGTCATCGTGATGTTATTTGACATCGAAGAAACAATAATCACATTTGAATACTTTCCTTCTTTTTGCTGCAATATAGAAATATTTTTGATAAATTAGAATTTGAATACAGTCAAAACACTCTTGCTTTTGGTTGAGTAGATTAATGTTTATTCTTTGCAAAATATAAATAGTTATGAGTTATTTTTAAGAATAGAGTTCACTTCTCAAGATAGTTTTGATAGATTAGTTATTTACTTCTTACTTATTTTTTCATTTAGAGATGCATACATTAAACAATTCTGAAATAGATTACTTGTTGTTTATTACTTAAAAAGATTGCATAGATTAACTAGATTTGAAATAGATGGCTTATTATTTGCTTATTTAGAAATAGTCCATAGCTCATTGTTTAAGGTTACTTAGGGTAAATAGTTATTTTGTTTGTGATTGCTTGTTATAGTTCATAATTCTAGAATTTCTTAAAGCTCATTAATTGAAGGTGTCTTTACATAGAATTTGCTAGTTAACTAGATTTGAAAAGTCATCTCTTTAGAAAGTAGAATTGTAAATTGGATAGAGTGTTGATCCCTAGGGTAGACCATCTCCTTAGCTAGATAATCCCTCCATTAGATGTTTTTCCTTGGCTCATACTGTTCCACAAATCTAAGTTTACTTACCCCAGGTTGACAATTTAATTGAGGGAATTAGTGCATATAGAATACCCATCATTTTTGGTGTCGTTGTCGGGGAGTTGTCTTAAGGTAGAAAATAGTTAGGAATTAGATCATTTATGAACCTTAGAATTAGTTTGGTGACGCGGGAAATTTAAGACGAGAGGTAAGAACTTGTGCATATGTTATAGCATGTTCCCCCAAACCCAAAGGTATTTTTTATTTTTTAACTTCTTTCATGAACAAACCTAAGGACCCAAGGAAGGATACATCAAAACCAAACCAAAAATTCCAATCAAGGTTCCTTCTAACCTTCTTGGAGGAAGGAACACTTTACCCATAAACTTCACAGATCGATATTGAAAAATAGGGGTTAGCTCAACCCAAAGAGCTAAAGAAGAGACCAAAACTGGGAGCACTGTAGAGCAGAAAAATTAAACTTCAACAATAGTGTTACAGGAGGCAACACCACTTGAGCCTTCATCAGAACCATCCAATACAACCTTTTTCTTTTTCACCACCCTCAGGAGACTCTAACTTTGTAGATATCATTGACCCTGAATAGGTGAGTGCTCTCTTTGGAACTTTAGCCAATACAATTATTTCCCAAGTTGAAACAAAAAATTTGGCGCCAATAGTTTCAAGCAGATCAAGTAAAGTCTCGGACATCCAAACAGTAGATAAATTTTCCCATTCAAGGGATACCCTTCCTATAAAATAACCTTGAGATACTTTGTTATCTTCAAGGATAAAACCATTTAGGTACTCTCTCTTTGGAAACCAAATCAGTATGGATGATTAGGAGGATCAAAACCATGTAAGACACGATGAGGGAGAAGAAGTTGGAAACCAAACAGAAATCACCTTTCGGTTTCCATTTTTGGATACCACGTAGAATGTCAACATGAAGAAAATTACACTCTCTGCACTGCCCACGTTTTATGGTAAAATAAGTGAAGACCCATATACCTTCCTATTTGAGTTTGACATCTTGTGTAGGACTTAAAAATACTTGAAAGATGCCCAGAAATTAAAAACATTTCCTGCCACCCTCAAGGATTCTTCTCTAAGATGGTTCATGGGGTTAGGAGAGTCTAGTATTAGGTATTTGGAAGACATGAAAGATATATTTGTTAAAAAATACCAATGCTACTACAAATCCAAGGATTCCCATAATGATATTTTTAAAATCCAACAGTTAGAGGACAAGAGTCTCAAGGATTACATGGAACAGTTTGCTTATACCGCACCTAAATCTAAATACCATGACCTCCTAGATGATGCATTCAAGACTCTTTTCCTTAAATTAATTTCAGAAGAATACCTAGAGACACTTAACCTGATGGCATTAGGTGACATCTCTCACAAACCATTTACTGAAATCTATGAAATGTGTAGAAATTACTCGAGGAGTAGAGCCAAAACTGGGAAGAGTGTTTGGGATCCTTATAGTAGAAACATAAAAACAATTAGTTCGGGTGGTATTACAATGGTGGAGATAGGAAACCTATTAGAGAAATTCAAAACCGATATCTTAAGTACAATAGGTTCCTAGTTGGACACCCTAAAGATTAAAAAGAAACAGGAGGAAGAGAATGCAACAATGTGCATATTTCATCTAAGATGCAGGAGGAAGCATTCCTCAAGGGAGTGCCCATTAGACAACATTTCATTTTTTGGCTTCTGCATTGAAGACCACCCAACTGAAAAATTCCCATCACTGCCTAATTTTCTAGCCATTTACAGAAGTGGGGATCCTAGGGAATCCTCTTATGCACCTAGGAGGCCATGGAAACCTAGGATTCATCCTACATACCAGGGTCTATCACCTCAAGTTCCACCTTATTATCAACAACCACAATAGTGGAACTCACCAAATTGGAAAAACTGGTCTCCACACTATCACCACCCTTGGCTGTAAGGATGGAGAGGAGGGCATACCCAAGGAAACACTCAGGCTCCACCTTTTCATATTCCCACCCATCCTTACCCACAGTTTCCACTGAACATCCAACAACTTTTTTTAGGTTTGTTTCCCCCACCTTTACCTCCTATTCCAAAACAACCCCAACAATACTAGAATACAAGCTCCCCAAGACCGACATTATTATCGGCACAACCAGTTCCCAACTCGAATAACAAACCAACTCAACCTCTTCACAATGTTGAGCTACAAACCTTCCCAACATATGTTATTTCTCCTGTTCCATTACATGAGATTCAACTAAGGTCAGGAAAATTTATGTATAGACAGAGGCCTTCAGTAGTCATCCGGGAGGAAGAAGAAGATGAAAATCCCGAACAACCTACAGATGACACTAAGTGGGAAGATTTTATCATTCATAAAGACCACGAACCAAATATTCCCCAAAATGAATCTTCACAGATTACAAAATCCCTTGCTTATCTAGAAAGATTAGCGATTGAGAAACCTATGACTTGACTAGAATTTGACATTTTAAATGAATTGAAGAATATTTGTGTCAAAATTCCCTTGTTACAAGCCATAAAAGACATTCCAATTTACAGCAAGGTGGTCAAATAATTGTGTATTAAGAAACCAATTAAGAAATAGAAGGATCCTCCAACAATACATTTGATAGGAGAATTCTATGAATACATATCAGAGCAGCCTAGGGTTGTAAAGTATGGGAACCCATGGAACCCCGTAGTAAAAATAACCATTAATAAGGTTCCCATTGTAAACACTCTCATAGACCTAGGGGAAACCATTAATGTTATCACTGTTACCACCCTAGAGGAATTATAGTTAAAAACTCTTCTTAGTCCTACCCCAACTATTTTGGAATTTGAAGATAAGAAAAAGGTTATACCTGAAGGAATCTTGGATGATATCATATTTACATTATCCTCATGGGAGTACCCAATAGACTTTCTTGTCATTCAATCAAATGATCCTACAAAAGGGCATCTCGTTATCTTGGGAATACCTTGGTTGGCCACATCCAATGCAATTATTGGCTGTAGAGAAGGTGAAATGGTCATCTCTAATGGACTTTCTATACAGAAGCTTACCATATACCCACCATCTCAACCTATTATGGAGAATCTATGGTGGCTTGAATTTCCATATGAGAATGAGAACTGGGAAGAACCTATGTGGTCAAGTGATCATTCCTGGGAACTTTAGGAGAAAACAAAGGAAAATGTGCTAAATCAGTTTATTTATGCTATCATGTGTGTTGATTTTCCACAAGCTTTTCCCCAATTTGAGTACATGTTTGGGGAATAATTTCAAGAATAGTTGGGCCCATCAAAATTTTCTTCGACATCTTTTATTTTTGAGATAGATGAGTCTACCACATCTTATATAATTCCCTATGAGATTAGTCCAGGGAAATTCCTACATATAAATTCCGGACTAGATGCAAACCAACAAAAACAATTAGTAAATGTACTTAAAGAACAAGCAGGGGCATTCACCTAGGAATACACTGATATGAAGGGTATACACCCTGACACATGCATTCATCACATATATACACAGGAATAAGTAACACATGTTAGGAAACCCCAGAGGAGGATGAATCTGACACTCAAGGATATAGTAAAAGAAGAAATACATAATTTATTGAATGTTATCTTTATTTATCCAATATCTGACATTAAATGGGCATCCCCACTTGTAGTGCTTCCAAAGAAAGTAAACTGGAAATGGAGAAATTTTGTTGATTTCCGGGAACTTAATAAGGCTACTCTAAAGGATTATTTTCCCCTTCCCTTCATTGACCAAGTCTTGGATACCTTGTCAAGGAAGAAATACTTTTCCTTCATGAATGGATATAGTGGATACGACCAAATTCTCATAGCACTCAAGGATCAGGACAAGACTATTTTCACTTGTCCTTGGGGCACCTATGCCTATAAGGTCTTACCATTTGGTTTGTGTAATTCTCATGCCACCTTTCAATGAGCAATACTAGGGATATTTGCTGACCTTATTCATGATAGTGTGTAAGTTTATATGGATGAATTTACAGTATATGGAAATAATTACCAGGAAGCCCTAGATAATATAAATAAATTCCTTATCAAATGTCAAGAAATGAACCTATCCTTAAGTCATGAAAAATGTAAAATATTGTTGACTAAAGGAGTAGTCTTAGGACATCACGTTTCATCTGAAGGGATTAAAGTGGATCCTGCTAAAATTGAGGTAATCATCAAACTTCCACCCCCCAAGACTCAAAAAGAGGTAAGAATATTTATTTTACATGTCGGATACTACCGACGATTCATTGAGAATTTTACAAATATTGTTGCACCCATGTTTGGAATGCTAATAAAATATGTTGATTTTCTTTGGACTGACCAGTGTGAAACCACATTTGAAACTCTAAAATCTAAATTATATATGGCACTAGTTCTTAGGGGACCCAATTGGGCCCTTCCATTTCACATATCTACTGATGTCTCTGATACTGCAATATGAGGAGTATTAGGGAAGAAAGAAGACCATTAGTCATATGGCATTTATTTTGTGAGTAAGATTTTGTCACCTGTTAGGTTAAACTATACAGCTACCGAAAAGGAATTCTTGGTAGTTGTCCATGCCAACAATAAATTTCTCCATTACATCACATGATACAAGGTATTTTTACATACATATCACTTTTCCATTATATTTCTCGTGAATAAACCCATTACCAATGGTCGGGTGACTAGGTGTCTCCTATTATTGCAAGAGTTTAATATCATCATCCTTGACTGGCCTGGAAAGGAGAATTTAGTTGTTGATTTTATTTCACACATAAAACATGAGGGTGATGATATTCCTGTTGATGATAGTTTTCCAGATGAGCATCTATTTTCCCTCTCTATAAATACCCCATGGTTTGAAGGCATGGAAAATTATTTGGCTACTAGGAAGTTACCATCTTCTTTGTCACCTCATGAAAAGTGTCCAATTATCACACAATGTGCTAACTACTCTTGTGTTAGACATGAACCTTTTCATATTGGACCATACTTGATTATTCTTAGATGTGTCTGAGAAGATGAGATACCAAAAATACTATGAATTTGTCATGATGGACCATGTGGTGGCCATTTTTCCAACAAACGTACAACGTATAAGGTGTTACATTCAAGTTACTATTGGCGTATCATTTTTAAGGATGCTGCCAAATATGTGAGGAGTTGTGATAGATGTCAAAGGATAGGAAGACCCACATCAACTGATGAAATTCCCTTACATGCCCAAGTTATGATAGAAACTTTTGAGAAATGGGCCCTTGATTTTGTAGGACCAATTTCACCCGTGTCTCGTAAGAAGAATTATATTTTGGTTTGCATAGATTATGTCACCAACTAGGTAGAGGAAAAAGGCTTATTTAGGGCTACCAAAAAATATGTTGTTGAATTCATTTATGAAGACATATTTACCTGCGTTGGTGTTCCTTGCGAAATTTTTACAAACCAGGGCATCCAATTCACTTCTAATTTGAAGGAATTAATAGAGAAATATGGGATCAAGCATTGCAAGTCTTCTCCATATCACTTGCAAGCTAATGGTTAAGTAGAGTCCACAAACAAAGTTTTGGAAACTATAGTAACCAAAAATGTTCAATTACACCATAGGGATTGGGTTGATAGACTTTCAAAGGCTTTGTGGGCATATTGTACCACCTGGAGAAACACCACTGGGCATACCCCCTATGAACTAGTGTATGGAAAACAAGTACTTCTACCAATAGAATTCCAAGTAAGAACTTTCCGTATTGCCACACAATTGGGATTATACCTAGATGAGGCACATAAACAACGATCCCTACAATTGAATGAGTTGGATGAGATTATACAAGATGTTATCCAACGAACAATGTTAGTCCAAAACCAAAGGAGCAAGTGGCATGACAAATTTATTAAGAAGAAACATTTTCAACCTAGTGATTGGGCTTTGTTGTTTAATTCCCAATTCAAAACTTTTAAAGGAAAACTTACCACTCAGTGGTTGGGTCCTTATGAGGTAGTTACCGTGTATGATAATGGGGTTGTTAAGATTAAAACAATTGACGATGGACAAATCTCTTTCGTAGTGAATGGACACCAACTTAAACTTTACCACAGACCCGTTTCTAAAGAAGATTTTCTACAAGTCATGTAAACTAACAAGGCATTGGCCTTAGTGGATGGGGAAGTTTCTTCTCCCTCCCCCTGTTCTTGAAACTTTTTCTGAATTTTGATTGTACATATGTAAATAATTTAAAGTATGTTTTTACTTATAAACAATTTTAGAGATTTATGCAGGTATTTATTTCACCACAAGTGGACAATTTCAAGGAGACAAAAAGGAAAGTATTTTCCTTCAAAAAAGATTTTATTGTATTTGAACCTTGTTGTCTTCTTAAGAATTAATTGAATAATGAATTTTTGTTATTGCTTGTTGTGAATTAGCCATATGTTTGCAAGATTTCTATATTCCTTTTTCTCAAGGCATCTTTAATGTCAGTTGCTCTTAACCTCCACCACTAGACGATATAAGTAAGTGACACCTTGTATTATCAAACCTAGAGGTTACTCGTACAATTTCCGAAAGAACCTTAACTAGGTGAGTAAAGTATATTTATGAAAGAGTAGCAAGAAGGTATGATTAGCGGTTAGTCATGGAAACACCACTATAAATTAAAAAAAAAGTGAGTCGAGCCTGAAGATACCTTTTTGTTCTTTTCCAATGGTGCCATCCACTACACACTAAAAATGTTTGATTATACCATATATTTAGATAGGCTACATCCACTTAAGTACCCCTTACATAAGGAAAATATATAAGGAATACATAAAGAAGAGTCATCCTCTAACATAAATACCATCATAGTCTTAAATAAAAAAATTCAGAGTTGTCTCCCCATCTTCTTCCAAAAAGAAATCTTTATATAAAAATCTTAAAAGATGGTGGACCAGTCTCTGTTGTAAAAGGGTGTAAGAGGCTAACCCATCCGGATACTGAATAGGTCTATTGGAAGCAGGTATTAGCCTATGGTATGACTAGGTAAACTCATCGGAGTACTGAACAGGCTTGCTGGCAGCGGGGCATTCTACCTAGTAAGGGTGATGATCTGAAAAAAAAAAAAAAAAAATCCTAAATATTTAAACTTGTCCTGATGTACATAATTACTTGTAAAAAAAGGATGAAAATAAGTATGCATGGTTAATCAAAGGTCAATGAACTCCATAAATATTCCATTGGGAACTATCTTTAAGACTATCCTAAGGCTCTCTCACCTACCTCTTCTTAACTATATGTAGGATGTTTTTTCCTATAGGTGGAGCCATATTTTAACCGTCTCATTAGACTAATGTGTAAAATTTATCTCTACACTCGGGAAGATGTAAATATTAGGCTATTGGGAGAATCGACTGGTTCCCTATATTTTTTATTGTGAGGTTTCACAATACTTAGGAGTGGTTGAGGGGTTTCCTGAGCTACAAAATGATAAACATTGCCCATCTATATTATAATCCATGAAAAGAGGAAGTAGAATCTCTATAAAATTATGTTATATTGTTTTCACAATATTCTGGGCTATTATATCAACAGTTGTTTTTATTAAAATGTTAAATTCTATACTTATGACATCATTGTGTGTTATAAGCCTGCTATACATTTTTTTAATGAAATACTACTTAACTGGTTCTTTGTGTCAATTACAGATCAATAATAGACTGTTAAATGCTCACTACAGATTTGTGTTACATGCCTATGAACAGAGGAACAAGTTGTTTTATAGTGTTACAAGAACGATGAAGAGGAAATTAACAATGGATCATCTTATTCACACTTATCTTGTCCATTCTCTTGTTCACCATGACTGTCAGAAATTTCCCAAGATGAGTATTATGGGTGAACATCCATTATAATGGGGATAATTTCCACTTGCACAGGAGTACCATATGAAGTGCCATATGGAGTGCCATTTGGAAGACCGGATGGAGTGCCATCTAGATGACCAGATGAAGTGCCATATGGAGGATCGGATGAGCTATGCATATATTGTAAATGACCACAATTACATGCAAAAATGATCGTTCAAATTGATACAACTATTGCGATGGTAAGTTAAGATGAATTGAATGGTATGTTGTTAAAATTCATGTTGATAATTAAATTAAAACTTTTTAATGCATTTTTATGATCAAATGTCCAAGTCAAAGACTTGGACATTGATCTAATTCCCACATAATTTCATTTTCCTCCAAAGTACACCATTCAAAATTCAAATTATGTGCAATCATAGTCACACATGGCGATCGTGTGTGATGAATTATCTCACAAATTCAACCATTTCCACCTCAATTGCATTAAAAATAGGGTGTTTTTCCCCAATTGTCATTCCACTCATCCCCTTCTTGTTGTGTCGTGCTCACCCTCTACCCGAATCCTTTCTTATTCTCATCCTCCATGTTGTAACCATGCCTAAATGATATGAAACGTCCTCCTACGCTGAGCGTTTGGCCATTCCCGAATTCATAGAGTATAGAGAGATTTTCCTTCGCGTAGGGTGGGGACCATTCTTGGCTAGTCTGCGGGGCCATGATGATGGCGTCTCACTACAATTCACTCTTGGGTTTGATGGGAATTTGGTGCACATAGGGTCTCTGGACTTCATGGTCTCTGAAGAATCAATTGCCTCAGACATGAAATTGCCACGGATTGGGGATCGATGGCTCAAACACCATCAATTGCCACATCCAAGCTATAACAGAGTATTTAAGTCTGAATTTTAAAATGTTGTTGGAGACAAAGGGTACTCAAAATAATGGATCAAGGATGAATTGATTAAACCCCTGATAATAATTACCAATATTATCACTTGTGAAGGTAGGTACTCTATTTTAAAAGATTGTCATTTTCATCTGTTAGCCCATTTCCAATTTAATAAACCTATGAATTTTCCTTTCTACTTCTTTAAAAGACTTGAGAAAATTTATTCCTAAGTTCATAAGACCTTGTCCAACCCTCATAATAGTCTATTCCATCACATCCTCATCAAATTGTTTGTCATAACTAAATTGACAAAATAGGGCAAGACATGGGATGAATTCCTCTACTGATTCTCAAACCCCCATCTCACAGTCAAGACCAGCAAGAGATCAGTTGATTTAGGTGTTGTTACTCCATATAAGCCTCACTCTCCAAAGAATCCAAACCCTCCAACTCAAACTATCTCTCTGTCTGATCAAAAGGCCAAGAAAAATGTTGATTCCCCTACAGCCTCATCGGGTAAGAAAATAAAAAAAAATGTTGATAATTCCCCATTGCATTCAACACATGTTGATCCTCAACTTAAGAAGCTACAAGATGCATTTTAGCAAGACTTTCCTTCAATCCCTACAAATAGAATAGGGACCAATCAGTTCAAAGGGGGATCGTTTCGAATAAGTACCCTAAGTACAAGTGGAAAACCCAATGTAAAACCTCCAAGCACTTCAGATCCTATCCAATTATCTATTGATCATGAAATCCCCCATAAAATACTCATAGAAGTTTTTGCAGAAGAGATTGAGCCCGATAAAGAAGTTAAATATGAACCTATTATCTCTCACAAGAACTCTATTACTCCTTCCTCCCAAATGACTACATCATCTTCCAAAGATGATATACCTTCTACATCCATCAAGGGATCCAAGCCCTCTTATTTTGAACCATCTGATCATACCTGAGTTATTGAGAAATTGCAACAAGAAAATGCTCAGTTGCTTCAACAATTGGAAGAGTGAAAAACTATGGATAGGCATCTACATCATGACAATGCGGTATTGCAAGCAAAGTTGAATTCTCTTCAGTGATTTCTTTATCAAATGATCACCACCAATCATAGAATTTGAATGCAATTGAAACATATTAAAAGACCCAAGACAAAATCCCCAGGACAAGATGAGGAAACTTCTAAATCCAGTCCACCCCCTCCTTCACAATTCTAGTTATGTTGGGTGATTCATTTCTTTTTGTAGAGGGACCTACAAATCCTTAGGCGTGGGGGTAATGTTGGGTTCATGTTTTGACTATTTTGTTTCGATGGACAAATCCTTTTTGCATGCGATATTACATATGATATGCTTATTTAGACATTTTGAAGGTTTTCTCAAAGGTTTATATATCAACTCACCATGAATTTGCACCAGGTATGTATAATTGGTGTTTTTACAATGATTTTTGATCAATTCAGCTCAGTTAAATGTTTATGAATATCTAACATATGGTGTTCTTGCAACAGGGTGGAATCACGATCTGATCCTCCATATGGTACCTATTCCGACACTCTATTCATCACTTGATCCAGAACGCGATCCGACACTCCATCTGGCTCATGATCCGACACTCGGAGTGCATTGAAGCTGGCGGTTGGTATATTGGCGACCTTTGATGGAAGAATCGAGGACCTGGGTTTTATGCGCCCTCATGCCATCCATCTACAGAGATCGACACACCTCAGATTGGGTAGTTGCAGTGATCTCTGAGTGGATCACAAGATTGTTAGAATATGTTGTTAGAACTCATTTAATGATTTTACTATTTTTAGAGAAGGTCGACCCTTCTAGTGGTAAACCTCTCAAGCTGTAATCACCTATAAATACCACTACCTGTGGCATGACTAAAAGATGAATTTTACTATTTGATATAGACATTATCACTGATTTTATTTTATACTCTGCTTTCATGTGTAATAATAGTGTTGCGTTGATTTAGCATCGACATTTCTTGTTGGAGTGTTGTGACGACCTGCTGGCAGGCCCACCAATGGTTTGGGTGATTGTGTATATCGATATATATTTACATTCATCTTGTTTCTTACTTAGATTTCTAAATTGTCTCTTTACTGTATGAATTTGTCAATTTTAATTGTTGTTGTTTTTATATGTTAATTAAAAATGGCTTATCTAATTATGTTTCCTTAATTGCAATTTCTTGTTGAACTGTGTATAGAGGGACATCCATGGTTGTGTGTTAATAATTATATCTTGCTTTCATGTTGTAGACGTTGGTTGATTGTAGTGTTATGCCTTCTTCTTCTTAGCTATAAGTTACTCTACATGGTACTAATTTAGATAGGTTCATTGAAGTCTTGATAGATTAATTACTTTATTTTTAGTAATTTTGACAGAGCATTAATTTAGATTGAATTATTTGTAGCTTTGATAGATTAGTTGTTTTAAGTTTTGACAGTTTTAACAGAGTACTAATTAAGATAGGTTTGATTGCAATTTCAATTATTCTCTGTAGGTCTATTTTGTTGATTGATTTTTCCTCAGCATGATAGGATAGAAATAGATTTTGGATTATGATATTTAATAGAATTTTGTTTGATTTTGAAGTATCATTTTTAATGATAGAATAATTTATTTTAGATTATGAAATCTCAGTTATGAATTTGATTTGTAATTTCTAGTTGGCATTAGTCAAGAGTTAGAGGTTTGCACATAGTGAATTTGAATTAATATTTTTCACTATGAGTTTATGAGTTTATAGCTTTGCTTGAGTTAGTAATTTTGAATAGAGTACTTTTTAAGAAGTTATATGATAAAGTGAATGATTGATGCACAATGTTTAGAGATCACATGGATTCCAAAAACATTTAGTGTTGCTTCTGTGATGGAAAAACTCTCTATATATTGCCTTATCCATACTTTCCATTTCTCTGTAGAAGTCGGCATTGAATTAATTCCACTTGAACTATCACTAATAGTTAGATGCCATCATGATGTTATTCGACATCAAAGACACAATCATAACATTTGAATACTTTCCTTCTTTTTACTACAAGATAGGAATAGTTATCACTTATTTTTAAGAATAGAGTTCACTTGTCAAGATAATTTTGATAGATTAGTTTTTTACTTTCTTACTTACTTGTTCATTCAGAGATAGATAGATTAAACAATTTTGAAATAGATTACTTGTTGTTGCTTACTTAAAAAGAGATTGCATAGATTAACTAGCTTTGAAATAGATTGTTTGTTATTTGCTTATTTAGAAATAGTCCATAGCTCATTGTTTAAGGTTACTTAGGGTAAATATATATTGTGCTTGTGATTTCTTGTTATAGTTCATAATTCTAGAATTGCTTAAATCTCATTAATTGAAGGTTTCTTTACATAGAATTTGCTAATTAACTAGATTTGGAAAGTCATCTCTTTAGAAAGTAGAATTGTAAATTGGATAAAATGTTGATCCCTAGGGTAGACCATCTCCCTAGCTAGACAATCCTTCCATTACATTTTCTAACTTGGTTCATACAATTCCACAACTCTAAGTTTACTTACCCCAGTTTGACAATTTAATTGAGGTAATTAGTGCATATAGAGTACCCATCAAAAGTCTCTTTTAATGTTTTCAGGGAACATGGAAGTGAATTATGCACATGTCGTCAGTTGATCATTGGGGTGACCAAAATAATGTGTAACAAAATGCCCCCCAAAGTATGAAGTTGAAAATTGTAACAACTAAAATACTTTGTAGAATGTGTGTGTCGAAAACAAGGAGCGCACCGGTTGGCAACCTGCAAACAATCAAGCATATGCATAATAATATACCATCTTCTGAGGTAGGAATTCCCATAGTCAGACTACAAGTGACTCTAATCATAATTTTCAAGTGAGTAATGGCCACTAAACATACACTGTGGATCCATGTCATCATGATTCAGCATACGAGAAATACATTGTGGATCTATGCTTTTAAAGAATTCAAATTTGGACATAGCCATGAAACATACACAGTGGATATATGTGTCAGTAAAAACTTATGAATACTCCATCGTAACCTGGACCGATATGGTGAGATCCAGGGTCTTCAATTCCATCATCTCTAAGTACAAATCTAGTCATCTGATTACAGGTGTTGAATTCAAACATGGTAGAAACCACTTGATTACCAGTCATTAATGAAAACCCTTAACAAGTGCAAGGGAAATCAACATTGATTTCAATGACTCCCAAGGTACTCTAGTACAATCCAACGAATTTGAATGAATTATTTGAAGTTGAACACTCAATGGAATCTTCCAATCAAGGGCCAATGATTTGAACTCATTGTTGAAAGTAAAGAGACCTACCATTGAGCTATGTAGGATCCAAGGTACTAATGTGATTTCTAAGTCTTGTTCCTCGATAATGAGTTGAAGTTGACAGGAAAAGACGCGTCATAGGAGGGCCTTAATGTATCCGCCATCAATGACACAAAATATGTAATAGATTTGAAGTAGATCAGAGTATGAAGTGATTCAGAACTTACTCAGGGAAGGTCGACATGGTAGAAAATTTATAAATATAGATGGTTGACTCGATAGAAGGCTTGTTTAGGTTGGACTTCTCTAGAACATATGAATGACATGAAAATTGTCTTGGCAACATTGACTCAAGGAGGAGCTAACAGATGAAATTGTGGATGGTCAAACAAGATACAAATGAATCTCCCAACCTGGATACAGCGATGAAGGGGGGTGTCATGTTGAAGAGTGACTTTTACTACCACTAAAACATATACAGAGACACATTTATTTCCCAATTTCCCCCACCATTTTTGGCGAGTACCTCTTTATTTTTACACAAGCTTCAAGAGGATAACATATTCTTGTAATGTAAGCTCATCCTTTAGATGAGTCTCTCATAGTATGTTTAATTAAACCTAAGAAGGAGTGGTTCGATCCCATATGGGACTTTCGATGCTTTTTTAACGAGTCCATATAAAGAAAACTCAGGGGTTTTTCATGTTTAGAGATTTTGAAAAACACTTAAAGAGAACTCCATAATTTCATTTTTCATAAGTTAGTCCGACGAGACCGAAAAAGAGATAATTTACTACTTATTAGACCTGTTCTTCAAATACTTTTATGAGAGTGAAAAGAACAAGGTTGCTCGACTATAATTTTGTGTTTAGGGAGCTTGTAAAGAGCTTAAAGGATACTCCATAAGGTTTGTTTTTCGTATTATCGAAGCGATTTTGAAAAAACGATAAAATTTTACTCGATTTCATTCTCATGGCTTCATGAGTGCGAGAAAGAATTAAGACTGTGCTCAGAGTTTTTCCTAAAAACCCCTAAAAGTATCTATTCATAAGAAAAACAAACAAAAACAACAAAAAATGGTGGACTCCTGTTAAACATCTCATCCTTAGATCTTTCAATCTGTAATAGAAAACACTTTGCAAAGTTAGTTAGACTTTAGGGCATAGATAAAATATGAAAACAAATTTATTTTTTCAATAAAATATGGTGAAAAGTAATAAAATAGGTCAAAACAACCCATTTACCATTTCATTTTGCAATTTCACCCAAATAGTGCCCAAAACCCTCTTTTTCTCCCAAATTTCAAAAGTCAATTCTAGAGTGCCTAGTGGATCATTTCGCAAACCACTTCCATCTAAACGGTAATCTCTTTCCACTTTATTTTTCATGGTTTAAAATTTCATTTTTATTGGTTTATTCTTGAGTTTGGGTCGATTTTTGGGGGGTACCTGCGCTTTGAGATCATCGTAAGCCCACAGTATCATGAACTTCAACAATATCAAATCGTTGTAGGGGACTCAAGGAAAGGGTGTGATGACGTCTATCTACGTAAAAGAAAATCCCTGTGATCACCGCAACTCAATTTTTAAAAATATAAAATAAGTGAGGAAAACTTCCAAGAATTGATTTTTATGACTCTAATCATCTTTTGATGTTACTTGGCAGGTTTTCCTCAGTCACAATGCTCGAATGGAGGGAACAAGAGCATGAGGAAGACGACTATTTTGTTGAGAATGACCCGGGCAGAGTCATGGCACTCCGAGAGTGTGGATTACTCAAGTTCTTCAAAATTCAAGGCATGAGAGCCCAACTGAGATTGTTGGAGTATCTGGTCCACATGTGGGATGTAAATGAACAATCCTTTCACGTGGGTGTGTGTTGGGCCAAAGATATGATCACTTTAATGATGGTTATTATACACTTTTCCACATGTACATATGTGTTTTTCATACTTTAAAGGAGCTTTTTGAATAATTTCATGATAAAATGGTATGATCGCCATAAGGTACGTGTAATTCATGTTTAATGATTGAATCAAGTATAATTCATCATGTTTTATGGTTTCTAAGAGCTAATTCACGTTTTTTGGGTGTTACAAGGAAAAAATGCACTATGTTTATAGTTTTGTCACTTGATCCAGCACTCGATCCGACACTCGTTCCAACACTTTCTATTGCACAAAAATGCAAGGTGAGTTGGCGGTTATGGTATTGGCGGCTAGTGATGGATAAATTGGGCACATGGGTTTTGTTTATCATCTCCCCCTCCATCTACTAAGCTCCAGACAACTCAATTTCAGTTGTCCAAAGAAGTCGATTATTGGCTCACTCTGTTTTGTCAGTTAGGGCATCATTTATTGTAATTTGCCGAATTTAGAAGTGGTTCGACCCTCCTGTGTTCGACCACTTGGTTTGTAAACCTATAAATACTATCAGGATGGTCATTAGATTGTTAAGAAAGTAGAAGAGATATTAGATTAGAGACAAATTCATTTTTCTCTGTTTTTGAGTTTTACATTGCCAGAATTATGCCAGAACTGCGTTTTTGGATTTTTATGGTGAATTCAACCTGCTGAGTTCGTGGTGTGCTTTTAGAGAGTGACCATGACTTGCTGGGGGGCCCACCAACAGTCTGTTAACTATCTTCATGTCTATTTTTCATTTTCTAATTTAAATTGCCTTTTTATCTTCCTATACATGTATATTTTTATTTAATTAATTAGTTTGTTGTAGCTTATTGTTTTACTTCTTTTTGAAGGTTAGATGATGATATGTGTTAGTATGTGTTGATTTTATAGATTAGAAAAGGCTTGCAAGTCTCTCTCTCTGTATACTAACCCTGTGTGCAATTAGAAAGTCTCTCTCTATACTAACCCCATGCACATTCAGATATCAGATTATGCTTTTATTTATGATTTCATAGTCAAGTTTAAAACAGAGTTTTGATTAGAATAGCATAGAGTTTAATTTGGGTTTTATCTGACAGGGATTGATGGATGGGTAGATTTACTTCCAGTTTTTATAGTTTGTTTATCTTATATTTAATTTACTTAGTTATTGGTTAATGTAATTGTCAATTTACTTCTTGATATCATAGTTTAATTTCTATTTTTAATTCATTTTCTTATCATAGTTTGAATCGTTAAAATAGACATAGTATAGTTTTATTTCACGCAATTTCCTTTCTTAGAATTAAAGTGTAATTGAACTTCTTAGTTAATGAATGAATCTAGTTTGCTTTCATAGTGTAGAATTGGAATAATAACCTCGTTATGTTGTTGATGGTTCATACATGAATATGCAGGGTATTTAACATTATCTTCGTCATGGCTAAATTCTCCTTAGATTGTTTAATCCATACCCTTCATTTTTCCATTGAGATTAGTGTTGATTTTATACCGTTGGAATTGTCCTTTGTTGTCAAGTGTCATTGAGATATCATCTGTCACCACCGAAGGCATTCACACGACCACTAACATTACATTTGAGTGTTTCATAGATTAAAGATATTTTCTTGCTTTCGTAGATTAGAAGAGATAGTTTCTTGTTTTCATAAGTTTAGTTGGTAGTCTTTCTTGCTTTCAATAGAATAGATTTCCTTTCATGCATTGCATCGAGCATTTAAATTTCCTTTCACGCAAGAGAAATAGTTTTGCATTAGGCATTTAGTTCACTTGCCTCTTAGTCTAGGTAGTTGTTCAATGAGAAGTCTTTTCTTACTTGTCCCTTTGCTTTAGTAGGATAGATAGTTGTCTTTTCTTACTTGTCTTTTTCTTTAGTAGATTAGTTAGGTGTCTTTGCTTACTTGTCTATTTTCTTTAATAGGTAGATAGGTGTTTTTTCTTACTTGCTTATTTAATTGCTTTCATAGGGTAGTTTCTCATTGAATGTAGGTTGGAAAGTTAAAAGTAGTTTGCTTTCATCATTTGCTTAGTATGCTTAGTAGTTTACCTTTGCTTATTGTCATGAACTAGTTTTCTTTGAATAGGGTATTTACTTGCTTTCTTAGGAACTATCCATCAGCCCTTGGCCCAAAAGTACTTAAGTTACCTAGTTTTAAGTTTCTTAGTAGGATTTGTTCATTAGATAGGTTTGCTTGAGTAGATTAGCCCTAGATAGTTTCTTTCCTTAGTTAGTCTACACTCCTACCAACCTTCTACCTTTGGCATATATTTTGCTACAACTCTAAGTTTACTTACCTCAGGTTGACAATTTAATTGAGGGTAGTTTAGTGTCTTTTTTATTACATATAAATCACCTAACATTTTGGCGTCATTGCCGGGGAGTTGTCTTAAGGTAATAAGTAGTTAGAAAATAGATCATCCTTATACCTTAGCATTAGCTTGGTGGCAGGGGAGCTTTAAGACGAGAGGTAAGAACTTGTGCATCTGCTATAGCAGGTTCCCCCAAACCCAATGGTAGTTTTTATTTTTGTTTTTGTTTACTTTCATAAAATAGACCTAGGAACTAGATGGTAGCTTTTCTCTTTTGTTTTTACTTTCTTTCATGAATAAGCCTAGAGACCCATAAGGTAGATACAGTAAATCAAAATCAGACCTTTCAACCAAGGTCCCTTCTGATCTCTTTGGGGGAAGGAAAATTCCACTCATAAGCTCCGCAAACCAATACTCAAAAATAGGAGATAGCTCAACCCAAAGAGCTAAAGAAGTCTCTAAAAGAGACTAAAACAGGAATCACTATAGAATAAGAAATTGAAGCATCAGTAATAGTGGGACAAGAAGCAAGACCACTCGAGCCTTCCATAGAACCAAATAATACAACCTTTGTTTTCTTACCACTATCAGGAGATCCTAACTTTGTGGACATCATCTTTGTGTGAACCAAGTTTTATAAAATGACAAGATGAATTCAAAGGTGGCCATTAGTTTGGAAGAACTCTCTCAAATCCTACCAATAGCTGGGATCTCTTCTTTTTAGGAAGAACACATCTTGACAATAGTCAAGAACTTATCTACCTCTCTGGAAATATTAGAAGAATCAAGGTCCTATGAGCTACAAAATGATATTCCTTGCCAAAATGTGAAGGAAGTTGAAAACTTGTGGACTACCTCTGGTGGAGAGAAATCACTAAGACCTGAGATTGAGGAGTTCTCAACATCCATCTCAACAGATCCTTTATGTACTTCAGAAATCAATCATCCAAAAGAAGAGGATCTGCATAGCATGATGAAGGAGAGCATAGAAATTACTATTGATAAACATCAAGATTACATTGAAATTTGGTTTCAGGAGGTCATCAGGCCACAATACTATTCTCTTCTTCAACAACTTCTGATACCCAAACAAGTAGGTTGGTTGGTTCTTCATATCCAGGTAATCACTATAGTAACTTTTTCAGACATGGATATGAGTATGTTTCTTATATTTCTCCACACATGGTTACATTGGAAGAGTTCTTACACTTGAATAGAGATTTTCCCTTTCTTTTTAGGTAGGGTAGGATAGTAAATAAAAGTTGCATGTTGTTAGTTTAGATTAGAGTCCAATGCAGCCTCATTTTACATTTTCTTTTAATAAAATAACTATGAGATACATGTTCCAATGACTTGATCTCATTAGTCTTTGATATTTTAGAGTGTGTTTTTTTCTAGAGACTTCTGTAGGTATTTATTTCACCAAGAGTAGATAGTTTCAAGGAGATATAAAAGAAGAATTTTTCTTCAAAACATTGCTATACTTGAACCTTGTTGTCTACTAAGCATCAAATGAATAATGACTTGTTGTAATTAGCCATATTTTTGCAAAGACTTTCATCTTCTTTTTCTCAAGACATATTAAATAGCAGTTGCTCTTGAAACTCTTCATCACTGTATAAGGAAGTGATACTGTAACTATCAAACCTAGAGGTCTCTCATATAGTTTTTCCAAGAAACATGAGTAAGTGAGTCAAGTCTCTTTATCAAAGAGTAACAAGGAGGTCTGATTAGCGGTTAGTCATGGAAACATCACAATAACTTACAAAAGAAGAAAGTAAGTTGAGCCTAGAGATACCTTTTTGTTCTTTCTCAATGGTATCGTTCAGTACACATTAAATAGCTTGATTATATCATATCTTTAGATAGGCCACATCCCCTTAAATACCCCTTACATCAGGACAATCACTAAGTAATATAACGGAAAGACATCCTCTAACATAAATACCATCCCAATTGAGAAAAAAAGAGAAATAAAAAATTGTTTTTCAGAGTTGTTCCCCCATCTTCTTGCATAAGAAATATTATACTAAAATCTTAAAGGATGGAGGGCCAGTCTCTGAGGGTTTAAGAGGATAACCCACCGAGATACTGAACAGGTCTACTGGCAGCAGGTACCGGTCTGTGGTATGACTAGGTAAACCCGTTGGATTACTGAACAGGCTTGCTGGTAGTGGGGCATTCTACCTAGCGAGGATGGTAATTTGCCAAAAATAAATAATAAATTTAAACTTGTCCTGATGTACGACATTACTTGTAGACAAAGCTGACATGAAGTATGTATGGTTAAGCTAACATTAATGAAATCCATAAACTTGTCATTTGGAACTATCTCTGAGACTATCTTGAAACTCTCTTGCCTATCTCTTCTTATCTATATATGGGATCTCTTATCCTATAGGTGGGGCCATCTTCTGACCATCTCGTCAAACCAATCTGTAAAATTTTATCTTTACACTTGACATACTATAAATCTTTGGCTGTTGGGGAATACTGACTAGTTTCTTATACTTTTGATTGTGAGGCGTCACAATACTTAGGTGTGGGGGAGGGGTTCATGAGTTGACAAATGATCATTTCCTAAAGAAGTAAATCTTTGTAAACATTTTGTATTATTTTCATGATACAGGTTATTACATCAGCAGTCATTTCATCTTGAAGTGCTAAACTCCTGTGTGCTATAAATTGTTGTATATGTCCTTAACAAACCACTCTGTTGGTTTATTTTTGTTACAAGATGTTCATTGTAGGTTTGACATTACATTTTTTTTATAGGTCGTTCATTATAGGTTTGACATTCCATGTTCTATGCAAGTGGATTGAGTGAGCATGGTGGAAACATCAACAAAAATGGAACACTCTTAGCCTACCTCAACTCCTATTCACTTTGTTCGTGGCCTCTGAGGAATCAATTGCCTCAGCCACAAGGCTCCCAAGAGTTGGAGACCGCTGATTTAAACACCACCAGTTGCTAAGAGAAAGCTATAACATGGTTTTCAAAACTGAGTTTCAGAACATCTCTGGAGCTAAGGGATACTCCAAGGAGTGGATAAAATAGGATCTAATCAACCCTCTCATAATCATCACCAGATTGATTACATGTGAAGGTAGATATATTGACTTTAAAGCCTGTCAATTTCAATTATTAGCTCACTTTCAGTTCAATAAGCCATTGTAACTTTCCCTTTTACTTCTTGAAGAGTCTAGCGAATATGTCTTCCCAAGTGAGGAAGGATGTAACCAATCCCCATAAAAACCTATTTCACCATGGCCTTATCAAACTACTTGTCTTAGACGAGTTGGAAAAATATGAGAAAATGTGGGATGACTTCATTTACCAATTTGCAAACCCTCATCTTACAATCAAGAATAGAAAGAAGACTCTTGATCTAGGGACTGTTACTCCACCCAAACCCTCATGCTCAAGCTATTCCTTTATCGAAGAAACTTGTTGATATCCCTGCAGCCTCATCAGGAAAAAAGACCAAGAAGCCTATTTCTAATTCATGGCACGCGGACGTGCCATATATTCAGTCTGGGGGGATTGTTTCTGAGCAAAAGAAATGCTAAGCATTTCCCATTTGTATAGAAAACCCATGAGAAGAGGAAGTAGGATTTCTATCAAAATTCTGTCATACTGTCTTTTTACAAAGTCTTGGGATATTATATCAGTAGTTGTTTCTATTGGTATGCTAAATTATATACTGCTAACATCATTGTGTGTTTTATAAGCTCTTGTGCATTTTTATGTTTATTCAATAGAAGACTTCTTATACTTAACTACTCTCTGTGACAAATACAGAGCGATTACAACTGCTAAATTCTTACTGTCATATGTATTCCAAGCTTATGAAAAGAGGATCAGATGTTTGAATTATTACATATTAATGAAAAGCAATAACAATTCCCCTGTTCACCATGCCTACCAGTAAAAACCAATCCTTTTGTTAGTATCTATCAGTTATGTTAGTCACCAATGATCAAATTTACTCTTTCATGTGATTGATAGGGTTATTAGGTCAAATTGTTATATTTTGAAAATAAACTTATCAAATAAAATTTGACATATCTTGGTTGTAAAAATTTCATTGGTGTGTATAGGTGTCATTACTACTCCCTCCACTCATCCAAGGTCATAAATTCTCATCATGGTCATGTCATCCTTCCTTGTCATAAATTTTCAAATGATTGTCTTGGTCAAAGTTCTACTTAAAAATTGGTTTTTGAATTAAGGAAGATGAATTTGACAAAAGTGAAAGAGGTTTTTGTCAATAATAGACCAACAAACAAAAAACCTCCTTCATGTTATGCACAGGTGTTATTTGTTGAGAGAAATTCCCCAAATACAGTCACTATAAGAGGGTTTCTTCACATTTGGACAACTTGACTCGAAGTCCATTTTTCAGAGGTTTGGAGAAGGCATTTGCAGTTCTTGATGGTTCCATTGTGTAGAAGACATCATAAAATTTCCACCCATACCACTTTCAGCCCAAAATTCCTCTAGGAAGGCCTCCAAAATTCCTATCAAAGACCACATTGTGTTTCTGCTAAGAGCACACTATGCTTCTGCAAGTTTTGAGTAACCAACTTCAAGCTGGAATTCTGAACAAATGGGAAAGAAATTTTGAAACTTGGAGGAGTTTTTTGTTCATAACATAGAAAAATACAATAACCTCTCTCGGGTTTTGAATATACTTTATGGTTTGGGATATATTCTATCATCTTAGAGGCCTATGCTTTCAGAAAATAAAACACTTTGTTTTTTTCCTGTTATAGTCATATTTTCTTTTTGTGTTTTCCTAACAACAGGGAATGAATTTTTGAAACCCAAGAGAGTTTTTTATCAAGGAAATATTATAAAACAATAACCTCTCTCAGTTTCTAAATATACGTTATGGTTTTAGATATATTCAATTCTCTTAGATGCCTAGTTTTTCAGGAAATAAAACACTCTGTTTTTCCTGTTTTAGTCATGTTTTATTGGCGTGTTTTCCTAACAAATGAAAGTAAATTTTTGAAAACCAAGAGAGGTTTTTGTCAAGGAAATATTCAGAAACAAAAACCTATCTCACGTTTTACACATGTTTTACTACCTTATAGTTATAGGTGTCACTTTAATACCTATTTTTCACAATTTTGCCAGGCCATAATTGTTGCATTTATGGGAAGTCACTTTTGGAACAAATTTTGCAGACGTAAAATTGTTGTTTTTCATGGTTTAAAAGATCAATGGTATAATATACATATCAAGTCTTCCTTACATGTCATCAACAGCCTCCAATACCTCCAAACCCTCCAGTTCAAACTTAGAGAGCATGAAACGTTGAGTTGTCATTTACGCCATGATAATGTTTTCCTACAACCCAAGATGAATTCTCTACAGCGTTAGGTTGATGATATTAAATACCACCAATAATAGTCTCTGGATGCAATTGAAACACCATGGAAATCCTAAGTCAAAATTCCCCGGGCAAGAGGGAGAAGCTTCTAAAGCTAATCCACCCCCTCCTTCGCAAGTTTAGTCATAAAGGGCAATTTATTTTTGTTTGCAGTGGGACCTGCAAAATCTTAGGTGTGGGGGTGATGTTGGGCCTGAGATATGATCACTTTCATGATGGTTATTATACACTTTGTCCACATGTACATATGTGTTTTTCATACTTTAAAGGAGCGTTTTGAAGAATTTCATGATAAAATGGTATGATCGCCATAAGGTACGTGTAATTCATGTTTAATGATTGAATAAAGTATAATTCATCATGTTTTATGGTTTCCAAGAGATAATTCACATTTTTTTGGTGTTACAGAGAAAAAATGAACTATGTTTCTAGTTCCGACACTTGATCCGGCACTCGTTCTGACACTCAATCCGACACTTATTCCAGTGCTCCATATTGCACAAAAACACAAGGCGAGTTGGCAGTTATGGTATTAGCGTCTAGTGATGGATAAATCGGGCACATGAGTTTTGTTTATCATCGCCCCCTCTAGCTACTAAGCTCTAGACAACTCAGTTTTAGTTGTCCAAAGAAGGCGATTATTGGCTCACACCGTTTTGTCAGTTAGGGCATCATTTATTGTAATTTGTCGAATTTAGAAGTGGTTTGACCCTCCCGTGGTCGACCACTTGGTTTGCAAACCTATAAATACTACTAGGATGGTCATTAGATTGTTAAGAAAGTATAAGAGCCATTAGGTTGGAGAAAAATTCATTTTTCTCTGTTTTTGAGGTTTACATTGCCAGAATTATGCCAGAACTGCGTTTTTGGATTTTTATGGTGAATTTGGCCTGTTGAGTTCATGGTGTGCTTTTAGAGAGTTACCACGACTTGTTGGGGGGCCCACCAGCAGTCTAGTAACTGTCTTCATGTCTATTTTTCAGATTCTAATTTAAATTGCCTTTTATCTTCCTGTACATCTATATTTTTATTTAATTAATTAGTTTGTTGTAGCTTATTGTTTTACTTCTTTTTGCAGGTTAGATGATGATATGTGTTAGTATGTGTTGATTTTATAGATTAGAAAAGGCTTGCAAGTCTCTCTCTCTCTATACTAACCCTGTGTGCAATTAGAAAGTCTCTCTCTATACTAACCCCATGCACATTTAGATATCGAATTATGCTTTTATTTATGATTTCATAGTCAAGTTTAAAACAGAGTTTTGATTAGAATAGCATAGAGTTTAATTTGGGTTTTCTCTGACAGGGATTGATGGATGGGTAGATTTACTTCTAGTTTTTATAGTTTGCTTATCTTAGATTTCATTTACTTAGTTATTGGTTAATGTAATTGTCAATTTACTTCTTGATATCATAGTTTAATTTATGTTTTTAATTCATTTTCTTATCATAGTTTGAATGGTTAAAATAGACATAGTATAGTTTTATTTCACGCAATTTCCTTTCTTAGAATTAAAGTGCAATTGAATTTCCTAGTTAATGAATGAATCTAGTTTTCTTACATAGTGTAGAATTGGAATAATAACCTTGTTATGTTGTCGATGGTTCATACATGAATATGAAGGGTATTTAGCATTATCTTTGTCATGGCTAAATTCTCCTTAGATTGTTTAATCCATACCCTTCATTTTTCCATTGAGATTAGTGTTGAGTTTATACCGTTGGAATTGTCCTTTGTTGTCAAGTGTCATCGATATATCATCCGTGAGCACAGAAGGCATTCACACAACCACCAAATTACATTTGAGTGTTTCATAGATTAAAGATAGTTTCTTTCTTTCGTAGATTAGAAGAGATAGTTTCTTGTTTTCATAAGTTTAGTTGGTAGTCTTTCTTGCTTTCAACAGAATAGATTTCCTTTCATGCATTGCATCGAGCATTTAAATTTCCTTTCACACAAGAGAAATAGTTTTGCATTAGGCATTTAGTTCACTTGCCTCTTAGGCTAGGTAGTTGTTCAATGAGAAGTCTTTTCTTACTTGTCCCTTTGTTTTAGTAGGATAGATATTTGTCTTTGCTTACTTGTCTTTTTCTTTAGTAGGTTAGTTAGGTGTCTTTGCTTACTTGTCTATTTTCTTTAATAGGTTAGATAGGTGCTTTTGCTTACTTTCTTATTTAAATGCTTTCATAGGGTAGTTTCTCATTGAATGTAGGTTGGCAAGTTAAAAGTAGTTTTCTTTCATCATTTGCTTAGTATGCTTAGTAGTTTACCTTTTCTTATTTTCATGAACTAGTTTGCTTTGAATAGGGTTTTTACTTACTTTCTTAGGAAGTATCCATCAGTCCTTGGCCCAAAAGTACTTAGGTTACCTATTTTTAAGTTGCTTAGTAGGATTTGTTCATTAGATAGGTTTTATTGAGTAGATTATCCCTAGATAGCTTCTTTCCTTAGTTAGTCTACACTCCTACCAAACTTCTACCTTTGGCATATATTTTGCTACAACTCTAAGTTTACTTACCCCGTGTTGACAATTTAATTGAGGGTAGTTTAGTGTCTTTTTTAGTACATATAAATCACCTAAGAGTGTGCATACACTCACCTTGGATATATATGACATTTACTTTATGATGGGATTATCTCATAGAGGCTCTCGGGTGTCACTCTAGGGAGGCAGTGGTGGGGGAGAACCCATGGATTACTATGTTGCACACCACTGCATCCCAGGTACGGAAAAACATAGTGGCAAGGTTTCCATTAGAGATGTTTAGGATTTACCATTGGAGACCATCCTCTATACCATTACCCGGATGGCAGGGAGTGTGGCTCCCCACATGGATTTGCAAATCCACTTTCAGTATGCCATAGAATGTTTGGAGCCCCGAGTATTTATCTGGTGTGAGGGTGTATTGAAGAACATGAAAGCGCAATTGAGAAAGTGTTGAAATGATCGGTTGAAACATTTTGGTTATAGATCCATTTTATTGTCCTTCTTCCTGGAGAGGGTCACTGTCTTACGTATACAGGTGGAGTGGGGCATACCCACTCCATAATATCCATGGATGAAAATATGGGTGGACTTCATGGCTTGTCACGGTGGTGTGCCTACCATAAAGTATGACGAAGTTTTCTTCCAATGGCTGAGAAATCAACTAATCATGGTGGAGGACTATGCGTACACCGAGACAAAATTTTGTGGGGACCCTATCTTAGCTCTTCCTAAGGGATCTCAGTGGGGAGACATAGGTAAGAAGGAAATTTTGATTATATGATGTTTTTGATATTTTAATTATATAAAAAAAAATTGTCATTTATCCAAGACTAATAAGTGCTCTCAAAAATGAAAATGTGGTGCTTTATATTCCTTCGGGATCATCTCCCATTCAGAGGTGAGGAGAGATAGGTGTTGTGGCAGGTCAAGGAGTTGTTGTCGAGGATCTCTATGAGATAAAGAAGAACCTAGAGGGATTAACCATGAACATCCCTGATATGACGGTGAACGAACTTCCTCATCGCTACTAATTCCATACAGTTGGCGTATCGACATCTATTGGTCGACTTCTTTGTAGACTGGCACAGGTAGTTGTTTGTTACAACAAGAAAAATCCTTGATGATTTTGTACATGAAGCCATGAGCTTCACTATTTTTATATTTTGGTCTTTAGACAAACACTTTTTGTAAATTTTATCTTATTAATATAAAGTTCTTACCAACTTACTTGTCTTTTTTTAAATGTGTGTTTGGATTTATAAATGTCTCAAATGTATATCTAAGACATAATTAGCCAATTCATCTGTCAATGTGTTTAGAAATATAGGAATATGTTGATACTCGATATAATTAAAATGTCTTTCCAAGAGGCGAATTCTTAAGTATATCCGTAACAATGTAGGACTTTGGATGGAATAAATGTTACTTAATTGCAACACTACTAGGTGTGAATCAAGTTGTACAATAATATGACGGATTCCAAATGAAATGGTGTCAGTTAATAATTTGATAACTGCATTGTATTCTGAGATATTATTAGTTGCACGACCAAGGAAAACACTGTGTAGAATTATCAACTCATCTATAGGTGCATAGATTGCCCATGCAATAAATGCTAGGTTTTGAGTATTGCAACTAGCACCATCAGAAAATCCAATATAGGGTAGATAAAACACCGACATATGGAAACCAAGAAAAATGCAAGGTAAGCAACTAAAAGGAAGAAAAAAAATGAAAAAAGAACACTAGAGTATAATACACTAAAAATACACAACACTCGTGCAAAAATAGTTTAAACATCGTACTTCTTCAAGTAAAGCCCATTTATGGGTTCAATCAAAGGAATTCCATCATAATCTACCACCTCATAAGCCCCTTTCTCCAACACTTGTTTCACAATATAAGGGCCATGCCACATGGGATCGAATTTACCAACCCCTAATAAGTCACAATCTTGTTCATAAAGAAGAACTGAATCACCCTTAGAAAAAACACATGGTTTTACATGCTTGTCATATTGAGCTTTGACACATTTCTTGTGAGTATCAATGACTAAGGAAGCGTCACAGTGAGTCTCCTCTAATTGCATCAAATACAAGAGATGTTCCTCTTCAGCTGAAGTGTTAGGGAGAAGTTCGAAAACAAGTTTCAAAGATGGGATTTCACATTCAATCAAAAAAATAGATTCAATACCATATACTAACTAGAAAGGTGTGAACCCCATGGAATATTTAACAAATGCTTGATAGGCTCATAATGTCGAGAAGAGCATCGTGTGCCAACTTGACTTGTGAATTCCTATCATCCGTCGAAGCATAGTAGTAAGAACTTTGTTAATTGATTTAACCTAGCCATTGGCATGTGGATAGTAAGGTGTTGAGCTTTCATGTCAAAGAACCATCTTCTTGGTAAGTTTAGACATCATGAAATTGCGAAAATGACTACAATGGTCAGTGACAATGGATTTAGGGATTGAATATGAATAATGCTGAATTTTTCCTGTTGTAATCAAATGTAGGCATCACCTCGGCCCATTTAGTGAAATAATTGTCATCTATGATGATGTATCCATTCCCCCTGGACGAGTGAGGGTTACACGTCATGAAGTCAATGCCCCATTTAGTGAATGGACCGACATAAACTATAGGGTAAAGAGGATTAGGATGAGATCAGATCTTATTGTTATACGTTTGACAAGCGTGGCATTTCTGGATGGCAGTAATGCAATCCTTAAACAATGAAGGCCAAAAGTAACCAGCTCATAAGATATTTTGGGAAGTGGCATACCCAGACATATGACCACCACATGCTCCAGAATGACAGTCATTCAAATCCTTCTCAACTTTATCATAGGTTAGACATCGTCAAAATATGGAATCAATACCACGACGGTAAAGGGTATCACCAAGGATAATGTATTGATGGGCTTGATACCGAATACGATGATGATCCACACTAGAAATATAGGGCCGAAAAGTTTAGGTTTGGAGATAAATAATAATGTCTCCATACCATATGTCATTAGAACTTATCAGAAAGAAAGACTCATCAGGAAAGGAATCCTCTACCACAGTTTCTGTCTCATTAGAGGAAAGGTCACATATCAACTTGACAAAAACAAAATATTTCTTTGATTTGTCATGCTCAAATTCCAAATCAAAATCTTGGAGAATGACTATCCATTTGGAGTATTTCCCCCCCAACAATTTTCGAGTAAGGATGTGTTGCATAGGGTTTCAATCGTAAATGAAAATGGTTCTGTGTAAAAATATATAATGACGAAAACATTGAACAACTTGAACAACTGCCAAGGCCAGTTTCTCCACATGAAAATATTTGGTTTCAGTGGTTGTGAGACTCCAACTCAAATAAGAGATGACATGTTCATCATATGAATCATCCTGTTGGACTAGAAACATAGTGATGGTAGATTCTGAAGAAACTAAGTATAAGAAATAATCTCAACTATAATCAGGTGGAAATAAGTGTGGTGTACAGGTTAAGGAAAGTTTCAAAGATTCAAAGGCTTTGTTGGAAGTGTCATCCCATACAAAATCATGACCCTTTTAAAGAAGTAGAGTAAATCCTTTCATTAATTCAGCATAATTGGGGATGAATCGACGTAAAAAATTTACCTTTCATTGCAAACTTTGGAGTTGGCATAATGTAAAAGGAGGAGGCAGATTGAGACTAGATTCAACCTTCAGTGGGTCCACCCTAATCCCATGTGTAGAAATGATAAAACCAAGACGTTGTCTGGACTCCACACAAAAAACACATTTATGTGGATTCAATCATATGTGATAATAGTGACAGAGTAGGAAAATGACCTGTAAATATGTCGAGTGATATTGACGATGCATAGAATGCGCCAGTAAATCATCTAGGTAAGGTTGTACAATGTGCTTAATATCATGAAAAGCATAATACATATCACGTTGAAAGGTCACAGAAGCATTCTTGAGACCATAAGTTAGTTTCTGGTATGCGAAGGTTCCCCAAAGGAAAATAAAAGAAGTCTTGTGTTGATCCACAGGTAAAATATTGATTTGATTATAGTCAGAGAAACCATCCATCAAAGAGAATATTTCACTCCCGACACAGTCGTCAATGATCTAGTCAACAAAAGGGGTTGGATAATTATCTTTGGGACAATCCTTGTTTATATCCCTATAATACACACAAACATGGATCGTGCCTTGTTTCTTTGTAACTGGAACAAGATTAGACACCCAATCAATTAAAGCCACAAGATAGAGAAAACCGGCTTTAAGATTTTTTTCAACTTTGAGTTTAATAGCAGTAGATTTTCATGGATTTACTAGGAAAATTCTTTGTCGAATGGGTTTATCATTAGGGTAAGTCTTAATCTCATGTATAACAATATCAGGATCAATGCTCGACATCTCTTCGTAACTCCATGAAAAAACGTCACAAAATTCTTGGAAAAGAGCTTTGTAAATTTGGATCTCATCAGTAGAACATGATGCACCGATGTGAACATTTTCCATGACTCTGGGTTTAATCAAAATATCTAGAGGGATGGTGAGTGAAATGTTACCCAATTTTTCTTCATACAAAACATCGTGTATTGGTTCAGGAACAGGGGAAATAGTAACAACAATAGACAGATTCGAAATCCATTTGTAACTCTCTATGGTCTCGGGTTCCAGGAAGATAATAGAACGATGATGCCCATTGTCCCATGGGGTGTATTCCATATACATAATTGTCATGATCATCTCATTGGTGTGAAAAACTACATGAAACATAACTAGAGACATGTCGAAGAGAGAACGAGGAAAAGGAGTTGTTGATTGAATAGTTTGATAAGACAATTCCACTGAACTTAAAGGCATTTTGTCATCGTAATGAAGACAATCATTAGAGATAGGTACTATCCAAGGGTCGTAAGACTCATGTATTTCACTACCAATGGTTGATATCATGTTAATCGAGGAAAAAAAATAAGTAGGAATATTGGGCTATGGAATGGGGAACGTACCCATTAATGATGAATCTTTTAAGAGACCCACACCGACATTCTCATAACTGAGAAGTGTTTTCTCAATGAAAGGTATGTTACTAGTATGAGAATCAGAATTAAAGAATGAAATTTGATCGACAGTAACAAATTTTCCTTGGTGAGGGAAATGTATCATAGGGAAAAGAGTAGAAACAACTGCAAGCATGGAATCAATCCAACTATAACCAAGTAGACGGTTTTAATCGAGAGGTTCATCGAAGACCTCAACCTCAATATTAATCGCATTGCCTTCTAATGTAATAGACAATGAAGGAAGAAAACCATAAGGTTTAAATCATGTACCAATAAATGATTTTAGAGTATTGTGTAACTCGGTAAGGGCAGGAGAGTTAATGGCTTTCCAAAAATTGATAGACATAATGCAAGTCGAGGCTCCTTCATCAATAACGGTTCGACATATATTTTTATTTTCCACAATAACTTGTATTTGAAATGCTAATTGAGGAGGAATCCTTGGAATATGATATTCCAAGTAAAATATAATCAAGTTCATATAAGTAGGATCAATTTTACCAATATCCTTTAATAGTGCCCTCCATTGCATAGGACAACTTTGAAGGACTTCGAGAGTTGACATCGCAGAAGGTGCCTATGAAAGATCTTCTACAATACTGTATTTTTTAGCAGCACGTGCATGAGGATTAAATGACGACTTATGAACAATGCCCTTAGGAGGAGGATGAAGAACTGTATCTAGACTCGTTCATTTGAGATGAAGAGGACCGTTGGGAGGTGAAGTCGATGGAGGAGGTTGAACCAATGGAAGTGGTGAATCGTCAACTTTCTCTTTCGAAGGAGAATAATCTTTGGCTTGAGTAGCGATTGCAACTTTGTTCTTCTTGGAGTTATTGGTACACATAAGTACATAAGATGTGGTAGAGGGGGAAGGTTGGTCATGAATGACCAATTGGGCCTGTTGCTGAGAAGGAAAAGGTTGTGACAAAACAATAGGTGTAGGAGGTTTTCAAGTCCCTTGCAGGAACTTAGTTGTCTCAGCACGTCGTGGACAATATTTCATATAATAATCCTCACCATAGATAAGACAAGGATAACGAGGTTTTCTCTTTTCTTTGTCATCAAGAAGATGATTCTTGGTTTATCGGATTGTTTATTATTATTATTGTCCTCCTTATTCTTACCCTTCCCTTTATTTTTATTTTTATTTTTATCAGTAGGTGTAGATTGAACCGAATTAACCTCAGAGGTTTTATCGGGAGAAGGAGTTGGAGGAGGAGTATTTTGTACATTAGCAGTAGCAGACATGTGATTGGAATGACTATATTTCTTAGACTGAGTCTCAGTATGAAAAGTGCCAATCAGACCATTAAAATCATGAGAATCTACTGGAGGTGTTGGCATTAGATTTGTAGACGGGCGAGGAGCATCAGGGATAAAGTCATACAACATGCCCGTTTGTGAATAAACGAGATCCAATTATTGAGCATGACTAATCACATGATTAAGTGTCTTATCCTCCTCCATTAATAAATATGATTGAAAATGTGAGTGGATGAGGATTGTTTAAATGAACTCAACATTTTGGTTCATGTCTAGTATCAGATTGGTAGCTAGTAATGCGTTAAGAAATCCATAGCTAAGGTGTTGAAGTCATTAAAGAATCCTCGTGGAAATTCAAGATACCATTTGGTTGTCAAACCAGTTAGATTTCATCAGAAAAAATGTAATATAATGGAGTCATCCATGAAGGAGTTGGATGAACATCAAAGATGCAAAGTCATGATGTGATTATTTGGGTCTTCCCCTGATCGACCGTCAAACTTAGGAATGTATGATGGTAACTTAGTAGGTATGACTGGTCAATAAGGAGAATTCAAAATAGGATCATTCAAAATCCTAGATAAATCCGGTAAATACAAAGAAGCAAGAAATGACAGTTGTTTGTTCACTTGAGTAAACTGGTAATTCTGAGGGGGTAGTCCCATAGGTATATGATTAGGACAATAAGTCCTTTGTAGATAGTTAGAGGGTCCTGTTAAATTCGGTGGTGGAGGGATTTGAGTCAAATATCCAACATGAGTTGGTTGATTGGGTAAGATTCCTTGGAAAGAAGCATTAAACTAAAAACATTGACCCCAGGTAGGATTCATAGAACATGGATATGGTTTCCCAGGATTAGGGGGTACAAAAGAATTAACTTGAGGAGGTTTCCCCCCAGGTGGTTGTTGATTTCTTGGAAAGGAAAATTCCAAGTTTTATATTGTAATCTAAGGGTATACTACCCATACACTGGGTTATGACCCCCGACTTGAGTTTCCCCCCCAAATTGAGTTTGACCCCCAACTTGATATGGCCCCTCAACTTTCGGTTGACCTCCAACAGGAATTTGAAAACCAAAAGCGACAGAATGACTTATGCCTCCAATTTGATTGGATCTACTTGGGACAGGATGATTAGATCCTCTAGGTGAAGGTGGAGGAGGAATATAGGCCCTCTGGAGAGAACCTAGGTAGGTGTGGGAACAAAAATACTAACAACATTATACCTAGGAGGAACAAAATGATTAGCCCCTCTGGATGGATTCTGGATAGGATTAGCAATAGAAGTATTTAGAGCATGATACCCAGGTGGAAGTGATGGATTTGATCTAAGAGGAAGTGGTGTTCCAATAGGATCCTGAGTGATTACCGCACTTCTGACAGAAATAGGCATAACTTGTGGGACCATGGTAGAGCTAGTGAGTTGGAGAGGAAGAATTGTATGAGAACCAACCAACAATTGGTATGAGACTGTGACAACATTATTGTTTGTGCTAGTAAGATGATCCAAGGGTAATGTATAAGCAGTGGAAGTCACAGCCATATGTGATTCCATATGCTGATTAGAGGTTCTCTGACGTAGGTGACTCATTCCTAGTTTTTCAAAAATATTGTGTCCCGAAGAGGTCCTCCAAAGAGAACGAATAGGACCAGAAGAGCTAGGATTAAAAGTTCTAGAATTATGAACCATAGTTCTAAACGATTCACTGTGAAAGGGTGGATCGTCTACACTAGACTTTGTATGAGGTCCAGTAGGTATTCTAGTATAATCTTCAACAACAACGTCTCTCGATGAATTTATCCGGAGAAAAAGTGGATCTAGTACAACACTCAATAACATATTTATAGGAAGTATGGATTCCTCCAATGGAGTAGAACTTCCAATCTCATAGGCTACATCATTATTGACTACTCCTTCAAGAGAACCCTCTGGTGAGTTAGGAAGCAAAGGAGTATATTATTCTGAATTTTCTGGAGGCAACCCTTGCATCCTACATGAACGGTGAGGGTTGATGTTGGCCACACCAAATAAAGAATGAAAGAAATCTATGGCCAACTATATAAACAAAAAACACTCACTAATAAAATCTAGATATCAGACATGAAAACAAACCTTCTTATTTCGAGATCACTAGTTGGTGATGAAATCCAACGTCGTGAAATAAAGACAAGAAGGGGCTGGGATAAAGAGGGTAGAAAAGTTACGTTGACGACTTGCTTAATGGACTTACACCCTAGAGAAAGCTCTCATGCATAATTGTGGGTATACCCTCCAAGGATCCCGAGTGAGTTTAGCCAATGTCGATTCCAGGTATCGTGAATAATTTCCCCTCCACAGTCACCTCGTGTAAAGACTCTAAAGACATAGGCCACTAAGGTTACCAATTACAAAAATGATGCCTGGGAAAGCAGTTGATAGTTCGATCCACACGCAAGAGTAGGGTATCTAAGCCCAAAATCAACTCAAGAAGGTACCCACATGATTTTATTCTCAAGTGACCCCCAATAATACGTGCAATCTCTACACTAATACCAACAAAGTGGGTGGTAACTTTGTCGGCCCTAATGCGGCCTCGTGATTGACCCTTGTGTTAGAAGGGCTTCCCAGGACAAAATGTAGAAAGTGGATTTTTACTCTCCCTATCACAAGATACTATCATGATTTTTTATGCTTTAGAGAGTGTGCCTTACAACCTATTCCAAAGCGCTATCCTATCTAATGTCAGTGTATAAAAGTTCTAGAAAATAAAAGTTTCTAATAGATTTTACAATCACGTTATATTTTAAAGATTTTTGTTTACTCAAAATGGAAATGAAAGTGAAACTGATGATGTATTTGACCTTGACCCAATAAGATGCAAGAAGAGATTAAATGAAATCATTTCATTTGATGAACTCTAATTACAATAGGGAGAAGGTTTCTATTTACAGAATATAGAAGCTACAAAGAACAATTTCTCAATCTTTGAATGCTATGGATTCCAAACAATCAAAGATACTAACTTTTCCAATTTTCTCTTTTCAACAAATATGTAAATGAAATTTTTTTCTTACAAAGACTACTAAAAAGAAGAATAAACTTCATTCCTTTCCTTTTTAAATCAAAACAAAGACATAATTCAAAAAAGAAAGAATGATCTAAGAATACTAATTCACTCTCAACATTGTTCCCAAATCAAACTCACAATGCAAACAGAAATGAAATGATAAGAAAACCTTTTGTCGAATGAAAAGAAAAATTGTTTCTTAATCAACAACAGTCCAAAATTTAAAATCAATCCAAAACTCAAAATAAGTCAAGAACTACTTATCAAACAAGCACCCAAGAACAAAGTCTTGAGATTATACCCTTGTGATAAGAAGTCAAAAAATAAAAATTGCAAAGATTGTAAAGAAGACTTTGAATCCTTGAAAATCAATCAAATCTAGTCTTAGAATATGTAAAAAAATCATTCACCAATGATAAAAGTTCATCCCAGGCAGTAAACACAAATATGGGCAAAGAAAAGAAAATTTGACTATGACTCAACAATTCCTACAGGAATTGTTGCAGACTACAGAAGGGTACAATGCGACGATGTAGGATCATCGCAGACTGTCAACAAGGAACAATGTGACGTCATCACCCTGGTATGCACAAGTAGAGTGTGATGATGAAGAATCATCACAAGCTATAAATAGGACACAGTTTAACGATATTTGAATATAAAGAAAATTGGGAAGAATGACAAAAGTTCTCAATGAACCTTCAGAACCAAGGAGTCAAGATGGATCACCCACAGACTCAGAGAATGAAATTGATCAAAAGAAGGCAAGCTAAAAGAAAATAAGAAGAAAAAACCAAAATAGGTCATATCCCCAGTATGGTCACCAATTTTGTTATTGGACAAATCGGTAAGTGCGGACACAAACTAATCTCCCTAGCTTCCATAGCAAGCTAGAACAAAACAAGACAAAATACAAACTTCACCTTAGACTTCATTGTCATATAAACTAGTTTAGAGAGAGACAAGTGACATACCTTTTAAATGACACTTTATCCTTGATAGTGTCTTCTTTGTCGCTCCATATTTGGATTTGCGGGATGGTGAACCTGTTTAAGAAGCACAAACCAACAAAGAGAGAGAGAACAAAGATACATATATTCCAATGAATTCTATGTATAAGATCAAGAAGTTATATAATAAAAGGCAAGACACCTTTATAGGGAATAAATGTATTGTTTCATTATATTAAAATGGAAAGTGGAGAATAAAACCCATGCCTTGATGTTGAAAGGTCCCTTTCAATGTCTCTTTTCTCCAACACACACACCTTTGCTCTAATTCCTTTGATGAAGACGATCCACAATCTGACTTAGAGAGCTAAAGCAAATCTATCTCGAGTATAATCTATAGCATAAATATTCATGCATATGGAAGTCTTAGCATTTTTCATAAGATATCCCTCTTTATATAGGGTGAAAGAGGGATGGATGAGGAGATTAGGATGATCCCACTAAATCAGAGAAGCAAGTAAGATCCAAACCGATCAGAGGCCACCTCATCTTCTAGAAGATTCCCTTATAGAACATTCATGAATTTAAATTTTCCCTTGCTTAAGCATCGTCACATCCTATGCACATTTAGCCTACGACAACTCTGCAATCCAGATTTGGTGCAACATGCGACGATCAAGCATCTCCACACCCCAAGCATAGAGAAGGGTACGACGATCTCCCTTTTCATAGATTTTGAGGGAGGAAAAGCAAACCACTTTTCTCTTGGAGAAAGTCTCTTTTAATGTTTTCAGGGAACATGGAAGTGAGTTATGCACATGTCGTCAGTTGATCACTGGGGTGACCAAAATAATGTGTAACAACTACCCAAGTCGTCTACATAATGGTATACATCCATGTACCAAAGAAGATGAATAAGAAGTTATTTTTGATATCCAAAGTATCTCATATGGATATTGATTGTAAGGAGAAGAAGGCTCCAAAGATGACCAAACATTAGAACAAGAACTCACATAAGACTTGGTTAAAGGATAATGAAGACACCCTGATGGGAAGCATAACTCATTTGAAGTATGACTCAACCTTTCATATTTAGACTTGGTATTCAACACAAAGTATAACCCATAAGAGATGATGAAGTCCTTGTAGACTCAGAAGAAATTGAGAGTAAGCTTGATATTAGAAAGAATCGGAATAAGAGACAACCTCCAGGACTAGGAGACATATTCCATGAGAAGACTATATTGTAGCTTCAAAAACTTCAAAGAGATATGAAATCTCCTGGAAAGATTCCCTTGTTTCAGTGACAGAGAAGGAAGCGAGTCCAAAATACTAGGATATGTATTTTTCTATGAGACTAGAAGAGAATTTAGTATTGACTTCCAAGATTTATCTAACAGATCAAGCATGTTGCAGATGTACAAAGCCTGATGTGTGTCTAGAGGATTCTCCCAACAAGAGGGAGAATACTATGACAAGACACTTACTCCAGTAATTGAAGAAATAGTTCCATTATTCATGAATACAACCAAAACAACCATGATTCATATATAGTATGAGATGTAGGGGGAGAAATCCCCATATTTAAAATTGAGTGGAAGTTGGTACAATACACTAGTTGGGTCATGGAGACATGACTACAATACAATATAGAGTTACCTCCATGAAAGAAGAAGAGATACCTTTAGTATCAATTATTGAGCCACTCTCATTTTTAGATGAAGTTGTTTCCATGATGGAGTAGAGGAGTTACCCCCAGATTTCAGCAGTCACAGTGAGAATGGAGAAATCATTCTCAGTTGTAGGTGCAGAGTCCCAATTCCATAAGGAACAGTTGCAGAAAGAGGAGAGGACATACTCTCATGCAGTGAGACAGATAGTTCTTTCTAGAAAGCACATAGCGCTAGCACATGATTCTGAAAATTGAGTTGTAGTTGAGAAACTGTACCATGTTGGTACAAAGTGATGTGAACATTTTATTTGAAGTTGAAGATAGAAAGACTCGTGTCTGCAAGATGAAGCAAGCTCCTAGAGCTTGGTATGGAAAAATTGACAGTTTCTTAGCGAGCTTGGGATTTACCAAGAGTAAAGATGATTCTAACCTTTAATTCAAGGTTATGAGCCTGTTATATTATTGTTGTATGTGGATGACTTTTTCTTAACTAGAGAAGAAAATCTCATCACAAAATTGTAAGAAGAAGCTCACTGCAGAATTTGAGATGAAATAACTAGGCCTGGTGCATTATTACTTAGGTCTTGAAGTTTGGCAGAGCCGAGAGAAGATCTTCCTTAACCAAGGGAAGTATGGAGTTGAAATACTGAAGAGGTTTGATATGTGGGAATATAAATCCATGAACACAACCATGGAAACAAAGTTGAAGCTCTTGGTAGATACCTCGTCAGAATTGGTTGATGCTACTCTATATAGAAATATTATTGGTTCATTGATGTATTTGACGAATAACAGAATGAATATAGTTTTTGTTGTGAAAACCTTTTGAGTTAGTATATGGTAGAGACTAGACAAGTTCACTTTGTAGCTACAAAACATGTGATGAGATACCTTAAGGGTACATTGGATTTTGGTCTCTATTATACTAGAGATCATGTATTCAGATTGTATGGATATATTGATTCAGATTAAGATGGAAGTGTTTCTCATAGAAATATCACTTCAGGAAGTTGTTTCAGACTGGGTCCAGTCATGACTTCATGGCAGAGTATGGAGAAATTCATCATTTCTCCCAGCATGATAGAAGAAGAATACATTGTTGTAGGTTTCGTCAATTGTGAAGTCATATGACTTCAGATGTTGTTGACATATCTATTTGATCTATATATGGAGTCCATTGTGATCCTATGAGATAACCAAAGTTGTATAAATATCATGTGTTCCATGATGAGTTGAAGCACATAGAGATCTGATATCACTTCATTCATGATATGATGCAGAGGGGAGCTTTAAAGCTCCATTATGCTGGCACAGATGAGAATATTGCAGATGTGCCAACCAAGCCTTTGTCTCGTGTAAAGTTTGAGAACTTTTGAGACAAGCTTGGTATAGTGCGAAAGGAACTCCCTAGAAAGGGGGAGTAGTGTTGATGTCAGCCTTGTGTTGAATATTTCCAGCTTCATGTTGATGTTGTTGTGATTCCAGCCTCATGCTGAATATTTCCAGCTTTGTGTTGATGTTGTTGTGATGCCAGCCTCATGTTGAATATTTTTAGATTCATTTTGATGTTTTTGTGATGCCAGCCTCATGCTGAAGATTTCAAACTTCGTGTTGATGTTGTTGTGATGCAATCCTCATGCTTAATATGTCCATCTTTGTGCTGATGTTGTTGAGATGCCAACTTTGTGCTGAATATTTCCAACCTAGTGTTGATGTTGATGATGCTCCAGACTTTGTGTTGCGATGTTGTTGTTGTTGATGTCGTGTCAGCCTTGTGTTGTTATTGATGATGATGATGTATTAGTTTTATACTTATCCATGTTGATGAAGATGATGATGATGTAATTCCAACTCCTTGTTGTGGATGATGATATTGATGATGAGAAAAAAATCCGATGATTTATAGATATGCCAGTCAGTGTTCCGGATGTTTTTGATGTTCCTGCCCTCTCTCTCTCTCTTAACGATATTGTAGAATACCCTTCTTGTTAAGTGGGAGTTTTGAAATATTGCAACTGAAATGAGTATTCTATTTATTATTGAGTCATTATTCATTAGATCAATCCCCTTTTATGGATTTATCATGTCAGGCATTGTAATTGAAGAAATCCCCTTTTGCGGATTGGTCAAACCCTAATTGTATTATAAAAATTAAGAAATTGTCCCCCAAGCCTTCTTAAAGTGTTTTTAACCACTAAGAAGACAAGTCTACCCTCCCCAGTGAAGAGACACATTTCCAGTGCCTGCCAGTTAGTATAAATAAAGGAATCCAATGCCTCATTATCTCACTCACTCATTCACTCATCAAGTGCACAATTTTGGAGAGTTGCATTTGGGAGAAGAAGGAAGAGAGAGGTGCATTTCTTAATCTTGGATATTCTCTAGTGTTTTGTTTTATTGTCTTGGAATTGTATTGGCTATCTATATTAAGGAATTTTTTCTTGGTTTTCTCCCCCATGAGGTTTTCCCACAATAAATGATGTGTATCTTGTGACTATTTTTCTCTCAGTGATCCTACCTATGCTTTGGTTATCTAGTAAATTAAAAAGAAACCTAATAATAGCTCAAAAATTAATATAGAGGGAAGAAGAGAGAGAAAGAGAGGGATTTAATGGGGGAAGAGTGGGGGGGAGAGGGAGACATGAAAGGAGAGAGAAAGAGGGGGGGATTTACAAAGGGAGAGAGAGAGAGAGAAAGAGAGAGGTAAAATTAGAGGGAATGGGGGAAGAGTGGGGGGGAGAGGGAGGGAGAGAGAGGAAGAGTGTTTGTGTGTGTGTGTGAGAGAGAGAGAGAGTGAGTGTGTGCGTGTGTGTGTGTGTGTGTGTGTGTGAGAGAGAGAGAGAGAGAGATTGTGTGTGTTATAGAGAGAGGGAAATAAATTAAAGGAGTGATGGAGGGAGAGAGTGAGAGAGAGGGAGAGGGATGAAGAGAGAGAGAGAGGGAGTGAATGGGGGAAGATTTTGTGGGAGAGAGAGAGAGGGATTGAATGGGGGAAGAGTGGGGGAGAGAGGAAGTGTGTGTGTGTGTCTAAGAGAGAGAGAAAGAGAGAGTGTTTGTGTGTGAGAGAGAGAGATAAATAAATGAAAGGATGGATGGAGGGAGGGAGAGAGTGAGAGAGAGGGAGAGTAGGATGGGAGTGAGGTAGTGAAGGAGGGATAGATATAGAGAGGGAAGGAGAGGGAGGAAGGTGTAGATATAAGGGGAGAGAATGATTGGAGACAGAGAGAGGGAGGGAGGGATAAGGAATAGAGATTAGTTGAGAGAGGAAGAGGGGTAGAGAGAGAGATAGGTAAAAAGAGAGAGAGGTCGATGGGAAAGATTGGGGGAGAGAGAGTCGATGGGGAAGAGTGGAGAGAGAGAGAGAGAGAGAAATGAAGGGTCATAGGTGAATAGGAACAATCATATGACATGTGGAAATATGAAACCAAATTTCATCTCTATGTGTATAAATATGGATCTCTTTAATAAAAAAAATTAATCCATGCAGTTATTCAATGCTCTTCATGTCATTCACGTGGATAAAATATTGCAAGTTCCTACAAAGAATATTCAAATCAAACATGTTGAGGGTGAGAATGCTTAAATTTCGATGGATAAATATGCTTTACATTTTTATTTTCATGCTATAGATAAGAATGATGTGAATATTATTGTTGGATATATTTGGATGGAATTAATTGGTAGAGTTAATATTAATGTGCAAAATAAGTTTATAATGTTTTTGTATGAGAAAAAGAAAATCACACTACATGATATGTCTCTTAGTAAACAAGAAGGTTCCAAAGGGCCACATGAAAAAAAATCTATAGGGAAAATAATTGTAGTACCTACTGACACATCCAATGAAGATCCCGAGGTTGAATCAAAAGAAGAAGATACATGAAAAAAAATAAGAAAATCCCTTGGAAGGGCATAAAACATAAGAAAAAACTAAAGAGATAAATGACTTAAAGGAAAACCATGTTTAATAATCAAATCAATAAGAATTGATAGCTAATGTTGATGTATATCACCACTCACACCACCTAGATAAAAAAAGCAGTCATCCATGCAAAGGCATGAGCATCAACAAAATTGTTATTGACAAACATGGAACCATAAAGGAAGCCAATCAAAAAGCACATGGAGCACTAACAATAATGCATGGAGATATCATAGTAGCACAATATGGAGAAATTGTAAACCATATCGAGGTGTAAAGATAGAAATTGGACCCCATGTTCACATTTCACCACGATGGATGGATGGAAGAATTGTAGTTTCACTAGGAGAAACAACAATCATCCATGCAAAGGTGTGAGCATAAACAAACTTATTGTGGACCAACATGGAACCATAAAGGAAACTAATCAAAATGCACATGTAGGACTAGAAACAATGCATGGATATATAGGAGTACCACAACAAGGAGTAATTTTAATCCATATCGAGGTGAAAAGGAAGAAATTGGACCCCATGTTCACATTTTAATAGGATGGATGGATGGTTTTTCTTTCTACCAATTGGATACATTTCTTAGTAGATAATATTGCTTTTCTCCCTCCCATGTTTTGAGGATGAAACATGTGAAGGGGAATGTAATATATTTTACCTAAGGAGGATAATATGTGGTACCTAGGAAGGTACCCAAGGGGGATAATGATAGATAAGTGGCCACATAGTCACAGAGCAATAATTGTCAGAAGGATTACTAGAAGGTTCCACCTACTGGAAGGTTCCTTCACTAGAAAGTTCCTAGGAGGCTATATAGAACTATATAAAGAAATAGAAACACTGTAATGAGATGTGTTGTGAAGTATATTGTAATTTTAGCAAGCATGGATTGTGGAGAGATTTCCTTCCTTAAGTAATAATTAATGGTGTTACCCTACCTTGATTTTTATATATAGTTATTATGTTCATTCTTTTGTTATCTATAGTTTGTATTTTTTATGTTCAAGTTAATGTATATCTTATATTTTCATATCTATTGAATACAAAACAATTTTCTTTGTGGACCTTTTGTGTGGAGTCTACATGTTGCACATTGGCAAATATCCATGTCAATTAGTTATAAGGGAGTTGCAAAATCATGAGTGAAATCATATACTTTTCTACCTATATAGTATACAATTGTTATTATATAGATAATTTCTTAATGAATAATTATGTAACCATCGGTTTCCTCATCAATCAGCTCATCTTGGCTTGGAAAGTTACTATAGTTTATATGATTTTTCACTCACTATGTAATCCTTGACCCTTTGAGTGATCAATGTAACGATGGTAATGTTTTATATTTGTCTTAATTTGATGGGACCTACATCTACTCCTAGTGTATACTCTCTTACATGCCTAATATATTAATTTTCTATCCAAGCCAAGATTGTTACCTTTTCCATACTAAGAATTTACCCTGTAAATTATATATTTCCTCTCTCTTTCCCATAATCAATAATTGGCGGTGTGGTGTTTTAAATGGGTTTATTCCAAATCTTTAGTAAAATGGCATGACATTGTTATAAATTACTCAGGAAAACCATGACATTGTAATGATGTTTTTTATGATTACAGTAATGGATGATAAATGGTTATGGGTATTCTATAGAAAAGGATAATTGATGTTGGTAGAAACTAGTGTTATGTTTTTTATTATTTATTATCATGCAAGCTTTATATTCCCATCCACAAAATTCACAAAACATTTTAACAGTAGGCATTTTAATGATGTCCATTTGCACTATTAAGGAGAATTGTTAGTTCTATAGATAGTATATAGTGATAAAATTTGGTAAGTTCCATTAGTGGTTAAAACTTATTTTCTCATAATGGAAAAAACATGTTCATAACACCTTCATACTAAGCCTTTTTAATGAAATCCATTTGCACTAATCCTTTTTAATGGCGTCCCTTTGTTCCATAAAAAACAATTGTTAATTCTATAGATAGTCATATATTGATAAAATTTGGTAAGTCTCATTAGCGGTTAGAAATATGTTTTATCATAATAGACACAATATATTTATCACACCTTCCTACTAAAAATTTCTATAAAAAGTGGGATGAGAAGAAAATCTACTTCTAGAGGACGATTTTTCTAGAAGCGAAAGATTCTGTTAGGTCTTCTTACATTGACTTATCCTCCTTTATTTATTAGAACTTAGTAACTAATGTCAGCCTTTATTACATAGAAAACATATCCTACTAGATAATGACCCATGGAGAGAGGTTAGGATCGGATCCTAGCATGCCATCCCCCTTCAAAAGTAGCCTTGTCTTCAAGGTTGCAGGTGAGGAAAATGCTAGATTATGGTCATTGGTTCCTAGGTCGCATCCTCTGGTGATGTGTTCTTCCACTTGATCAACACTTCCTTGATAGTTCGTCCACACAATGGATGTTCATGGTGATTGAGGATTTCTTCTGGTTGGAGCCAAATGGATCCTTCTTCATCTAATTATGTAAGGATGGTTTGGACCCTACAATGTTGTTCCACCACTTTCTTTAGACAAGAGACATGGAACACCAAATGGATTTTGGAATTAGAAGGAAGGGCTAGATTGTAGGCCACTGAACCAATATGGTTGAGGATTTGGTAGAGCCCATAAAACTTGGGTGCCAACTTGGTATGTCCCCAGGATTTGAGAGATATTTTCTTTTAAGTTTCGAGTTAGAGAAACACCTGATCACCTTCCTGAAAAACCCTTTCTGAATGATGTTGGTCAGCTTGTTGCTTCATGTGATTTTGGGACATGTGGAGGTTATCCTTCAGAGTTGTTGGGGTAGTTGTGTGACCTTTCAACATTGTATCAATAGATTGGACATTTTATGTTCCTGGAATATAGGTAGTGACTGTATGTGGGCATTGGCCATACACTGCTTCATATGGGGTCATTTTAGTGGCCATATGATAAGAGGTATTGTACCACTATTCTGCCAAGGGGATCCATTGCGCCCACTAGTGTTGTTTGTCCAAAGAAAAAAACTACAAGTAGGTTTCCAAACATTCGTTGACCACTTATGTTTGGCCGTAAGACTGGGGGTGATAGGTTGTGATCATGTTCAATTAGGTGCCCTACAATTTAAACAACTCTTTCCAAAACACACTGGTAAAAGTTGGGTACTGATCAAAGAAAATAGAGATGTGCATGCCATGTAACTTGAAAATATAATCGAGGAAAACTTGTGTTACTAGTGTCGGTGTGAAAGGGTTGGGTAATGAAAAAACATGAGCACAATTGGAGAGGTGATTAACCACCACCATGATGACAGACATGTTCCCAACATTAAGAAGTCCCACTATAAAATGCATGGAGATTTATGTCCACATAGAAGCTAGAATGGATAGGGGTTGTAAAGCACTTGGAGACTTGACAGTTTCACCTTTATTACGTTGGAACACCTCACACTCTGTGAAAAGGTGAAGGATATCCTTCTTCATGCCTACCTACCCAGAAAAAAGAACGACAAGAATGAGAATATGTCTTTTGGAACCTCAAGTGACCCACACTAGATAATGAGTGTAACTCATTTAAGAGTCTCAACTTTAGTGATGAAGAGGGTGATAGAACCAAGAAATATTTATATCTAAGAATATTGTCCTACCAAGTGTAGTTGATGGGAATATTAGGGTCCTCCTGAAGGCGTTGAATTATCTTGGACATAGTCAGGTGTGTTAGCCACTATTGGCATACTTCTTCAATCCAATCAGGGACCAGTAAGGATAAGGAAAAGAGGGAGCCTTCCTCCTCATTTTGTCTTGACAATACATCAGCTACTATATTATCTTTTCCATTTTTGTATATGTTTCATAATCATAAACCAACATTTCGGTCAACCACTTATTTTTTTGGGGGAGGATAGTCATTGCTCCAAAAAATATTTCAGACTATGGTGATCTATTTTGATCTAAAAATGACGTCCCAAGAGATATGGCCTCCATGTGTGCACCGCATGGAGAATGGCCATCATTTATTTTTCATACATAGATCTGCACAAATTGTGGCTACTCAATGCTCAGCTAGTAAATTCCAAAGGTTGACCCTCTTGTGTGAGCACTACACCTATACTAGTTCCATAAGAATATGATTCCACCACAAAGGTTTTATTGAAGTCAGAAGATGATAGGATAGGAGTAGTACACATTCCCTAGTTTAAATCTGTGAAGGCTTACTCAACAACATGTGTCCAATGAAATGTATTATTTTTAAGGAGGTCGGTCAAGGGCTTAGCAATTTTTCCATAATGGTGGAAAAATTTCTTGTAATAGCCTATGAGACCAAGAAAACCCCTTAATATTTTTAAGTTCACGGGTCACGACCACTCCTACATAGCTTGTATCTTTTTGGGTTCAACTTTTACCCCTTCGCGACTGACAATGTGTCCCAATTATTTCACTTTGCTGGCTCCAAATTAACATTTGTTCTTTTTGACAAACAATTGTTTTTCCTGTGGCAATTAAAGGAATTTGTCCACATGAAGAAGGTGGCTATCCCAAGTGCGGCTGTAAATGAGGATGTCATCAAAGAAAACCAATACAAACTTTCGAACGTAAGGTTTCAATAGTGTATTCATGAGACTTTGAAAGGTGGGTGGAAATTGCAAAGGCCAAAAGGCATGACCAATAATTCATAATGTTCTTCATGAGTGATGAAAGAAGTCTTCGAAATATATGCCTCCTTCATCTGGATCTGGTGATAGCCAGAATGAAGATCTAATTTGGTGAATACACAGGAACCTTGGAGTTCATCTAACAAATCATCAATTATAGGATTGGGAAACTTATCTTTGATGGTCAATTTATTTAGGGCATGAAAAACAGGGCACATGCACCAAGTACCTTCTTTCTTTAATACCATCACCACTGGTGAAGAATATGGGGTCATACTAGGGAGAATTACCCTTGCCTCGAATAATTCATGTACCATATTTTATATTTCAATTTTTTGAGAAAATGGATATCTGTAGGGACATACATTGGGGGCTTAACTACTCGGAAGGAGAGGGATTATATGATCATGCTGACCCCTGAAAGGAGGTAGAGTTGTTGGAACCTAAAACACTTTGGGGTACTTTTCCAAGATGAGTTGCAGGCTAGGAGGAACTACCTAAGATGCTTGTCCAGTGACCTGGATGGCATTAAATTGAGAAATAATGCCATGGTGTATTTTATTCAACATATTTTCCATCATGTGAGAGCTAATGATTTCAGGAGAGCTTGCTTGAAGAGCTCAAAGGGTATAGGGGTGAGAATCTTAGGTGAAGCTCATATATAATTCTTGATAATCCATTTTGATTGGTCCCATAGTGTGAAGACATTCCACTCCGAAGAAAATATCAAAACCACCCATGGAAATAGAGAACATGTGGTTTTTAAGATGATAATCACCCATTTGGAGTTTAACATTCTCATAATATCCCCCACACTTCATAGTACCACCATTAGTGATGATGATTTGAAAATTAGAAACAAGGTGGAAAAAGAAATGAATCTTGTTTGGAAGCCTGCGATGAATACAATTATGGGTGATACCCTATCAATCAATACCACCACATGTCTATGTTTGATGTAGCCCTTTATATTCAATGTTTGTGGGGCCAAAATGACTAAGAGTGCATGAAGCGATATGATGGGTTCCTCTAGTTCCACTGGGGTTACAACTGGAGCTTCGAAATGATCACTTGGTTGCGCCTCTTCAGGGTTAGGAGCCTCCTCCAATGGGATGTATTCATAGGGAGAGGAAGCTTATGCATCAATATGGAAGAACATTTTTTCTCTACTTTTATTCCCTGAGGAATATTTTTCATCACAATAGTAGCAAAGTCCTTTCTTGCGAAGTTCAACCATTTTTTATGGAGATACCTTTTGGACCTTCAATTTTTGTGTGGGAGATGGGTGAGCCCTAGGGAAAGGATGGTTGAGAACTAGAGCCTTCATGGGTAGGGCCTAAAGGATGGACTTGGCTTTCGTTTCTAATTGACATGCATGCAACCAAGTAGTAGGATGATGCATCCTCACATGAAACCAGACAGATTCCTTTAAGCCATTGATAAATAATTCAAGGTAAAATGCATTATATAATCCCTTAGTATTTATATCCAACTGATCAAATACCGTGACTAAATATGTGATTGATCCATTTTGGCGCAGCGTGGTGAGTCGACCCAAAAAATTCTATTCCCTATCAAAACATGAAAAAACTGCTTTAGTCAACATGTTCCAAGTGGGTATTCCTAACAAAATTTATTATTCCACTACCACCACTATCATCGTTATTGATCTAGGTAAAAAACCCCTACATGGAGTGTGGTCTCCTCATCCCAATTATTATGGACGGATAAATATTGCTCCATTTGAGAGACCCACCCTCCTGGGTTGGATCCATCAAATTTATGCATGTCAACTTTGGGAACCTTATTCCAAGAGTGGGGAGAACCCCAAGGAGATTTCGACTAATGTGTATGATCAAAATGGGAATGATTAGGTTCCTGTGCATTGGGCTCTTCCTACTTACCTTTTGTGAATTTTTGCATGGATTCACGGATGGCTATGTTGACTTCTTTGTGGATGGACTCTTTGACTTTGGATCGTATGCTAGTGGTGATGGATGCCATTTCTGATTATAATATGGACAACCTAGTCTCCCATTTATCTTGGGTCTGAGCTCTAGTGGTTGGTGTTGGGCTCTAAAGATGTCCTAAAAACAACCTCTATGCATCAACCAAAGGTAGGTGCTGGCACAATCATTTTACTTGTCGCCTACGTAGGTTCTTACCTTTCGTTTTCAATACCCAGCCTCCAGAGATGCAACACCTATAAAGGAACAACAATCATAAAGGGAACGAAATTTTTTCTATTCAAGGGAACAACACGACTTGCAAAAGGAACAACAATCGGAACAAAAGGAACAACAACCATTACATTGCGCTGAACTAATGTTGAATTAATTGCATTGTAGTATTTACCCAACTATCTAATTTGTCAACTTGGGGGTTGTAAAATGATGAAGCACACGCAAAGTATATGCAAGATTGAAGTGGGACTAATCTAATCTAATGTTTAAGATATGACTGAAATTGAATCATTAATCTAACACATGACTAAAATTGAATTAATCTAGTTGTGTAAATGAAATTAATCTAGGAATGGAAAATTGCGTAAATGAAATTAATCTAGAAATGGAGAACTACATGAAGGAAAAACAGATACAACAAGTGAAGAGTTGAATGACACAACAATATATGTGAGCTCACTCTAATGAAGCAATCTTATATTAAAATAACCAAATCAATCTTCATAACATAATAATGAAAGCAAGAAAACCAAAACCATGAATCAAAGCTAAGAATCCCTTTCTCTTTCGAATCCTAATGACTACTCTAATTCTCTATTTGCAACTGATTAAATTCTAATTGCTCCTAATTGAATAATCTAATTCCTCTTTTACTTGAATCCTCATGAAGAGAGAGCACTCTCTTTTATACATGAGAGCCTTGAAGATAAGATAATCATCTCATTATTATAGATCCACTTTTCTCTCAACCTATTTCCCATCATTACAAAATATAATCTCTTTAAATCCTTACACATATCTCTCATATATCTTAGATAAGATATTCCAACCAAATCTCCATGATCTTCTCCTTGGAATGGGCTTGAATTATCTCCTCAAATATTGAAATGGTGGAGGAAGTATTCAAGAAGTCCTTTGAATTAAATCCTTCACATATTCCTACACATTACAAAGCTCACACATATTTGAGATATATATGAAAACATGTTGATTTTCTAACATTTAATCATAAATTCCTTTTAAATACTAAAATGAATAAAGTGGAGAACAATAAGGTGAAACCCAA